>JAPWDM010000001.1:94139421-94146921 GCA_035578155.1 Brachynemurus nebulosus
ACGTACATTATAAATAACAAAATAGAAATTTTCTCCAAAACTATCAATTTTATATATAAAAAACAAATCTATATTCGTTTGTTTTAATAAAATTCATCATGATTTGAAATAAAAGTTGAAATATATGAACTTTTTGTGATTTTGATTCTTTTGATATAGTATGAATATTGTACACCTAAAATACAAATGGATATTAAATTTGTAAATACGTAAACGTAAGTCAAGTTAGTGTAAATCTTTTAACGTAATGTAAGTAAAAATATTGAAATCTTCGTATATGAGAATGTATTTTTTGATTTTTTATACTTTTCATAAAAGTTGTTTATAACGTACATTATAAATAACAAAATAGAAATTTTCTCCAAAACTATCAATTTTATTAATATAAAACAAATCTATATTCGTTTGTTTTAACAAAATTAATCATGTTTTGAAAAAAAAAGTTTTGAAATATATGAATTTTTTGTGATTTTGATTCTTCTGATATAGGATGAATATTGTACACCTAAAATACAAATGGATATTAAATTTGTAAATACGTAAACGTAAGTCAAGTTAGTGTAAATATTTTAACGTAATGTAAGTAAAAATATTGAAATCTTCGTATATGAGAATGTATTTATTGATTTTTTATACTTTTCATAAAAGTTGTTTATAACGTACATTATAAATAACAAAATGTTAATTTTCTCCTAAACTATCAATTTTATATATAAAAAACAAATCTACATTGGTTTATTTTAACAAAATTCATCATGTTTTGAAAAAAAAGTTTTAAAATATATAAATTTTTTGTGATTTTGGTTCTTTTGATATAGTATGAATATTGTACACATAAAATACAAATGGATACGAAATTTGTACATACGTAAACGTAAGTCAAGTTAGTGTAAATATTTTAACGTAATGTAAGTAAAAATATTGAAATCACCGTATATGAGAATGTATTTTTTGATTTTTTATACTTTTCATAAGAGTTGTTTATAACGTACATTATAAATAACAAAATAGAAATTTTCTCCAAAACTATCAATTTTATTAATATAAAACAAATCTATATTCGTTTGTTTTAACAAAATTAATCATGTTTTGAAAAAAAAAAGTTTTGAAATATATGAATTTTTTGTGATTTTGATTCTTCTGATATAGGATGAATATTGTACACCTAAAATACAAATGGATATTAAATTTGTAAATACGTAAACGTAAATCAAGTTATTGTACATATTTTAACGTAATGTAAGTAAAAATATTGAAATATTCGTATATGACAATGTATTTTTTGATTTTTTATACTTTTCATAAAAGTTGTTTATAACGTACATTATAAATAACAAAATGTTAATTTTCTCCTAAACTATCAATTTTATATATAAAAAACAAATCTACATTCGTTTATTTTAACAAAATTCATCATGTTTTGAAAAAAAAAGTTTTAAAATATATAAATTTTTTGTGATTTTCGTTCTTCTGATATAGTATGAATATTGTACACATAAAATACAAATGGATACGAAATTTGTACATACGTAAACGTAAGTCAAGTTAGTGTAAATATTTTAACGTAATGTAAGTAAAAATATTGAAATCTTCGTATATGAGAATGTATTTTTTGATTCTTTATACTTTTCATAAAAGTTGTTTATAACGTACATTATAAATAACAAAATAGAAATTTTCTCCAAAACTATCAATTTTATATATAAAAAACAAATCTATATTCGTTTGTTTTAATAAAATTCATCATGATTTGAAAAAAAAGTTTTGAAATATATGAATTTTTTGTGATTTTGATTCTTGTGATATAGTATGAATATTGTACACCTAAAATACAAATGGATATTAAATTTGTAAATACATAAACGTAAATCAAGTTAGTGTACATATTTTAATGTAATGTAATTAAAAATATTGATATCTTCGTATATGAGAATGTATTTTTTGATTTTTTATACTTTTCATAAAAGTTGTTTATAACGTACATTATAAATAACAAAATAGAGATTTTCTCCAAAACTATCAATTTTATATATAAAAAACCAATCTATATTCGTTTGTTTTAACAAAATTCATCATGATTTGAAAAAAAAGTTTTGAAATATAAGAATTTTTTGTGATTTTGATTCTTCTGATATAGTATGAATATTGTACACCTAAAATACAAATGGATATTAAATTTGTAAATACGTAAACGTAAATCAAGTTAGTGTACATATTTTAACGTAATGTAAGTAAAAATATTGAATTCTTCGTATATGAGAATGTATTTTTTGATTTTTTATACTTTTCATAAAAGTTGTTTATAACGTACATTATAAATAACAAAATAGAAATTTTCTCCTAAACTATCAATTTTATATATAAAAAACAATTCTATATTCGTTTGTTTTAACAAAATACATCATGTTTTGAAAAAAAAAGTTTTAAAATAGATGAATTTTTAAAGAATTTGTTTCATTTATTATTAATGTGTAAAAATATTTCAAAGTTCAAATATACATTCATTTTGTATCTAAGCGATGTTGTTACAATCATCCTATTTTACATTAAGTACAAATATCATACGATATGTGTTGTTACTCTACTAGGTTGTATGTAGTATTACCTATATCTATATAAAAACTCAAAAAAATTGAAAAAAAATGAAAAATATAAAAAATAATTCTTATATTTTAATATAAACTTTAAAAAACTTCATTAATAATTATATATTTTATAGTTTTTATCATTTTTATAACAAATTAAAACAAAAAAATATAAAAAAAAAGTAAAATTTACCACGCTGCAAAATCCAAAACTTATATATGATGATGGTACCTTTTTAAATATCGATGTGTGTAGTTGACTTAAACATTATGAACGGTTCGGTCAAAGTATATATAGCTATTATGTATGTGTGTAAGAGCATTACATTAATAGTTTTATTTTGACTAAGTTCTGTTCTTTTGAAAATATTATTTTTTATTAAGATGATATTTTCAAATAATTTTAATTTACTATAGTAACATCGTAAAGGTACTTCGTCGAAAAATTATGAAAATATATAAAGTAAGTGTTTTGGTATTAAAAAAAATATGTGTTTTTATTTATTAAAAATTTTATGATTTTTATTAATAATTCACATATATTTTTATTAACCCAAAACCATTTATATATAATTTTTATAATTTTTTTAATATTATCCTATATTATGTCAAAGCAAGTCCATGGGCTATAGGTGTTAAGCCTTAGGCTCTTATGTGGACAAACAATTTTATAAAATAAATTTTTTAATAAATTTATAATGCAGAAACTCACTACATACCAAGCGCGAATGAAGTGTGTTATTCGAACGTTAAATAAATATATATTTTATATATTTAAAAATTGTCGCATACAATCTAGCGAAGAGTTATGAGCAAATGTTTGAATTATTTCAATAAAACTATATTACTTAAAATATATGGTAATAGTTTTTATTCAAATATGAATATTTTCAAAAAAGAATTTTTTTTATTTTTTTAAATATTAAAAATTTTAGAAAATATTTTTTATATAAAAAGTAACAAAAGAAATAAATTTATTTTTATTTCAATTTTTGTTATAATTTTTATATGTTTATATCAGTTTATGAAGAAATTTCATACTGATTAATAAATGAAAAACTTTTTAAAATATTTCTTTTTTTTTTTTAAATTGGAATAATTTTATTAAGTTTGGAACATACAGTTCCCTGGTTGATCCTGCCAGTAGTCATATGCTTGTCTCAAAGATTAAGCCATGCATGTCTCAGTACAAGCCATATTAAGGTGAAACCGCGAAAGGCTCATTATATCAGTTATGGTTCCTTAGATCGTACATACATTTACTTGGATAACTGTGGTAATTCTAGAGCTAATACATGCAAACAGAGTTCCGACCAGAGATGGAAGGAATGCTTTTATTAGATCAAAACCAATCGATGTTAACATATTTTTATAATATATTTTATGTTTTTTTATAATTTCATATATATATTTAATATATGTGCATCGTAATAATTTGGTGACTCTGAATAACTTTTAGCTGATCGCACGGTCTTTATAGTACCGGCGACGCATCTTTCAAATGTCTGCCTTATCAACTGTCGATGGTAGGTTCTGCGCCTACCATGGTTGTAACGGGTAACGGGGAATCAGGGTTCGATTCCGGAGAGGGAGCCTGAGAAACGGCTACCACATCCAAGGAAGGCAGCAGGCGCGCAAATTACCCACTCCCGGCACGGGGAGGTAGTGACGAAAAATAACGATACGGGACTCATCCGAGGCCCCGTAATCGGAATGAGTACACTTTAAATCCTTTAACGAGGATCCATTGGAGGGCAAGTCTGGTGCCAGCAGCCGCGGTAATTCCAGCTCCAATAGCGTATATTAAAGTTGTTGCGGTTAAAAAGCTCGTAGTCGAATTTGTGTCCTACACTGTCGGTTCACCGCTCGCGGTGTTTAACTGGCATGTTTTGTGGGACGTCCTACCGGTGGTGAGGTATAAATTATATATTGTATAATATGGTTATAAATACTTGTATTTTTATTTAAATTTTTATTTTTATGGTAAGTTATTATTTATATTTTTACTTGCTTGAAAAGTTTAAAGTATACTAGTTAAATTTTATATACTAATATGTACATTAAAGTATAATTTATCGTAAGTGTTAAAGTTATTTATTTTTTATAATTTAAATAATGGAGACAGCCTCCCAATTATAATCCTATCGCGGTGCTCTTAATTGAGTGTCGAGATGGGCCGGTACGTTTACTTTGAACAAATTAGAGTGCTTAAAGCAGGCTTTAAAATTTAAATAGTGCCTGAATATTGTGTGCATGGAATAATGGAATAGGACCTCGGTTCTATTTTGTTGGTTTTCGGAAGTTTTTCCGAGGTAATGATTAATACGGACAGATGGGGGCATTCGTATTGCGACGTTAGAGGTGAAATTCTTGGATCGTCGCAAGACGGACAGAAGCGAAAGCATTTGCCAAAAATGTTTTGATTGATCAAGAACGAAAGTTAGAGGTTCGAAGGCGATCAGATACCGCCCTAGTTCTAACCATAAACGATGCCAGCTAGCGATCCGCCAAAGTTCCTCCGATGACTTGGCGGGCAGCTTCCGGGAAACCAAAGCTTTTGGGTTCCGGGGGAAGTATGGTTGCAAAGCTGAAACTTAAAGGAATTGACGGAAGGGCACCACCAGGAGTGGAGCCTGCGGCTTAATTTGACTCAACACGGGAAACCTCACCAGGCCCGGACACCGGAAGGATTGACAGATTGAGAGCTCTTTCTTGATTCGGTGGGTGGTGGTGCATGGCCGTTCTTAGTTGGTGGAGCGATTTGTCTGGTTAATTCCGATAACGAACGAGACTCTAGCCTACTAAATAGACGTACTTTATTACCGGCATCTCAAGGCCCATCGGCTGTATTGTTACTGAATGTTATTTGTATATTTTGTTTTAATATATTTATAATATGTATGATTGATAATATTCATTTATGTTTTTTATTTCTTTGGGGATAAATTTCTATGTGTAATTACTTAATCTGCATTAATGATATATTTAACATGATACATTAACTAAAGTGACATCAGTTTTTTGATGTGGTTTTTACTGCCGGCGTACAAATAATTCTTCTTAGAGGGACAGGCGGCTTCTAGCCGCACGAGATTGAGCAATAACAGGTCTGTGATGCCCTTAGATGTTCTGGGCCGCACGCGCGCTACACTGAAGGAATCAGCGTGTTTTCCTCTGGCCGAAAGGTCCGGGTAACCCGCTGAACCTCCTTCGTGCTAGGGATTGGGGCTTGCAATTATTCCCCATGAACGAGGAATTCCAGTAAGCGCGAGTCATAAGCTCGCGTTGATTACGTCCCTGCCCTTTGTACACACCGCCCGTCGCTACTACCGATTGAATGATTTAGTGAGGTCTTCAGACTGGTGCGCGGCAATGTTTTTAAAAGACATTGCCGATGATGCTGGAAAGATGACCAAACTTGATCATTTAGAGGAAGTAAAAGTCGTAACAAGGTTTCCGTAGGTGAACCTGCGGAAGGATCATTAACGAAATATAACAAAACTTGATTTTTGTGATTTTTTATATATATTAATGTTTTGTTAAAATATTTTGTTTATAAATTCCTTATATTTTTATGTAAGTAAAAGAAAAATTTACTTTTTTTCTATAACTTACTTTATAAAATATATAATTTTTATAATATAAAAATTATAATATTGTAATAAATAAACACGTATTTGGATACCAATTTTTAATATATTAAATATATTATTGGTTATAAAGTTTTACATCCAAATGTTAATTTGATTTTTTAATTTTTTTTTTTTTTTTTTGATATGTGTTTATTTTTATATATCAATATATAAATTTTTTTTTTTTTATATTAACAATATTAAAAATTTATTGAATCTATATAAAATAAATAGCATATTCGTAAAATAACAAAACAAGTTATTTTCAATATGTCTTATTTATAATATAGTTATTTAATAAATGAGTTTTCTTTAAAAAAAAATTTTTTTTTTTTTTAATGTTTTGTCAAATAAACAAGCAAGCACTGTATCTAATAAAATTTTATTAAATATTATTATTTATTCTTTTATACAAATGTAAGTCAATATAAAACAAACAAAAAAATTGTTTTTTTATTGCAGTCTTTTTATTATTATTTTATAATAATAAAAAAAGTATAAATTTTTATTTAATATAAATATTTTTTAAAATTTAATAATATAAAGATTACCCTGAACGGTGGATCACTTGGCTCGTGGGTCGATGAAGAACGCAGCTAATTGCGCGTCAACTTGTGAACTGCAGGACACATGAACATCGACATTTCGAACGCACATTGCGGTCCTTGGATACTGTTCCCGGACCACACCTGGCTGAGGGTCGTATACAATAATATATTAAAAGATTATTTTTAATAAAAGATAATATATTTTTTAAATATATATCTTAAAAATAATAAAATGAATGTTCGTATATTTTTTTAATTTATACGTCATTCTAAATTATATGATGTTTTTAATGTATGTATTTTTAATATTATTTTTCTATATCTTACTTATTATAAATGTGTAAGAATAAGAAAATCAAATAATACATCACATCATTTTAATTTAATAAAAATGAAACAATATTTTCTAAAAAAATATAAAAATAAATTTAAACACATATAGTAATGAAAACCAAAAATTATTCATGTATATATGTGTTTTAAATATCTAATTATTTTTATTTTATGAAAATATGAAATAACGAAATAATTTATTTCTTATTAATTTTCATATAAATATTAAATAATAATATTTAAAAATTTAACATAATAACATAAG
Organism: Brachynemurus nebulosus; assembly: GCA_035578155.1. Lineage (NCBI taxonomy): Eukaryota > Metazoa > Arthropoda > Insecta > Neuroptera > Myrmeleontidae > Brachynemurus > Brachynemurus nebulosus. The sequence continues at coordinate 94,146,785 of JAPWDM010000001.1, forward strand.
ATAAAATTTTTTGGTTTAAATAATTACTAATAGTGTTTTTATTTTTTCAAAATAAAATTTTTTTATATTTATTTATAAAGAAAATATTGAAAAAAAAAAACATTTTTATTTTATTTATTTATAATTGCGACCTCAGA
>JAPWDM010000001.1:94154421-94554933 GCA_035578155.1 Brachynemurus nebulosus
TTTATTTGGAAAATAATATAAATAAAAAACTTTATTATACAATATTAAAAAAAAAAAATTTGTATCATTTATAAATAATTATTTTTAAACATTTATATGGCAATATTTTCACAATTTATACATATATATGTATCACCAGTATTAAGCACGCATTTAATATGAGCCCAGTTTTTGCATAACTGACATTCAATCCACGGTTCTTTGGGGCGACTTTTTGAAAATAGTTCATTGCATATTAAGCAAGAAATCCTTGATAATAATATTAAGCAATTACTATTAATACAAATATCAATTTTTTTAGTAACTTTTTTACGCTTTTTTGCTATATTTTGTTCTTTCTCTAATGTTTTTATTTCTCTTGTATCGGTTAAAACAGTAGATTTTCTTTTCCTTTTAGTTTGACTCTGTTCTTTAGAAGCAGCCCTTGGGTAGGGTCGAACTATTTCTGGAGAAAATATTGTAGGCGTTGAATTTGATTGAGTATTCATTATCGATGATGTTAAAATTTGCGATTCTGCGGGATCAGTTACGAATGACGGAGCGAAATCATCTTGAGTAAAAATATTTTCATTATATGGAAATATTCCAGTCTTTTTAAATCCTTTTATGATATTTGTACTAGTTGTAGCTAATGGTAATGAATCTGCTACTATTTTTGGGATATCATATATTGTTATCGTTTTACCTGGATTATTTCGCAACCATAAATCTTGTGCAGTTGAAGCATATTTCTTAAATGGTCCATACACAGCCACATCAAGTGGTTGTAATTTATGGCTACAATGTGGTGGAAATGATAACATTACGATCCCATTATCTTTCGCTAAGTTTAAGGTTGGTACATGTAAATGTGAGGAATGATTATCTAATACGAGTAATACTGGATTATTAATAGATGGTTTAACGTGTGCGATGAAATGTTGCATGTACATAAAAAATTCTTCATTTGTTACCCAGCCGCTTGAATTGCCTGCACCAATACAACCTTTTGGTCCATTATTAATAAAATGATTTTTATATTTTTTTCGTGGAAATACGAACATAGGAGGCACTGTATTTCCGTTTGCGGAAACAGCACATATTAGTGTCACATTAGTACCCCGCTCAGCAGAAGTTATGGAGCCAACATTTTTTTTACCTTTCGCAGCAATTATTTTAGTAGGTTTAAGTACTGTGGAAATTCCAGTTTCATCTATATTCCAAATGTTTGATGCGGTAAATTGATATTTATTCATAACTTCAGCTAATTGAGTGAAAAATGGTTTTACATTTTCAATATTAAACGATGTTGCTCGTCCGATGCTTGTTGGTTCGGGTTTTCTAATTGACAACTCTCGATTCCTTTTTAGAAAACTAGAAAGCCACTCTTTGCCAGCTATTTTATTAAGTTTCCATGTTTCAGGCATTTTAATATTAAATTTTTCAGCACACTCATAAGCAAGCTGACGAACATCTTTTGGAGTCAATCCATAAAATATCGAAGCCATTTGTAGTAAATAATCTTTTAAAGCAATTTCCTGGTCCTTAGAAAATACTTGTCGAGGTTTTTTATAGCCCATTGTCGGTAAATCTTGCGTTTCCTTATTTTTATATGCTTTCAATTTAGTTAAATAACGCGTTAGCGTGGTACGTTTAATATTAAATTCCTTTGAAGCAGCATTTATACTTTTGTCCCCAAAAATTATTGTTCTTGCGGCGTCATTAAATGTTTCCATAGATATAAGACCTCTTTCGGTTTTGCGTTTATAATTTCTCATATCTAAAAGAAATAAAAAACAAAAATTTAATAAAAGAAGATCTTAATCATAGTTTTGTTAATGAAAAAATTTGTACTTACTTATTTATAAATGATACAAATTTTGACCATTCAATCGATGACGGACACGGTGATAAATTTAACCCTTAATTGGTCTACTGAATTACAAATATGCAAAAATACAAAAATACAATTTTATTTTTAAATTAATATTTCAATTCTATTTCTTTTTTTTTTTTTTTTTTTTTTTTTTACTTTATTACTATTTAAATTCTAATTTCATATTCCTAGATATTTCCAGGAAAAATATTTGTGAAAACGATTAAATAAAATATGTTATGATCACAGGAAAATTTTTAATAATAGTATTTTTTTTTTAATAATATTTTTCTATTTTCAAAGCAGATTAACAAATAATTTAAGAAAATAACTTTTGTACTCCAGTAGACTACTTATGTTTCAAAAAGTGAGTAGACCAGTTAAGGGTTAAGGAAATTCAGTATACTCAGTAGTAAAAAAATTGGATAAATAAGAATCAATTGAATCCGTGGATGTAGAACTAATTGGTGTTCGAACAAGAGACATGTACTCCGGTTGCTCTGTAGTTGGTGAATGAACTTGTACTGATGATTCAGTTGGTAAAATATTAGATTGAAAATTCGGTGGCGATTGTAATAAAATTTCCTGCGGTTTTATTTTTTCAGCTACGGTATCTTCTGATACTGATAACGACTGTTTTTCATTTTTCGAAATTATATCATATTTTTCTATCAATTGCATTATTTCGAGTTTTAAATTTTTCTTTAAATCTTCTGAAAATGTTTTTAATGTTGGCAACAAAGATAACAGAAATTTTTCATTTTCGTCATTAAACGTTTTATTTTTCGTTTCCAATAAATTTTCGTTTTTATTTAATTTTTGCGTTTTTTTAATTAAAAATTGTAGTTGATTTGCATATTTATATGGTTTTTTTTTCTTTTCAGGATTTAATTTTTTTTCTTTTATTACTGCAAAATATCTGTCCTTAATATTTTTCCAACGTTTCTGTAAGAATTCTCCAAATTTTTTTTTGTTATTAAAATTTACTTCTTCGTTGGAAAAACAATTTATGATTTGATTCCAAGCCAATTTTCTGTTATATATATCACTATGTATCCTTTGCGTGTCCCATATAATGGGTCGCTTTTCAACTTCATTTATTAATTTTAAATTATTAATTTTATATGCCATTATAACTTTGAAAATATACACTAGAAAATTTTAAGTAACAATGAAAAACTGAACAGTAGTGTTCACCGTGTCGGTCAGCGAGAAAATGGTATCGAAATTAATACAACTTCTGTATATAAAAGAAAGATTTATATAACACCAAAACCAGTCAAATCAAAAAAAGAGTTATATAATTAATAACGTCGCTTAAAATTGAAAATGTCGCTACTTTTTATTTAAAAAAAATACTTATTTATACTTGCAAATCTGAAAAACAAAAATAAAAAACGTCGCGGCGTTTTATTTAAAAAATAAAAGTACAACAAATATTAGCGATGCTTTTTATTTAAATAAAATTATGCATATTCCATAACATATTAAATAAAGTATTGCTCAAATTACCTCTTACAAATTTCATTGCCCAAATAACCCCGGTCTACCCTACTACAGCCTTAATAATTCTGCTAATAACCAACCTTTAAAACATATAGTTATTTCCGGTTAACATGTGTAACATGTTAATTTCTGAATATAAGATACAATACGCTTAACTAATTTTCCGAATCTCCAATTTTTTAAATATAAAATATTTTTCATTTTACTTAAAATAAATTTCTAGACAATGTGAGACAATAATTTAGTTTTAGATTAAGTAACCTTCTAATAAATACGAAATATGTAAATTATGTAAATTTTACTTTCAATTAAATAAATTTCCAATAAATACGAAAAAATGTATGAATTTTAAATAAAGAATACTTATCTTAACATCAACGAGACATCTTCAACGGTTACATTATTAAACAATTATCTCTTAACAATTATATTATATTACCACACTAAAAACCAGTTTAATTTTTTTTTTTCATTTTGATGTTAATGCCTAGACGGTCACTTGAGAAGAGCGTCTTTTTTCTTCAATTAGTATCAGTTACCTATTTTTTTTTAATTATCTGTTATATAATTTGTTTGTTAATTTGTACAGTTTGTTTGTACACACTCAATTTTTATTGAAATTCAATACTATAATAATTTAGTATTTCGTCGATTAGGATTTAATCGATTTCCAAATGAAAATAAGATGAAATATAAAAATTGAGGTGTGTCACGAAATTTGACGAATTGATCTCGTCACACCCGGGACTATAACAGAAATATGTTTTGAGTTCCCTAGAATTCGAAAATAATATTCACTAAAATATATATATATATATATATATATATATATATATATATATATATATATATATATATATATGCGCGATAATTAAAGCTACTTATCTATAATTTTTTATCTATAATTTTAGTTTTTAATATTAAAATTTAGTAATATGGTTTCTTTTTTTTCTTAATTTCATAAAAAAAGAACAATAAAAAATTAAATACCCCTCTCGCAGCATCTGCATAACATAGCGAATTTCCAAATTTTGGGGACTGGCGGATCTCATCTAAGAACTGTACCTATTTAAAATAGTTTAGCTTTCTAAGAGTAAAAGATTTTTTAAAATGGGCTGGGTAATTAGTTTTGATATTTTTGGGACCCAAGAACCCGAACGGACCTTGTGCAGCATAGTTGTATCCATCTAAAATAATTTAGTTCTCTAACAATGAAAAAATTTTCAAAATCGGTCGGTTGGTTTATTTTTTACAATAATGGGATCAGTAAACCCTGGCGGAACTCATACAACATAACCTTTATTCATCTAAAATAATTTTAGTAAAAAGTTTATCCCAACAGTAAAAAACGGGTCCTAGGGATCTCATATAACTTATGGTAGTCCGTAAGGTTCTTGTAGACATCATTTAATTACTTAATGAATTCAAATACTTTAACTTACTAACGGTGAAAAAATTTTCAAAATTTTCGACATTCGCTAAAAAAATCATTGAAAAATATTTGATATGTTTCGATCAATTAATGGTCAACATCAGCAAATAAAAGTTACTCAAATCGAAGAAAAAAATGAGTTATTTGTCCGTAGAAATTAAAATATAAATTCTGAAAACGAGCAAAGAAATATTGAAAAAACTAGATCGGCAAAACATTCTGACAAATAACACTACCCAACTAATACTCGCCAATTTGGATGAAACTTAACATACTTATTAAACAGCGAAAAATATTAAATACGTGTTTTTTATTTCGGCTAAATACGCTTTTTATGGGTAGAAAACACCATTCAACCCCTGTAGATGAAAACAGTTATAGCTAAATATTTTTGAAACGACATAATTTCTGAAAAAAGGGCTCAGTACCAAATTTGTAGAATTTAAAGTGATGCACCTGATAGTGACCTTGAAGTCGAGCTTAAAATCGATTTTCAAGGTCAGTTGAAAATGATAAGCCGTTGCCGAACTTTGACCATATCCTGTACCTATAAGCAGTAATTTCATGTATTGACTCAATCTATCTTCAAAATTGATTTGTTGCCTTATTTTTCTAAAATAAAAAAAATAAAAGACCTGACGAAATGGAAAAATAGGCGAAAATTTATAGAAAAAATTAGAAGAAAATATTTTTGTAAAAATGTTTCATGATTTTTGTACGTAATTTTAGAAGTAAAGTTAAGAAAAGATTTAAGATCACTCCAATTGTAAGTTAAACATTAACTTTATGTTATATTAGAAATTTTCAAAATTTTTTAAAATTTTTATTGCTACGCTGTAGTTATCATATTAGGAATTCAATTGAACATATGATTAACTATTATTTTTCCGATTGCGATTGAGCAAGCATTTTTCAAAATTACTTCTTGATCACTTATTTTCTATCTTGCATGTGAAATTCATTCGAATATACTTTGAACCATTTAGGGATGAAAAGTAAACTACTCCTTTTGAAAAATATTAAATGATTTTCATATGACTTTGGAAATTGACCCCAAGGTCAACTTCAAAGTCATCATCAAGTGCATCACTTTGAACTCTATAACTTTGGTCCTAAGCACTTTTTTCAGAAAATATACCGTACCATAATCCACTTCTATGTTGATTCCTGGTCTCTTTTCCTGCGTTTCTAATATTTATGTCAATAAAAAAATGTGCTACCGTAGACAAGGATGAATAGGGACGCATTCAGACTTCACACCGTATTTTTTTGTATTTATTTTATGAGTACCTAATCTTTAATATATTAAAAATTTACGCGAAGATGGTCACTTTATCACAGTATCCAAAAAAATTTAAAAATATCGGTGGTTTTTGAAAAATTAACAAAAATCGTATAATTTCTTCTCTATGAAAAATTGGGGTCAAAAGAGACGAGAAAAGAGTAAATGGAGACAACCCGTAGGGTCGACCAAAAATTAAATTCTAATATAAGATAATTTCGAACTTTTTGTATTTATACATTCAAAAAAGAAATAATAGGTACTTGATGATTTTCTGTAAAAATAAACGTAGAATCTAAAATAAAGTTTATATACCCCTGTCGTTTACCCCTAAGTATATATTCCTCCTATTCTTATTTTAGTTCAAAAAATAATTTTTCAAAAGACTACAAGACATAATAATTAATAACAGTGAGATTCTACGTCCATTTTTCAGACTTTTATCTAATACAGACGCTACCTAGAATTTTTTTTATCTACAAAAACATCAGTCTACAGAATTTAATTTATTAGTTAGGAAAATAATTCAAATATGTCTCACTAACAATAAATGTCTTAAATAAGTTTAAAAAATCAAAACGATACTGTTTATTAAATTGCTTAAGATCTGACACCGACTATTTAAAAGTGGTCAAGTGGGAGTAAACTAGTAAATGCAATAACACATATGATGAATTTATAAGGATTTTCTTATATTACAAAATCTTAAAAATATGGGAACGCGTACTTTTTTTTCGTTAATTGTGTTTTATTTTTTTGCACAAAATTTTAAAAATACTTTATTTTCTTAAGAAAAGGAGGCAACTTTAGTCACAGATATACCCACGAAAAGTTTTTGGTAATCCGGGAAAAATGAAAACACTTTTTAAAATTTTTTTATTGTTAAAATCGAAATGTTCTTTCAAAGAGGGTTAAAATTACCATGTTTTACATTAAAATTTTGACACTATCACTCCCTCACTAACTAGCCTTACTTAATATTAGAAAATTGAGAAAAAACACGCCAATTAGATTTTTTACACAGATTTTATTTGTTATATAATTCAAAAGGATATTTTAAAAATGTGTATGAATGGCTTTCATTAAATAAATTTCAATATATTTTCCATTTATTTTGACAGTGGAATGTGCTTATTAGTAGCTATACTTTCGGCTTGGGGCGAATTAGACGAAGATTTTCTTCTAAAACCAAATTTAATAATTAATTAAAGAAATAAAAAAAAATTTGTGGATTTCCTACCTTTCAAATATAATCTTTATTGTATGTAAAAATGTTATTACATTTTTTCAAAAAACTGTAAGTAAACTGTAAAATTTTCTTTACAAATATGTTAAAATAGAGAAATGTTTCCTTTTTAATTTATTTTTAACTCTTTTTAAATGATTCACCTTAAAATTTTTTAATATTTCTTAATCGAAATTTCATAGAAGAATGTGTCGAAATTTAAAAAAATTTTTTTTTGTTAAAAAAAAATTGAATGTGCAAAATTATTTAATACTAGAATACTCTGTTTATACAATTCTAATCATAACTCTATTGTCAACTGGATAGAAAATTACGTAAAAATATTATTGTTTGAATATGATTTAACGTAATTTTTATGCGATTGAAGCAAACTCTTATTAATTTTAGGAAGGTGTAAACATAATTTAAATTCTGATCATATCGCATAACAGAAATCGTCGGGAGTTTTTTTCTCAAAAAAAAAATGGAACAGAGATACATTATAAAAACATTTAACTGACAGAGAAATAGAATATAGCCGAATCGTTAAATTAAATTAAAAAAGTCATGACACGCTACTTATAAAGCGGTTTTCTTCGAATTTAGTTCGCAAAAAATGAGACAGAAAAAAAAAGAATGCGAGTGCGAGTGAAATGGAGAACGACATATTTCCTAGTTTTTCTCGAAAAGTAAGTAATTTAGAGCAACGGTTTAAAAACATTTTTTACGTAATTTGGCTTTTTTTTTCCGATTGGTGTAAAATGCTTAATTCTGGCAAAAAAAAACTCATTCTGTTGACAAAAAATGCCCGGAAAGCCTACTTCTGGGCATCCGACGTGTCTGGCTAACGAACTCATCCAACAATTTGGAAAATCGAATTTGCACACAAAATTTCATAAGCATTAAACGTTTCGTTCGAGAGTTATCGCGCGGATATATATATATATATATATATATATATATATATATATATATATATATATAAATTTTAGTGAATATCATTTTCGTATTCTAGGGACCTCAAAACATAAAATTTCTGTTATGGTCCCGGGCTTAGGTCGCATCATGACACCTGCTGTAATAGCTGAATTTCCAGTTTTGGAAATTCGCTAAAAAAGCTTATTTCGCATTCAATAGTTGTGTAATTTTGTAATTTTGTATAATAATGTAATTTTTAAATTTTGTATAATACTTTGTATATAATTTTGTATAATAATGTAATTTTTAAATTTATATTTTCTGTGTATTAAATTGCACCAACCAATTTGTATGAATATGTTATATTCAAGCAAATACATTCTATACAATATATGTATCCGCGCGATAACTCTCGAAGGAAACGTTTCTTGCTTATGAAATTTTGTGTGCGAATTCGATTTCCCAAATCGTTGGATAAGTTCGTTAGCGAAACGCGTCGGATGCCATTTTTCGGGCACTTTTTGTCAATGAGTTTTTTGCCAGAGTTAAGCAATTTTTCAAAATGTTTTTTACACCAATCGAAAGAAAAAGGCAATATGCGTAAAAATGTTTTTAGGCCATTGCTCTAAATAAATTTCTTTTTGAGAAAAATTAGGAAATATGTTGGAAGAAATCATTTTTCATTACACTCGCACTCACAGTCAAATTACTTCTGTCTCATGTTTTGCGATGCTACATTCGAAAAAAAAGGCTTTGTAAGTGCTGTGTCATGCTTTTTTTAATCCAGTTTAACGATTAAGCTATATTTTATTTCTCTCACAATCAGTTGACTAAGTTTTTATAATATATCTGTTCCTTTTTTTTTGTAGAAAAATTATCAAGAATATTTGTTTTATGTCATATGGCCAGAATTTAAATTATGTTTACACCTTACTAAAATTATTAAGAGTTTGCTACAACCGCATAAAAATTGACTGTAATTCATCATGTTTTGGCCAAACTAGCCAAAAATTGAATAATAGACTAACTCAATACAAATACGATTTAAAAAGACAAAAAAATCAACGGGTTTAGCTGAACACGCCATAACAAACAGCCATAGATTTGACTTTGAAAATACAATAATTCTTGATAAAGAAGGCATTTACAGAAAAAGACTTCTAAGTGAATGCTTCTTCATTAAACTCAATGACAATACTTGCAATAAACAAATAGAATCATTAGAACTGGATAATGCCTATTTACCGATTCTTAATCATTTAAAAAATTGCTAATTACTCACAACGGAATTAATTAATAAATTAATGGTACATTTTAGTAAATATCATTACGTAAGCTATACAACAAACAATGTGTAATATTGAAACAAAGATAGCCAGTTTCATCTAAAAAGTTCCATGTTTACTCATTACAAATAAGATTCACTCAATTAATATCAGTTTATTTTAAACAAAGATCTTGAATAATATCAAGACAATACTAACATAATGAATCTTCTTTCTAATTTTCAACAATCAAACCATACAATTAGTTTTTTCAGTTTTATTTAATTATTGACAAAGGGCATAGCCGGGTAAGATTGGGAAATCGGCCCTTGACGCAAAATTGATTGTTTTTGTAGGAAATAATACTTCTTAGCCCCAGATATATTCCCGCCAAATTTCAACCCTCCGAGGCTAATAGTTTATGAATACACAAACAGAGAAAAATTTTCAAAAAAAAATTTTTTTGGCGAAATTACTGAGCCGATTTATTTGAGTTTAATATATATTTTGTACCCACCTTAGGCGAAGTAATAAAAAAAAAATTAACATTATATCCCTTTATTATACTAATTTTTTTAAATGTTTAAATTTAAGAAAAATTTTTTTTGGCACTTACGCGTTAGCGACACCCACTATTTTTTGTTCAATAATTTGTCTCTTAGTACTCTATAACATATATTTTTATGGAAAAATTTTAGTTGGTAGAACATAGTAATATTTCAATACAAATGCATGCCATGTTCGGTACTACATATATTACTTATGTATAAAAAGGACCATAAAGTAAAGCATCTGCCTTATTTCTAAAACACAGTAGGACTCTAATGAGTACAATGAAATGTTCTCTTCCCCCCTGAGTTGCAGTTCTTGGAGTTCCCGTGACGGTCTAAAAAAATATATATTTTGAGTTGTTATAAAAAATATGTTTTAACTTGCTAAAAAATAATTTTCAAGGTTAATTTTACCATGAATCTAATATTAGAATAAAATCAATAAAAAAATTATCTCAGCATACTTACTAATTAAAATTATATCTAAATCAACAAAAATTATAAGTTTTAGAAACTTTATTCAAATAAAGATAATAATAATAACAATAATGCGTCTTAAATGTTATATTGCTTTAATAATAATAAACATTAACTTAATAAATTGCAACAAAAAACTTTATAACAATGTATAGTAATAACAACAATCCGGCTAAAACCTGTTGTAGTTATTACATGTACATATAACTAACTTCAAGAAAGTAGTGTACATTTGTACGCAATATGTAGCTCGTCCCTCTCACTTGATATTTTTGTTGCACTTAAGGAGGCGCTAAAAGTGGATTTTTTTTGTAATAAAATTACATACGTTCATAACTACGACAAACAAGCTTAGACAAACGTCTAGCTTTATCTGCCGTTTGTCTTATTTTGTTAACACGATGATGGGTCATGGAGAATTATAACAAAATCACCAACTGGTATACTATTTTGACAGCTAATCAACATTGTATGAAATTGTTGACATCGTAAGAAGTGGTGTATGAGCTAACAAAGTTTCACTTGACGTCTTACAAAGGAAAAAACTCTAACAAAAGAGAAATCAATGTCTATTTTGTTTTACTGATAAAAAAAGACAAACGGCAGATAGTGTTGGACTTTTGTAAATTTAGCTAGTTTATCGTAGTTATGAACGTATGTAATTATATTATTTTAGAAATAGGGTAGATATTTTACTTTATAGTCCTTTTTATACATAAGTAACATATGTAGTACCGAACATGGCATGCATTTGTATTGAAATATTACTATGTTCTACCAACTAAAATATTTCCATAAAAATATATGTTATAGAGTACTAAAAGACAAATTATTAAACAAAAACTGGTGGGTGTCGCTGACGTCTAAGTGCCAAGAAAAAATTTTCTTAAATTTAAAAATTTAAAGAAATTAGTATAATGAAAGGATGCAACGTTAATTTTTTTTTTAATATTTCGCCTAAGGTGGGTACACAATATATATTAAACTCAAATAAATCGGCTCAGTAATTTCGTCAAAAAAAATTTTTTTTGAAAATTTTTGTCTGTTTGTGTATTCATAAACTATTAGCTTCGGAGGGTTGAAATTTGGCAGGAATGTATCTGGGGCTAAGAAGTATTATTTCCTATAAAAACAATCAATTTTGCGTCAAGGGCCGTTTTCCCTATCTTACCCGGCTATGTCCTTTCTAGTGGAAATGTGAAATGACAATAATTATATATTTTAATATATAATTTTCTGATACTTTTTATTTAGTTAACTCAATGTGAAATCTGATTTTTGCATGGTGAGTACGTTATATTTATAATTATGTAATCTGTTAGATTGTTTTTGTACATCTGTTTCATTTTCCTGTTTGGTCTGTCTTGTTTTAAATTACAAGTAAACGGAAATTCTATAAACTCAGTAATTTTCCATATAGATTCATTGTTTCTGATAATGAAAAAGTAGCATTCCAATTAAATTAGAAATCATTAACTAAAATTTAATTCTACTAATTATTAATTATTTTTGATATTCAAAGTTGAAAATTATATCTTATTAAATTCAAACCCATTCTGGAAGGTAGCCTTTCCTAAAAAAAACAGACAAATTGTAATTAATATAGGTTGACATTAATATAAATTGTTTTTAGAAATATTTTTATAAAAAAATTGTCTTTTGACAAAAAATGACACCAAATGACACCAAAAACATACCAAATTGACGCCAGTTCTGCTCTGGTTGTACTATATAAAGTCATGTCGATATAAAAACTAATCAGTCTTATGCTGTAAATCAAACTATTCACATCTATCAAAAATGTTTGTGTGTATGCGTTGTGATAAGACATTTTCGCGGAGAGATTCTCTTTTACGTCATATGAAAAGAAGAGTGCATGCTCGGGAACATCAAACAAACAATAATGGTCGGATGGAAAATAATGGGGCACAAGTGAACAATGCGGAGAATAAGAGACTTTCAATACAAACTAAATCGTCAAAATCGAATGATGAAGATGATGATAATGGAACCGAATATAGTTTTGAAGCAATAAATGACATTGAAGAAAAGGAAGATAAAGCACCAGTATTTCAAAATCAACACGAAAATGATTTAGATCTATCTAAAAGAAACTTGTATATTTTTGATGAAAGTATGATAGCTGCAGCAAAAGCAATCAAAAGTAAATTCGATTCTTTAAAAAACTCACATAATATTCTACAATCTGTGAATGACGAAGATAATCTAACGAACAAAAAGATTCACAATTGCCTGATAACTACAAAGAAACAAGTTTTACTCCAAAAGTGGCTGGTCTCTTGCAAACTGCTCTAGACACATTAATGATCAAAGAGCTTCAGAACGCTTGCGCAAAGGACGAAGCACAAGAAGATAAAAATTCAGAAGAAAAGGAACAATCTTCAACATCAAATTCAATAAATGGAGAAGCTAAACGTCTGAAGTATGATGAAAACGCTAACCTTCATAATGATCATTCGAACCCTGTTGATGAAGAAGAATATTTTGATGATCCGAACCATTTAGTCGATGAACTAAGAAGTTTAAAAACTCAAACGCAAATTGGAGAAGAAATGGTTAATACTATGTGCAATTTAAAGGAAAGGCATCATATTGTAAATCCCAGCTTTGCGGATTATATCGAAAATGAGAAAAAACGAAGCCATTTTAATAATTTAAAGAAAAGTGACATTGAGAGGTGAATTATCTCGATAACTCGGAAATTGGAAAAGCATGATATTATTGAACCAGTGTTAAAGTATGTATCAAATGATGACGGAGACAGCGATGAAAAAACATCTGCTAGTGACAACGAAGATACTGCGAGCGAAGGAGAATCTGATGATGACGAGAATACAGTCATCGACGGTGGTGATGAAAAAATTGCGGATAAAGGGTTATATTTACGACCCTATAGGAGGCTTTAAAATAAACTCTTAAGATTTTATAAGTTGAAAACTAAACCAATAGTGTAACTTTTCCAATAGCTGTATACCAAAGTTAATTATTTAATAAAATATTTTAAAAATGATGTGAGTGTTATTATTTCTTACATACCACAGTTCTTAAACAATTTTAGAAATTCGTTACAAAAAGATCACCGAAATGATTGTTCTTACAATGAACTATCCAATTTATATTTTCAGAGCTATTAAAATAGGTAATGTTTTTACTTGCCCCTGAATATAGGCAATTCAATTACATTGTCCTATTGACATCCTAGCAAAATAGAACAAATGTGCAAACTATATAACTCTTACCAATAAGTATTTACCCATATTATTAATGATTTGTTAATTTGAAGTACCGTTGAACAATGATGATCTAAAACTGTCAAACAGGAGAGGGTTAATTAACTGAATACAAGTTATCTACAGAGAGGCTTTGAGTCGCTTTTTAAAACTATGAGAGTTATTTACTTTCCACCCTGTATACGTATTTATTCTTAAAATATTAACTTACCTACATAAGAGAATGTTTGGTTTTTAGCGAATTTCCAGAAATTCAGCTATTCCAGTAGGTCTCATGACACGACTTGAGCCCGGGAATATGGCAGAAATTTGTTTTAAGGTCCCTAGAAACCAAAAATAATATTCACTAAAATTTATATATATATATATATATATATATATATATATATATATATATATATATATATATATATATATATATATATATATATATATATATATATATATATATGTGTATGTATTTATGTATCAGCACGATAACTCTCGAACGAAATGTCCTAGGTTTACCAAATTGGGTGAGAACGTTGGAAATCCAAAAATCTTGGATGAGTTCTTCAGCCAGACACGTCGGATGCCAGGAACATGGTTTTTGTTCTTGCAAAAAATTAGTTTTTTGCCAAAATTTGCTATAATTTATAAGTTTTTGCCACATTTTTTTACACCATTGCAAAGACGGAAAAAAATCACAAAAAAAAGGTTTTTGAACTATTATTCTAGGTTAGGTAGTTTTTGAGAAAATAAGAAAAAAAGGTCAGTAGCCGAATTGGACAGTTCTGAACCCTCCATCCGATTTTTTTGAGCGGAGGAGGTATCACTTCAAAAAATGAAATACACTAGATATGATAATTTTCAGGTCATTGACACTTCAAAATATTACGAACGCACTATATATATATATATATCCGCACGATAACTCAAGACGAAACATCTTAATTCCGGACGGAAAAAAATCACATAAAAAAGGTTTTTGAATTATTATTCTAGGTTAATTAGTTTATTGCTTGAAACCAATAAGCAATAAAGTTCTAAACAAGGTTATTAGCATAGAACACTAGAAGCCAACTAATATCAAAAAAGTGTAATTCGCTTGGAGCCATTTGTAGGCCTGTCACAGCTTAAGGCATGTAGTGAGTCGGTGTCCGTCGCCAAACGCAGAGTGCATTGTAATACATTGTTAGACATTGTTACCTGAATTGGACCGGTTGTTCTGTCCCATAATACGTGTTTTGTAGTAGTGTGTGTGAATACGCACACAGAAGCAAACAACAAACTAACACAATTGCAAACAGTGTGTACCTACACAACATAGTGGAGAGATTTTACGTCACCCACTGATTACAAGTGGAACAGAAACATAGACATTCTAGTCTGACTCCTTGGTTATTAGCTATGTAGGGTAAATGGTATAGTTATTGGACAGTTAAGAAAAATTTTCAAAACAAAGTACAGAAAAAGTACGTGTTGTAGCTTTATTTTTAACGAAAAAATTCATAAATAAAGTAAGACCTGTCTATTTTAATGTACCATATAAAACTTTCATATTACATATTGGTAAGTCTCTGAAAAAAAAAATACCCCTGTCGCAGCATCCTGCATAACATAGCGAATTTCCATTTACAAAAGTACGTTTTTCTCGGAAACTAGTTGATATAGAGTAATTGTAAATAAAAACACCTTCTTTATGTGATTTTTCCGCCTCATTCCGCCAAATTTTTTTCACGAAAAATGTCCAAAACCCCGTAAACGTTTTCACGAAATTTCTTAAAAATAAGATGTTTCGTTCTTGAGTTATCGTGCGGACACATTTATATATATGTTTACTAAGTGTCCGCACGATAACTCAAGAACGAAACATCTTATTTTTAAGAAATTTCGTGAAAACGTTTACGGGGTTTTGGACATTTTTCGTGAAAAAAATTTGGCGGAATGAGGCGGAAAAATCACATAAAGAAGGTGTTTTTATTTACAATTACTCTACATCAACTAGTTTCCGAGAAAAACGTACTTTTGTAAATGGAAATTCGCTATGTTATGCAGGATGCTGCGACAGGGGTATTTTGCATTAACGCATTATTTTCAACTCGCTGCATAGAAAGAAAATATTTAGATATTAATAATATGTTTTTTATAAGAAGAATAGTTTTTGATTTTGGTTTACATTAACTTTCAAAATTTTATGTGTGCAAGTGGAAATTTAATTATTTTCTTTTTTTAGGATTGATAAAATTTTAATATGACTCTATATTGCATGAATACCCCTTAGGTATAGTTAATTTCGATGTGTAGACACCAAAAATCCTCAAGTAGCATATATACAAGTCACACTTTAGTCGCATACGCAAAATCGTTTTCCTTTTGAAACTTTTTTACCAAAAACTCCGAATATAGACAATATATAACATGCTAATACATGTTCTAGTAGAAGAACTTCTGAATATAAGTAATATGTAAACATAATAATTATTATTCAAAATTTTCTTTGCAAAATACCACTTTTTGAAAATTTTATTTTGTAAAATACCACTTTTTGAAAATTTTTTATGACTTGTTTTTGATCAATAGGTTAGGTTTCGTTGGATTCGGTTTCACGCATTTTCGGATTTTGATTTTATTTATCTTTTCATCTTTAAAGATTTTTTTTATTAAAATATTACATATATATTACCTAAATTACCCAATATAGGTAAATAATGTTCTTAGTTGCCCCTGAACTGCATGAATGCTTTTATTTAGGAGTAGAAGGCTTAACGCAACATTAATTTTTTTATTCCTATAAAAATGTTTATAAAAAATATACTAGTTTTATCGATGGCCGAACATTTTACGTTAAATCAATAGGTTCACGCGAATATAACAACAATTCTATTCTTGAAAATAAATTTTCTAATATTGATAGAATTTATAATTGCTGCAAAAATATCAATTTCCTATTTTCACAATCAAATTTTCATTTGGTAATAAATTTGATGTATAAAAATATTTGCATATTTGCATGTATAATACAATTTATACATATGAGGTGTACTCACATATGCGATATTATAACTTGGAATGTACATAATAAGCATTTTGCTATAACTGTGTGTCATTAAAAATACATTTAATTAGATAGATATATCTATAGTTAAGAAATTATTTTTTTATTTTTTATTAAATATCAATTAGAGTTTTGAAATTATTGTGAAAAAATTTGACTTTTAGAATTGAAAAAATTTAAATATGGCTCTGTATAGTTAATCTCCAAGTTTACTGGAAGAAAAAATCCATCAAATTTAAGGAGTTGAGATGTTTAACGTTTTTTAATATGAATAAACATTGAATAATATACAATACATAGGTATTGGAGTGTGACAAAATGCGAAAAACAAACACAATTTATCGCTGATAACGAAATTTTTTTATTTAAGATAAATAAAAATAATTTAAATACAGTCGTTTACAAAAACTAGAGGTCATTTAATACCTATAGATATATTTAACTAATTTTTTAACAATAGCAAGTAATAAATTTTTTTTGATAAAAATAGCTATAAATTTTTTAGATAAATTATAAAATATTAATACCCATCTGCATAACATAGCGAATTTCCAAATATTGGGCACTGGCGGATCTCATCTAAGAACTGTACCTATTTTAAATAGTTTAGCTTTCTAAGAGTAAAAGATTTTTTAAAATCGGCTGGGTAATTAGTTTTGATATTTTTGGGACCCAAGAACCCGAACGGACTTTGTGCTGCATAGTTGTATCCATCTAAAATATTTTAGTTCTCTAACAGTGAAAAAATTTTCAAAATCGGTCGGTTGGTTTATTTTTTACAATAATGGGATCAGTAAACCCTGGCGGAACTCATACAACATAACCTTTATTCATCTAAAATAATTTTAGTAAAAATTTTATCCTAACAGTAAAAAACGGGTCCTAGGGCTCTCATATAACTTATGGTAGTCCGTAAGGTTCTTGTGGACATTATTTAATTACTTAATGAATTCAAATACTTTAACTTACTAACGGTGAAAAAATTTTCAAAATTTTCGACATTCGCTAAAAAAATCATTGAAAAATATTTGATATGTTTCGATCAATTAATGGTCAACATCAGCAAATAAAAGTTACTCAAATCGAAGAAAAAAATGAGTTATTTGTCCGTAGAAATTAAAATACAAATTCTGAAAACGAGCAAAGAAATATTGAAAAAACTAGATCGGCAAAACATTCTGACAAATAACACTACCCAACTAATACTCGCCAATTTGAATGAAATTTAACATACTTATTAAACAGCGAAAAATATTAAATACGTGTGTTTTATTTCGGCTAAATACGCTTTTTATGGGTAGAAAACACCATTCAACCCCTGTAGATGAAAAGAGTTATAGCTAAATATTTTTGAAACGATATATTTTCTGAAAAAAGGGCTAAGTACCAAATTTGTAGAATTTAAAGTGATGCACTTGATAGTGACCTTGAAATCGATTTTCAAGGTCAGTTGAAAATGATTAGCCGTTGCCGAACTTTGACCATATCCTCTACCTATAAGCAGTAATTTCATGTATTGACTCAATCTATCTTCAAAATTGATTTGTTGCGTTATTTTTCTAAAATAAAAAATCCAGTGCACGTACATAACATATTTTCTATCTCCTACTGGTTACACTGGTTCCAGTAGTATAGAGATAGATATGTTGTCTCTACTTCTTTGTGACAGCAATATTTCGCTAGTATGCTTATATTCACCTAAAAATTAATTATTTGCATTACCTACTAATGTGCTATAAAAATTATTTAACTATTTAAAAGTAACCACAATTTTTTACCTGAAGCGCAACAATTTCATATTGGTAAATCAAGCCTTGCATAATGGTAATAAAACAATTCTTCGTCTCTTTTGACGTAGACATAGCAGATTGCGCCGATATTCCAGTAACATATGATGAACGTAATCGGAAGTGCCTCAGATCTTCTGTAGAAACATAGCAATCACAGAGTAATAGCAATAGTTCGACAGTGTGCTTACATTCACCTAAATAAAAATTAATTATTTTGCATTACTTATATTAATATTTAACTACTTAAAAATAACCACAACTTTTTACCTGAAACGCAACAATTTCATATTGGTAAATCAAGCCTTACATAATGGTAATAATACAATTCTTCATCTCTTTTGACGTAGACATAGCAAATTGCGCCGATATTCCAGTAACATATGATGAACGTAATCGGAAGTGCCTCAGATCTTCTGTAGAAACATAGAAAACATAGAGTAATAGCAATAGTTCGACGGTGTGCTTACATTCACCTAAATAAAAATTAATTATTTGCATTACTTATATTAATATTTAGCTATTTTTACCTGAAGGGCAACAATTTCATATTGGTAAATCAAGCATTGCATAATGGTAATAATACAATTCTTCGTCTCTTTTGACGTAGACATAGCAAATTGCGCCGATATTCCAGTAACATATGATGAACGTAATCGGAAGTGCCTGATACTGGATAATGTTATTGTGGTAAGAAAATACTTTGTTCGGCTGAAATAATGATTTTGGGTAAAAGATACTCAATGAAATATAAAATTTTAACTGTGTTTTTATTTATTTTATTTTATAGATACCGTAGTTATGTATACTCATTGATTTACCTAAGTATTTCACAAATAATTAAAATTTATTTCAATATTTGACAGGTATTGAATGTTGTTTATTGTTTATGTTCTTCTGATTCATGGAATTCAGAGCCATCTGTTTTATAAAAGTTTGAACTACCTAATTTGAATCTTTAGAAATGAATTTTTATTTTTTTATTTTAAATATAATATATAAATAAATAATACATAAAATTTAAATTTTTTAGAAATGAATTTTAATTTTTTTAAATGTAATATATAAATAACATTTTTATATGACCATATTGCGAAAATATTAATGGCAAAAATTGACAATTTTTTTTTAATAGGAATTATTTTTTTTTTTAAATTTAAACAAAAGCAAATGATTTTATATTAAACTGACAAAGACCTAATATGTCTATATATATATATAAGGGCACGTTTACACTATGAAAAATATGTAAAAGATTTATTTGATCAAAGAAAAATTATAGTCTAGCTGATCAAATTCTATAATTTATTAATCCTCTAGTCATTATTACATATTATTTTTTTGTATTTTATAATCAATTTGATCAAAGATAGTTAATATGTATTTAAGAGTATAATCATGTGGTTGTAAACAAGGTATATAATTTTAAATGTGTAAGACAGAGACATAGAATCTTTAAGTCAAAATTTTGAAAATTATTTTTAATTTTTCTGGAGAATGAGCCAACATACAAAGGTAGCTTACAGGAGCTTTATTATGTCATTTTTAATGTACTTTAGATTCATCAGAAAAAATCTTTTGAATTCTAATGTCTTTAGCACTTAGGACACTTTTGTCAAAAGTATCCAAAAAACCCACTTCTGGGCATCCGACGTGTCTGGCTGACGAACTCATCCAAGGGTTTGGGATTTTTGACCTTTCCATCAAATTACGTGACAACTGGGTGTTTCGTTCGACAGCTATCGCGTACACACATAAATACATATATATATATATATATATATATATATATATATATATATATATATATATATATATAAATTTTAGTGAAGTAGATTTTCGGATTCTAGAGGCTCCAAAACAAATGTCTGCCATAGTCCCGGGCTTAGCTCTTACTACGAGAGCTACGGTAAAAGCTGAATTTCATTCTGGAAATTCGCTAAAAGGAAAATTTTCTTAAAATACTCAATTAATTAAGACTAAAAAAATATCTATGAAGAGAAATTAATGTTTCAAAACTGTTTTAAATTCTTGATATTATTATTACATATTAAGCTTTAAAAATATTAAGAATATGATTTTTTTAAAAAATATATTCATATCGTAAAATATGATTTTAACGGTATAGAAACCCTTACTTGTAACGGAGCACTGTACATATTAAATTACAATTTTTTTAGATAAATGGGAAGAATGCGTATTTTTACAATACATAATTAAAGCAAATGCACGCTATAGCGTGAGCCTTGCTATATGGTGTACCATAATTGCAAATAAAATTTTTATAACATTGCTAACAAAAATCTGTGTATGAATAAGAAACTTACTCTTTTCCCACTAATAATCGTTTATTTAAATTATACAATTTTAATAATATCAAATAGTTATACATAAATTTATGTGAATTTTTATATTCGAATCAAGTTTAGGGTATGATAATAAAAAAAAATTAGTTTGATTTATTTTTTAGGGATGAATGTAAATAAAAAGATAGGTTTTTCTTTTTAATTTTTTTTTTTTTATTAAGTATAGTTTAAAAAAATAAGTACAATAATCACTTTTAAACATGTAAACAATAATAAGATTTCTTACAAAAATATGGCAATTTTTTAAATTTACAAATTTCAAGAAGATCCAACGTTTTGAATTGCGATTTCAAGAAGATCCTATGTTTTGAATTGCAATTTATGAGTTAGTCCGATTGACCCATTATTTATGATACCCAGTTGTGGATTGTTCTGAAGCCACGCGAACATCTGCTCTTTTAAATTATCGAATCTCGCCGGTTATCATATATTGTCTTCATTTTTGATGAATCGAATTTTGACGGCAACTGACTTGCTCCCATTATTTTATATACTTTTCCAATCTCCATATCAGAAAGTTTAATCCATCGTTTAACAGCGCCAAGATGATTCAATTCGTCCATAAAATTTCCCGCCATTTTTTGAATTAAGTCTCTGTTTCCAGATGAAGCACCAGCAGTAATGGATTCCATTGTTGGCAATAATTAATTGTTAACACAACAATTGAACAAACTTGTTTTACAACAAAAAGATTTAATGCTTTCACTAAAGTTTCGAACAAAATTGTAAATGAAGAAATTCCGTCGCGCCCTTTTTATAGCAGAAAAATAGTATGATGACGTTAGCTATCACACGTTATGTGGCCATACAGGTTAAAACCTGCTGCTTCATTTTCGCATATTAGACAGAAATCTTCGCTATTTGATATCAGTATACATTCTAATGACGTCAGCTGGCAATTTATACAAGTTTAAACCTGTTTTCAGATAAAAATATTATAAAATTATGAATATACAGAGCTCCCGGTGGTTCAGACTAGCAACGCCATCTTTTAACTATCGAAAAAGGTTTTCGATGCCATCTATTGACAATTTTTCAAACTTACAAACAGGGATCACTATTATCCAGACTAGCAGCGACATCTTATAGTGAATTTACAGAGCTCGAAGGTGGCTGCGCCATCTGTTGACAATTTTTCAAACTTACGCACAGGGATCGCTAGTATCCAGACTACGCGAGCCATCTAGTAGTGAATTTACGAGGCTCGAAGGTGGCTGAGCCATCAATTAGGGAAATTTTCAGTTCCTAGGTTCGGTTAGGTTAGAAAAAATTTTGTTAGGTTGGCTTAGGTTAGAAAAAATTTTGTTAGGTTAGGTTAGGTTAGGTTCCGTTAGGTAAAACCAAATTTCCTTAGGTTTTGTTAGGTTGGATCAAGTTCCGTTGGGTTCACTTAGGTTAGAAAAAATTTTCGTTCACGTTACTTCACCCACCGCCGGAGGCTTTTAGAACCGCCCTGGTAGGGGCGGGTTTGCCTGGGTTTGCCACCATCCGAGGTCGGCCAAAAAAGTCGGATGGTGGGATGGTGGGCCCCAAACTGTCCAATCCTTACTACTAGCGTCTAAGATTCACAGAATCGTTTTGGTGTATGTTAACATCCACCGGTGTACATCCGATTTAAAAATATTAACGAAACAATTTCGGACATCATCTAAATTGGTGACTGTCGACATACACCGGTGTATCTTAACACTCATCAATATCGGACATCAATACCATAAATAGACTAAGAATTATACAAAATGTGATTATATTTGTGATTTTGAACCAAAAAATTGTAAAATTATTATGGTAAAATTGTAAAATTATTAAATTTGTACCTGTATCATTTATTTCTTCCACACTTTAAATTTAATGGAGTAACGCCTTACTAAGCCGTAACGATTTTAAAACATTTGGTAGTTAGTAATATTGTGAACTAATACATATGTGTAATTATTATACATGATTATATACATGATTATAAGTACAAGTCTGACGTTGCCTCATTCAGCCCTGCATTGTACATTTGATGATATGTATAAAGCGTTTTAAACGTACCATAAGCAATGGAGTGGATTCTAGTTTCGTTTCGAGCTAGGTAAAACTACTATCTTATAGAAATGAACTAGAAGCTCCCTACTACCACCCAAACAAACCACGCTAGTTAGAAAGTTTAATTAGTTGGGAGCGAAACCAAGTCGTATGTGTTGAATGTACATATGAATGCATGTATGTACTATGAATGTGTGTAGGTACGTACGTGTAGATGTAATATGAACACATTTTGCTGCCTCCGAATATTCGTAATACATAAAGAAGAGCAAGCACAAAATCGAAAACTTCATTTGTGTGTTCAACGAATATCTACTTAGTTAATATTCCTTCCGACAAGGGTTATTCAATCACAGAAATAAAATTTAATCCATTAATTTCAACGTTTCATATTACAAAAAATATAAAAATTGTAGCAAAGTATAAGCTGCACTATCTGTAAAATTTATATTAGGTAATCTTTTTTTAGTCGAATTTTCTCCGAAGTTATTAGTCATACGATAAGAGCTGCGAGAGGCGAGAGTAGGGGCGCTATCCGTTTTCGGACCCGTAGAACACGAATATGTAGAAAAAAAATGTCTGATATATATATATATATATATATATATATATATATATATATATATATATATATATATATATATATATTCCCGCCACCTTTTAATTTGTGTAGGGCCCCCCTATGGAAGTTAAGAGATGAAATTTGGTAAATGGGGCTCATTTTCGAGGCACCTCATACTATCAAAGTGGGGTCAAATTTTGGGCAAATTTTTTTTCTGACCCGACCTTTAAGGGGGTGGTGGGGGGGGGGGGGGGCGGAAAAGCAATAAAACTTTTCCAAACCGGTTTTAAATAATGTTTCGGTCAATCATCTACAACATATCCAAAATTCAGCTTCCTAGGATGATTTGGTGGGAGTAGAGGGGGGAAAAACGATTTTCGCTGGATCTAACAGGCCCCCAGCCCCCCAGAATTAACGTAGAGGGTTGAAATTTGGTGTGTTGATAAAGTTCGTACCTAGGTTGTGCTTTTTGGAGGTTTTAATATTTTACCCCCACCCCCCTCATTTTTAAGCTACAATTTCATGCATTTTCGACGTTTTCGAAGTTTGTACCACTCGCACAGGTCACCCAGATAAACCTAGAGGGCTGAAATTTTGTATTCGGATTGAGTTAGTATCAAGGGGGTGCCTTTTGGGGGTCTCGACTTTTAATCCCTATCCCCACCATTTTTATACCCAAAAGAACATGATTTTTCTTGTTTTTTAACAGTTTCGTTCGGGTCAAAATCTCCCCAAATAAACCTAGAGGGCTGAAATTTTGTGTACAAGTTAAGCTAATAGCCAGACACTGTTTTTTGGGGGTTTCAACTTTTAACCCTTACTCCCATGATTTTTACGCCAATATTTCCTTAATTTTTTTGCTTGTTTTCTAACACGTCTAGAGACTCTCTAAGGAAACCTAGAAGGCTGAAATTTTGTACGTGTATTCAGTTAGTATCCAGCTAGTACCTTTTAGGGAGTCCACATTACTTTTCCCCCCACTTCTTCCATTTTTACATCGGAATTGAATGTTATTGTTAAATGTGTTTTAAATGCATTACTTTTATTCTAAATACAAGTAGGCGAATAGTAATTTAAAAAAAAGTGAATACAATTTTTTAACAAATGAAGTACATACATATTAAGTAATTTGAAAATGTTATTAAAGTCACTGTTTATTTATAAATTAGGAATTTTGAATTTTTATTATTTATAAAATATAAATTTTGGATTTTTTTGGAAAGAAAAAATATCTTCATAAAAGCCTTCCAGTTTACTATTTAAGTTCCTTTTTTAATATTTAAAAATAAAACACAAAGGCAATTGGCGGATAAGCATGGGTAGAAATGCCCTCGTACGAATTGTGTTGGCTTTTTCCCTGTTAACTGCTATCGGCACAAAATTGAAATTTACTGAGATTCAGCCCTTAAAAACTTAAAACCTTTTTTTAAAGCCTCGATCAACCGGACACTCATCATCAGTTTTGAAACCACCAAAATTACAAATCGCTTGTGGACTTTCAATTATATTTCGCTTGTAGACACTCAATACCGAAGATGAAAGGAAAAATTCGACTTCCGTGATGGGGCTCCGCTGCTCATTTTTTTTTTTTTTGGTAAAAACAAAACACATTTTGAAGAAACTTTTTTGACACATTATCGAATAAAACTATGCTATGAAATATTATGTCATTAAATTTTATATCTGAAAAAAAATGAAAAAGAGAAAAATAGAAAAATAGAAGAAATAAAAAATTAATTACCAAATTATTTAAAATTTATTTCACGAAAGGAAAAGGATAATGTGTAAAAGAATTATTTGCGGATGATTTCATAAAGCGTAATAAAAAATGTATTATAAGAACAATACATTCTTAAACTTAATGAAATTATCTGAAAAAAAGCACAATAACACATTATTACAGTATGGAATTTAAGATAAAACCTATTAATCTTAATCTCATAATGCGATATGAGCGAATATGATCATCTATGCCTCTATGAGATCCAACGATTTTATTCAATTTATCTTCAGGTCTTAACATGTACTAGATTTAGATTATATCTTAAAAAAATTAAAAAACTAAAAATACTGAACTGAGAAGATTTAAAGGCACTACTCAAAAAACGACGTTTAATAGCTAATAGAATTATAAATGTGAACAGAAACGGGACAAAAAATTGCTAACAACGACATTTCTACTTTAGAATCATTTGATGAGCGAAGCCAATCACTATAAATGACTGATTCGTACATTTGTACAGAATTTCAGAATATCTATTTAAAAAGTAATCAAACCCATAATTTAGATAATTTTACGCACATAAGACCGTGAGTCACAGCTATGAAATATAAAATATATATTTAGTTGCAGAGAATTATAGAAAACACTAAAATTAAAAGAAGACACCTAGGAGGGAAGTCAGGACGGGCCGCCAGCTGCTACATAAAATTATTAATAGTCATTTATGAACCCACTCTGAAGATAATATTTAATTTCATCAGTACCTCAAAGAGTTCGGAGATACACGGTACTTGAAATGCTAGGTACATAGAAATTGGATGTACACGGTATTCGAAATTCTAGGTAGAAAGAACTTAGTTGTTTTTAGAGATATTTTAATAGAATTTTGAAAACAGCATTCGATAAAGATTCATTTATAGCCGTACTATTTTTCCTTTTGTTTGTACCTCTGAGGGAGCTGGAAAACACGGTACTCAAAATTCTAGGTAGAAATTTTAGAATGGAAATTCAGTTATTACAGCCGGTGTCATGACGCGACTTGAGATTGGGACTATGGCAGGAATTTGTTTTGAGGGCCCTAGAAACCGAAAAAATTATTCACTAAAATTTACACATACACAAATATATATATATTTAGGTAGCAACACGATAACTGTCTAGCAAAACTTTCTAGGTTTACGAAATTTGGTGAGAACGTTAGAAGTCCAAAAATCATGGATGAGTTTTTCAGCCAGACATGTCGGATGCCAGGAACATGGTTTTTGTTCTTGCAAAAAATTAGTTTTTTGCCAAAATTTGCTATAATTTAAAAGTTTTTGCCACATTTTTTCACACCATTGCAAAGACGGAAAAAAATCACATAAAAAAGGTTTTGAACTATTATTCTAGGTTAGCTAGTTTTTGGGAAAATAAGAAAAAATGTTAGTAGTACGGATTGGACAGTTCTGGACCCATCATCCGATTTTTTTGAGCGAACTTAAGGAGGAGGTACCACTTCAAAAAATGAAATACACTAGATATGATAATTTTCAAATCATTGACATTTCAAAGTATTACGAACGCACTATATATATATATATATATACATATTATATATATATATATATATATATATATATATATATATATATATATATATATATATATATATATATATATATATATATATATATATGTCCGCACGATAACTCAAGAACGAAATATTTTATTTTTTAGAAATTTCTTGAAAACGTTGGAAGTCCAAAAATATTGAATAGTTATATAATATATATATATATATATATATATATATATATATATATATATATATAATGTAGAAATGTCTACAATAATTTAGTTTTTGTTTTAATTAAATAAATTCCTTAATTCAATATTTTGACAAAAGCACATTAACAAATTATGTCCAATCGCCTTTAAATTAATCTTCTAAATAATCGTCTGGATAATACGTCTTTTAAAATATTCGTCTTGAAAAATACGTCTTTTATAATAATCGTCCTGAGTCGTCTTTATATATCGTCTTCAAAATACGTCTCTATTTTTTTTATCATAGCTAACTTAACATTATTGCTCAATTTTTAGAACAATTATAAATTAATTAATACCCCTGTCGCAGCATCCTGCAAAACATATCGAATTTCCATTTACAAAAGTACGTTTTTCTCGGAAACTAGTTGATATAGAGTAATTGTAAATAAAAAAAACCTTCTTTATGTGATTTTTCCGCCTCATTCCGCCAAATTTTTTTCACGAAAAATGTCCAAAAAACCGTAAACGTTTTCACGAAATTTCTTAAAAATAAGATGCTTCGTTCTTGAGTTATCGTGCGGACATATTTATATATATACTTACTAAGTGTCCGCACGATAACTCAAGAACGAAATATCTTATTTATAAGAAATTTGGTAAAATCGTTGAAAGTCCAAAAATATTGAACGATATTAGTAAATAAAAACACTTTACTTTGCAAAATACCACTTTTATTGAATATAAAAACCTGTTACATAATATAAGTATGACCATTCTCAAGCACGTTTGAAAATGGTCATATAAACCGAAACATGTCATAAGAGTTTATATATTCAATAAAAGTGGAATTTTGCAAAGTAAAGTGTTTTTATTTACTAATATCAAATATGGAATACCATAAAGTAACGCTCAAATCTATTAAAAATATTGAATGAGTTCCTTAGCCAGACACGGCTGATGCCTGAAGCATGATTTTTTTGGAATTTTTCGTGAATAAAAATAAATTTTTGGCAAGGTTTTCCCAAATTCAAAAGTCTGCAATATTTTTTTACACCATTGGAAAGAGGAGGAAAATTACATAAAAATGGTTTTTATGTAACCATTATCCTACGTAACCTGCCTTCGTAAAAAAACTAATTATTGTAAACGGAAATTCGCTATGTCATGCAGGATGCTGCGACAGGGGTATTTAAATATTTATTGTATATGTGGCTGTATACAATATGTAAAGCCAATAAATTTAAAAAAAAAATATATGGTGGGATTGCCTAATGTCGGCCGGTGCCCTAAGGTCGGCCACTAGTTGCTTTTTTTTTAAAGAAAACAAGCTATTAAGACATCGAAAATGCTTGATAATCATTAAGAAATAAAAGGCTCATCTATTCTGGATTTACGATTTTTAAATTCAATAATTTTTATCAAGTAGTTAACGTTTTATTACACTTAATCGATTGATAAATGACAACTTGTGTTGAAAATGGATCGGCAATTCTATAATTTGTAAGTTTAGTCAGTACTGGAAATAAGCTATTATTTCATAAGTTTTTAATAATAACGATTGAATTTACGAAATTTGATAACATTATACACCTCTCAAGAAGTTAGAAATTGTTTAAAACGTTTATCGTTTGAAATCTAAAAAAAAAAACGTACGGCCGACATTAGGGATAAAATTTGTAGAGAAATGCTAAGGTCGGTCAGGCCGTCAACAAACTAGTTTTCTTGTACTTATTATGTTATTATTAACACACTGGCTGTAAGTAGTAGTTATAAAAAGTGCTCCTAAAGTTACGCAATTCTAAAATCTAAATGTTTTTTTTTATTGTTTGTATTTAAACGATACTTTTCGTAATCGAAAACTTTGATTCTAAATACCTCATAAGCGATGCATCATAGCGGAAAAAGAACGAAATTTTTGAAGGGTTAAGCGAAGCGAGTTATTGTTATTCCAATCTTACTAGCGACTGCTGAAACCTACTTTTCCGACTTTTTGTTATCGAAAATTATCGATAATGAATTAGTTATTATAAATTGATTATAACTGGTTAATTTAGGCTCTATTAGCCCGATTGAGTTGATCAGCCGTAACACATTTTTTAAAAAATTATTTTTCGCTACTTTTTGTAAACGTAAACTTTTGATAGTAAATATCTCGTAAATGGTGCGTCGCAGCGAAAAAACAACGAAATTTTTGAAGGCCTAAGTGAAGCAAGTTGTGGATATTTCGAACATATTGGGACTGTTAAAGCCTACTTTTCGTTATGGAAAATTATTGATACCACGTAATTTATCATAGACTAGCTATAACTGATTAATTTAGGCTCTGCTAGTCTCATTGATTTAGTCACCATTAGTATATTTTCGAAAAAATTAGTTTTCGATACTTTTCGTAAACGTAAACTTTTGATCGTAAATATCTCGTAAACGGTGTTTCGTAGCGAAAAAATAACGAAATTTTTGAAGGCTTTAGTGACGCAGGTTGTGGGTATTCCGAAGATATCGGGACTATCAAAACCTACTTTTCGTTATCGAAAATTATCGATATCGAATTATTTATCATAAGTTGATTACAGTTGATTAATTTAGGCTCTGTTAGGCCTCAAATTAATAAAATAAACAATCTATTTGCCAACCCTACCTTAATTTACCCTTTAACTTAACTGTTTCACTATCGAAATTGCTTTGATTTAGATTGCAGTTTTATTCATATTGATAGGTAACTTAAGCAAAATTAATCGTAATTATGTAATTAAATAATATATTTTGTAATTCAAAAACGATTACAAATTACGATTACAAAATGTAATTTAATCGAAAATTACATTACATTACAAGTTACATTTTCTAATTGTAGTTTGTAATCATGATTACCAATTATTGATATTTGTTAAAAAATATTTAAAAATGTTCTTTTATAATTCTGTTTTGATTTAAATTTAAATTAATAATATATTATAATGTTAGAATAGTTTTCCTTAAACGTTTTCCTTAGCGTCATAATAAACTACGATCGGGAAATTCATTTATATTATGAAAAATTCAGGTGGCCGACCTTAGGAATATTTTTGGCCGGCTTTAGGGCATAGGTGGCCGACTTAAGACAAATACATTTTTAAAGATAAAAGTTAAAATATTTTAATTGTTTATTAATTTAGAAATTTAACCTCCATTTAGTTAGAAAGGCGATACTTAAAAGTACTTAACGGGATAATCAAAATACGCGTAAATTCAAAATTCAGAATTCTGCACGTCGTTAATTGTTTAAGTGGCCGACTTTTAGCACTCCCACCCTATATGTAGGTATTATAATGCCTGAGGTTGTGGTTATTGTTATGATTTATAATTTTTCATGACGTATCTGTAATGCCAATTGCCTATGAACAACATAATATTTCATGTTTTTAAAGGTGTAATTTTGACACCACTTATTGGACAAAACTTATATTTTGAACCACAAATTTTATATTAAAAACAACAAATTATTCAGTCTATGATTAACATTTTAAATTTATTAAAAAACAAATGGAAATTCTCCGACTTCTAAATAACAACTTTCCTGAAAATCTTGTAATAATTTAAACTACTTGCATGCTTTCGAAATCACGTATATCTCCTAACTATATTATTTTCGAAATTAATTGTTGATTTTTACGTTATTTTTTCCGATATATTCACTGAACTTGTCGCTTGGTTGCCCTTTCTTACCAATATTGGACTATTAACAAAATATGCAATACCATCTGAATATTTTTTTATTAATCTCTTTTCTAATGGAAATAGCATCTATCCACGTTGTGTTGTATAGTGTAATCACTAATCAAACTTGTCTCCTTTAAGTAGTATTTCTAATAATAAGTTATATGAAAAAGTTAGTTTTAGTATTTTAAATTAAATTTTAATATTTAATTTTTATGAAACATTTTCTTTTTTGCTTTTTTGTTTTTTTTGTTTGTTTGAAGTAAGAAAATATTTATTTTAATAATCAGATGTATTGTATTTTTTTTCACATTTTTTGTGAATAAAAACTTTCGAACATGAAAAATAAACTTAGAAATCAATTGAATAGTGCGGATCTATCGTCTTGTTTGATAATAAAACTAAAATTATGTTCACAAACTAGCTGTTACCCGCGGGTTCGGTGGCGTGAATTTCATAATTTAGTAAGGGTAATTTCTAACTAGCTAGTTTGCTAAAACCTTTTGCTCCTATTTTCTTATCATAAGCTGAAAAGATAAGCTGTATTTATTGATAAGCTTACTCACTAAGTTACCTGTTACCTAGGAACAACTGGAAATTTCCGAAAACTAATTGATCATTTCTTCTTCAAACACAAAAATTAAAAATCTGAAGTATGCCTGTTAAAAAGGTGTTAACGAATTTTGTATATAGAAGTAAAAAAAGTATGTTCAATGTTGATTTAAAATAATGAAATATTAAATATTTTTAAAATACCTAATATTTTCTAGACTTTACTCTAAATAAGTATCCTCCCTACTCCTATTGGAAAATTAAATTCCCTACACCACTAAAGTCTGCTTGCATTATACTTGAATATTTCCTAATGTAATTGACTCATTGTTGGAGACGCCAGAACAGTAGACATTGAAAATGTAAGCTTTGGCCTCTTCCCTAATTTTTTGCGTTTATTCCCTATTGTCCTCTTTACAGGATTAATTTTCAAAAAGTGTTAAAACATGTGTTCATTAGGTGATTTATTTCTGACAACTATGCCCCCCAGTTTCATTCGTGTAAAATTATGATAACTGTGAGTAAAGCCTCTTTAAATTAGTTATTCCGAAACATCGGACAAATTTAATTTCCAAGTCAGTTCTTTAAAGTGCTACGTTCGCTCGCCAAGCCCTTCGCTATATAAAATTCTATAAAAGATTAATTTCATGTAATGCTTCGCTCCGCTCGCCAAACGACTCGAAAGTAACCATATTAATATACAGGGTGTCAGAGAAATGTCTTAATATTTTGAGGGGTGACTCATAGCACCCTGTAGACACTAAAACCGCAGGAATTTTTTCGGAATTAACAGTCGCGTCACCCCTCAAAAGGATAAGAGTTATTTCCTTTACACCCTGTATATAATATATATATATATATATATATATATATATATATATATATATATATATATATATATATATATATATATATATATACATGCATATATATATATATATATATATGTATATGTATATGTATATGTATATATGTATGTGTGTATATATTATATACAGGGTGTAAAGGAAATAACTCTTACCCTTTTGAGGGGTGACGCGACTGTCAATTCCGAAGAAATTCCTCCGGTTTTTCAGTCACCCCTGAAAATATTAAGACTTATTTATCTGATACCCTGTATATCTAATTTTCACACTTTCAGATCTTTCCATAGATTCCTATATTGATGGTTTTAGAATTAATTCAATATTAGATCCTTTTCGGGATACGAGAACCCTGGCAGATTTTTTAAAATTATATCCACTTCCTCCGTGATTAGAATTGACTACTATCCTTTTCCAAAGTGAAATTTTAGTAAAAAAGTTCTGAAGCTTACATTTAAATTTTTGAATATTGTTTTTATCGTAACCTAGATAATTTTTTTAATCGAATTTTTCAACTGAAAAAAATTAAACTTATTACAACCTATACGATAAGAGCGGGACGACGCGAGAATAGGAGCGCTATCCGTTTTCGGACCGGTAGAACACGATTCTGAAGAAAAAGATGTTTGAAATATATATATATATATATATATATATATATATATATATATATATATATATATATATATATATATATATATATATATTAAATGTCTGATATATTCCCGCTACCTCTTAACATGTGTAGGGCCCCCCTATGGATGAGAGGAGCTGAAATTTGGTAAGTGGAATTCATTCTGATGCACAAAAATACTATCAAAGTGGGGTCAAATTTTGAGCAAATTTTGGATCCGGCTCAATCTTTGTAATTTAAAGAATTTAAAATTGTCAACCCTGAATAATATTTAAACTAGAGTTTAACAAATGCATTGATGAGCCATCAAATGCATCCAATGTAATTAATTCAAGGAAGAAATTAAGATAAGAAAAAAACGCCGTGAGCAGCGGGGCCCCATCACGGAAGTCGAATTTTTCGCTACATGTTCGGTATTGAATGTCTACAAGCGAAATGTGATTGAAAGGCTACAAGCGATTTGTCATTTTGATGGTTTCAAAATTCATGATGAGTGTCCGGCTGATTGGGACTTTAAAAAAAGGTTTTAAGTTTTTAAGGGTTGAATCTCAGTAAATTTCAATTTTGTGCCGATAGCAGTTAGCAGGAAAAAAGCCAACACGATTCGTACGAGGGCATTCCTACCCATGCTTATCCGTCAATTGCCTTTGCGTTTTATTTTTAAATAAATATTAAAAAGGACCTTACATAGTAAACTGGAAGGCCTTTATGAAGATATTTTTTCTTTCCAAAAAAATCCGAAATTTCTCTTTTATAAATAAAAATCCAAAATTCCTACTTTATAAATAAACAGTGACATTAATAACATTTTTAAATTACTTAATATTTATGTATTGCATTTTTTATAAAAAGTATGTTTATTTTTTTTTTTTATTTTTAATTTTTAAAATTACTATACGCCTGCTTGTATTAGAATAAAGATAAAGCATTTAAAATACATTTAACAATACTACTAAATTTCGATGTAAAAATGAGAAAAGTGGAGGGAAAAGAAATGTGGAATCCCTAAAAGGTACTAGCTGGATACTAACTGAATACACGTACAAAATTTCAGCCCTCTAGGTTTCCTTAGAGAGTCTCTAGACGTGTTAGAAAACAAGCAAAAAAATTAAGGAAATATTGGCGTAAAAATCGTGAGGGTAAGGGTTAAAATTTGAAACTTCCAAAAAGCAGTGGCTGGCTTTTAACTTAACCTATACACAAAATTTCAGCCCTCTAGGTTTATTTGGGGAGATTTTGACCCGAACGAAACTGTTAGAAAACAAGAAAAATCATGTTCTTTTTGGTATAAAAATGGTGGGGGTAAGGGTTGAAAGTTGAGACGCCCAAAAGGCACCCCTTTGATACTAACTCAATCGGAATACAAAATTTCAGCCCTCGAGGTTTATTTGGGTGACCTGTGCGAGTGGTACAAACTTCGAAAACGTCGAAAAAGCATGAAATTGTACTTTAAAATGAGAGGGGAGGGGTAAAATATTAAAACCTCCAAAAAGCACAACCTAGGCACAAACTCTATCAACATACCAAGTTTCAACCCGGTACGTTAATTCTGGGGGGTTAGGGGCGTGCCAGCGAAAATCATTCCCCCCTCAAATCATCCTAGGAAGCTGAATTTTGGATATGTTGTAGGTAATTGACCCAAACATTATTTCCAACCTGTTTGGAAAAGATTATTGCTTTTCCGCCCCCACCACTCCCTTAAAGTTTGGATCAGATCCAAAATTTGCCCAAAATTTTATGCGATAAGGCGTGTTAGCGTGGTTTGGGAACGCGGCGTCAGTAAGTGAATGAGTAAGGGAGTGAGTTGAGGAGCGTGTGAGTTGGTGGCCGATGGAAAGTTAAGTGAAATTAGAATATACAAAAATTTAAGTTTGTTGTTGGCCGAGGGAAAGTTGAGAAAAGTTGTGTAGTCAAAATGTTATATGAAGTTGAGTTAGTTAGATAGGGAACTAAAATTAAAATAGTGAGTTGATGAAACACGGTTAGCCTACAAGCCGGAAATTTTGAAGACTAAAAGAAAAACTAGCTGTTGATTGAAGTAAAGAAAATTCATTAGAAAAACATAATAAAAGGTAAGCCTCGTCTACCATTCCTAGAAACTATTGCAAATTTTCATTTGTACCGTAACAGTATAATTATTTCAAATCCACAGGATTGTTGATCATATTTTCTTATACGTTGCCTTTTTTCGCACGATAAAATTTAGATTAGTATATACTTAATGAGAATAGTTAGCGTATTCTATTGCTTTTAATTTTGCTTAAATTTTGTTTTCATATAAAATTAATGCCACCATTTTACTCAGTTTAAGACATTCAATTTTTAGTCGAATTTTTCCGTGAAAAAATTAGACTTATACAGTCTATACGACAAGAACGGCGAGAGGTGAGAGTAGAGGCGCTATCCGTTTTCGGACCCGTAGAAAACGAATATGTAGAAAAAAAAAATATGATATATATATATATATATATATATATATATATATATATATATATATATATATATATATATATATGTGTGTAGGGCCCCCCTATGGAAGTTAAGACATAAAATTTGGTAAGTGGGGCTCATTTTCGAGGCAACTCATACTATCAAAGTGGGGTCAAATTTTCGGGAAATTTTTGACCCGACCCAACTTTTAAGGAGGTAGTGGGGGGCGGAACAAAACTTTTCCAAACCGGTTGGAAATAATTTTTTCGGTGAATTATCTACAACATATCCAAAATTCAGCTTCCTACGATGATTTGGAGGGAGTAGTGGGGGGAAAAAACGATTTTAGCTGGATTTAACACGCCCCCAGCCCCCCAGAATTAACGTAGAGGGTTGAAATTTAGTGTGTTGATAAAGTTCGTACCTAGGTTGTGCTTTTTGGAGGTTTTAATATTTTACCCCCACCCCCTCATTTTTAAGTTACAATTTCATGCTTTTTCGACGTTTTCGAAGTTTGTACCACTCACACAGGTCACTCAAATAAACCTAGAGGGCTGAAATTTTGTATTCGGATTGAGTTAGTATCAAAGGGGTGCCTTTTGGGGGTCTCGACTTTTAACCCTTACCCCCACCATTTTTATACCAAAAAGAACATGATTTTTCTTGTTTTTTAACAGTTTCGTTCGGGTCAAAATCTCCCCAAATAAACCTAGGGGGCTGAAATTTTGTGTACAGGTTAAGCTAATAGCTAGACACTGCTTTTTGGAGGTTTCAACTTTTAACCCTTACCCCCACGATTTTTACGCCAATATTTCCTTAATTTTTTTGTTTGTTTTCTAACACGTCTAAAGACTCTCTAAAGAAACCCAGAGGGCTGAAATTTTGTACGTATATTCAGTTAGTATCCAGCTAGTACCTTTTAGGGAGTCCACATTACTTTTCCCCCCACTTCTCCCATTTTTACATCGGAATTCAATGCTCTTGTTAAATGTGTTTTAAATGTATTATTTTTATTCTATATACAAGTAGACGAATAGTAATTTTAAAAAATTTTAAAAAAGTGAATTTACTTTTATAACAAATGAAATACATACATATTAAGTAATTTAAAAATGTTATTAAAGTCACTGTTTATTTATAAATTAGGAATTTTGGATTTTTATTATTTATAAAATAGAAATTTTGGATTTTTTTGGAAAGAAAAAATATCTTCGCAAAGGCCTTCCAGTTTACTATTTAAGTTCCTTTTTTAATACTTAAAAATAAAACATAAAGGCAATTGGTGGATAAGCATGGGTAGGAATGCCCTCGTACGAATTGTGTTGGCTTTTTCCCTGTTAACTGCTATCGGCACAAAATTGAAATTTACTGAAATTCAGCCCTTAAAGACTTAAAATCTTTTTCTAAAGCCCCGGTCAACCGGACACTCATCATCAGTTTTGAAACCACCAAAATGACAAATTGCTTATGGACTTTCAATTACATTTCGCTTGTAGACATTCAATACCGAAGATGAAAGGAAAAATTCGATTTCCGTGATGGGGCTCCGCTGCTCACGGCGTTTTAATAGTAAGTAAAAGTAAATTCATCTTAAATTTTTTAAGTGTACCGATGAACTGAAAAACAATTAAAAATGTTTAAAGATTATGGCCCAACATAATGTTCATTCTTATATTTAATTATTTTTATTTTTTTTTTAAGCAGAAGGTTGCTTTTTTGTAAATTAAAAATCATATACTTTGAGTTAGTTTCCATTCACATATGTTGGTAGGAAGTAAATTGTTCACTATTAAATCAATTTATCATGTTCAGTTAATTTATCTTAAGTTACTAAAATTTTTATAAAAAAAAAAAAATTGTAAACTCTTGGCTAGAAAATTTATAAAATAAATTCTATTATCATAATAGTAGCTGACGGCCAGTTAGTTTTAATTTTATTTTTTGCCGATAAATTTTCCCCAACCCTTCTGTACCCTTGTTCCGTTGCATTTTGTCCCGGAGTTCGAACCAACGTCGATCAAAGAAAAAAATGAATCCAAGTAAACTCATTTAACATCCCCTGAGATCGAATTTCATTACAACTTTTATGGGGTGGTGGGGGGCAACAAGACAATAAAACTTTTCCAAACCGGTCAGAAATAATATTCCGGCCAATTATCTACAACATACGCAAAATTCAGCTTCCTGGGGTGATTTGGAGGGAGTAGCGGGGGAAAAAATGTTTTGGCTGGATCTAACACGCCCTCAGCCCCTCAGAATTAACGTAGAGGGTTAAAATTTGGTATGTTGATAGAGTTCGTACCTAGGATCTGCTCTTTGGAGATTTTAGTAGTTTATCCCCACCCCACCATTTTTTAGCTACAATTTCATGCTTCCTTGACGTTTTCGAAATTTGTACCACTCACACAGGTCATCCAAATATACTTAGAGGGCTGAAATTTTATGTATAGGTTAAGTCAATAGCCAGCCACTGCTTTTTGGAAGTTTCAACTTTTAACCCTTACCTCCACGAGTTTTACGTCAATATTTTCTTGATTTTTTTGGTTTTGTTCTATCACACCTAGAGACTCTCTGAGTAAACCTAGAGGGTTTAAATTTTGTACACGTATTGAGTTAGTTGCCTCCCACTTCTTGCATTTTTACGTCGGAGTTCAATGGTAATGTTATATGTGTATAAAATAATTTATTTTAATACTAATACAAGGAGGCATAAAAAATTAAAAAAAAAAAGTAAACTAACTGTTATAATAAATGTACTAAATATTGTAATTTAAAAAATATTATTAAAGTCAGTTTTTATTTATAAAATATGAATTTTGGATTTTTTGTACAGAAAAAATATCTTCATAAAGGCCTTCCAGTTCACTATTTAAGGTCCTTTTTTAATATTTAAAAATAAAGCGCAAAGGCTATTGGCGGATAAGCATGGGTAGGAATCCCCTCGTACAAATTGTGTTGGCTTTTTTCCTGCTTTCGACATAAAATTGAAATTTCCTGACAAGGAGATGCATCCAGAATGAAATTCGGGATTTTGATGAAATTTCGCTGGTGTGTAGAATAAGCAAAAATAAGGGACCCATATTCTTTTTTTCCGACCATCTTCCACGTTTACGGGGTGAAACCAGCCCCTAAATTGGGGGTTCAAACCGTATTTCTTAAGACATTTTGAAAACTATAAGAGACAGCGGAAAACTTTAAATTGACGAAATATTACTCTTTGAAAGACCTATTCACCTGTGTAGGTTAAAATAGGGCCGGGTTCATAAGAGGGGCTGGAGGGGTGAAAGAGGGGGTAAATTTTATTGTCCAGCCTAAATGGTTCATTGTATCAAATTTTTGTTATCATAAATAGAAGAAGCGCCAAAAATTAAGGGATACATGTTTTTGCGTTTTGTCGAAATATGTGTGGTACCCAAGCCATAAGAGGAAGAAAAAAATAGGGTAGATTATATTGAATTACACAGGCCTGCAAAATTAAGGTCATAAAAAACTTTTTTAATGTTAATAGGTGATCTTTATATTTTTTTGGGTGATAAATCTAAATTTGAATTTCATTATTTTGTATCACCCACAGTTTTGTCACATTTTGGCTATGTCAGATTTAATGAAATATGCTAATATTCTATAAGAGTGAAAAAAAATAACTTGTACAAGACAAACAGAGCTTTATTTTAACACAAAATATATTTTTATTCCTAATACTAAGTTTTATGAAGGTTTTAAGAGTCCATGGGCTTATATTTTCTTTCTGTCTTTTCTTTGAAGCTTCGGATGTGGCTTTTTTTCTGTGTGCCGCTTGCTGACTTTGTCGGTGAAAGGACCAACAGTAATCTCCCATCATCCTGGTGTTCCAACGTCCCTGATAGCGTTTTTCCATTATCTTGATATCCTGGTGGAAACGTTCTCCTTGTTCCTCACTGACAGCTCCTAAATTGTCCAGAAAGTAGTCTAGCTGGCTGTTTAAAAAATGAACCTTTAAGCTCGTTAAACATCCCAAATTCTTGAATCGATTCAGTATATTAGATACAATGGTTATATTATAGTCTGGGTCTTTTTTGTTGCCCAAAAACTTGTTAACAACTTCCTTGAAAGCAATCCAAGCCTCTTTCTCTTTCACTGTTATATGTAATTCAAACTCAGAGTCAAACATCATTTTTCTTATATCAGGGCCAATGAAGACGCCCTCTTGTAACTTTGCTTCTGATAAATGCGGGAACTTTGAGCAAAGATATTGGAATTATAAGATATTATATTCATTATAAGATATTGGATCGCTGGCTTTCGCATATTTAGTATTATATTGATTGCATTAATTATCTGAACTATTTTTTGAATATAAAGGTTTATGATGTAAAATGTAGGGAAATGGTGGGTAATACAGCAATTTTATTGTTATTTTCAGATTCAGCACACTAAAATCCATAAAAATATGGTTAAAGTATTAAAAAAGTTTTTTAGTCGTTGGCCTGTGTTATTATTGATTGCAAATACGTCTTATATTTTTTTATTTTTATGTTTATTTTCATTATGAAAATATAAATTTTTACTTTCCGATA
Source organism: Brachynemurus nebulosus (assembly GCA_035578155.1). Lineage (NCBI taxonomy): Eukaryota > Metazoa > Arthropoda > Insecta > Neuroptera > Myrmeleontidae > Brachynemurus > Brachynemurus nebulosus. The sequence goes on from JAPWDM010000001.1 coordinate 94,194,170, forward strand.
ATGATTCATGTATTTTTCAGTACTTACTTAATTGGTAATTTAGCTATGTGTATATTTGGTTACTCATATTCGATATTTTTTATATATATTTCTACCAAAGTTCTCTGGTCTGCAAGTGTTAATGAATATTCAACAAGAAGCAATAATCTGCCGTTCAACAACTGCCTTTATCTTCTTACAAATTCGTTTTTAACCAAATAAACGCGGTTTATTTCTTTCTCAGCATTCAAACTATTTTACTTATTCTTTTTGTATGTTTTATAGGTGTCAACTCCATTTCCCAAATCGCAAAATTTATTACAAAGCACCTGAACAGTGGACGAAAGAGAGTATCGCTTCTTGTTGAGCATTCATTAACATAAGCACACCAAAGAACTTTAACTTTCGCAGAAATAGGTATAAAAAATATCAAATAGGAGTAACCAAATGTATAAATGGCTAAATTACCAATTAAGTTAGTACTGAAAAGTATATGAATCATTATTGGAAAGTAAAAGCTTACATTTTCATGATGAAAATAAACATAAAAATAAAAACATATTGAACGTAGGTATTTGCAATCAATAATAATGCAATATAATGCATCCTATTTTTTTCTACTTTATACGGCTTGGATACCACATATATTTTGAAAATACGCAAAAACACGTATCCCCTAATTTTTGGTGCTCTTTCTATTTATGATGGCAAAATTTTGATACATTGGACCATTCAGGCTGGACAAGAAAATTTACCCCGTTTTCATCCCTCCAGCTCTTCTTATGAACCCGGCACCAGTTTCACCTATACGGGTGAATAGGCCTTTTAAAGAGTCACATTTCGTCAATTTAAAGTTTTCCTCTGTCTCTTATAGTTTTCCAAATATCTTAAGAAATACGATTTGAACCCCCCACTTTAGGGGCTGGTTTCACCCCGTAAAGGTGGAAGATGGCCGATTTAAAAAGAATACGGGTCCCTTATTTTTGCCTATTCTACACACCAGCGAAGTTTCATTAAAATTGCGAATTTCACTCTGGGTGCATCTCCTTGTGAGATAAATTTACTGACAAGTAAAGGTCCCGAAGCCGGATCTATCGATTTTGATGAAACTTAAATATGTTGTAAAACACTAAAAACTAAGGGACACGTATTTTTTTTTGGGCGGAAAAACGGCTTGAGGGTGTGAAATCGCCCTTCAAAAATTGGGGTAAAAATATAATTGTTCAAATATCTCGAAAACAGTAAGAGATAGAGCAAAAATTTAAATTGACGATATTGCTCTTTTTTAAAGAACTATCCATTGATATGCAATTTATTCAAATTACATCAACAGGAGTGGTTAAGGGTTAAAATCGGGGGATTAATTTTGCAAAAAGGGGGTGAAAAATAAACAGTAAAATAATTTTGTTTAGACATTTGAAATCTTCGTCAAAAAATCTAATTTACCTGTATTTGCTCAATGTCCTAATATTAAGTCTAGGGGTAGTTAACTAGGGGGTGACTGTGTCGAATTGTCGTACTATTTGGGTAGTTCAGGAAGTTCTTCTTCATAGAAAATAGTTTAAGACAATTAGAATAACGTAGAAATGAAATTCTCGAATATTCAAAATTCAATTTGAGCAACATTAGAGAGGGGGTGAGTCACCCTCTTAAATTACATACTGGTTTACATACCCCAATTTTTGCCGTTAACATACTGACAATGGGTAATAATGTCACAATAAGTGGTTCTGAAGTTGGACTATCATATGCAAGGTTTTTATTAGGTTTCCATTCATTTTGAAAATATCGTTATTTTCGGTATTGATAATTTTTGATAACGAAAACTATAATATCCATTAAAAAACAAAGCTAATAAAAATCTTACATACGATAGTTCAACTTCAGAACCAAAATTCGAATTAGTTACGTCATTAGTCAAATAGTTATTAGCCAAATTAGACCGAAATTCAAATTAGTTACGAATAGCATATAGTGTTTGCTCTCGAAGAAATTGATCCGTACGAAGAAGCGGAAGGGTAGTTCTATGAATTAGGTGTAGCAGATGCCTGTAAGTATCAGGAAACGGAGTACATTAATCCCTAACAGTGCTGGAGTGCATAACATTTTTGAGGGAAGGGGGCAAAAAAATTTACTGTTTTGTTGAAAATATATACATCTGCTCTGACCTAGATATACATATACTTATAAAATAAAATCTGAATAGCAATAAAATTAACTTCTAAAACAAAAAATTAAAAATATTTTTTTCGTTTATGACAAAAAAAAAAGTTTATAGCCCTCCCGTTCAAAACATTATACACCCCGACTCTGTTAAGGATCATTTTGTCTAAAGTCTGGTAAATACATATTTTTTATGAAAATAATTTTTCCTTATTATGATATATTTTATGAAAAATTTGTTACTGAAACTTTAAACACTTTTTCACAGAAACTAAAATTTTCTGACTGGTGGGCAGTATAGACGAAATTCTCATAAACCGATCGAGCTATAATTTTAGCACGCACGTTATACATACCAATGGTTATCGTTCGAATTAAAATCATTTATTTTTAATAATAATTTCGGGTACAATGGGTGATGTTTGCCTTGTGGATCCTTCTAATATGTATATGAATTTATGAATGTGTTACTGTATAAAGACCCTTCGTAAAAATATTTTTCTGAAGATTTTTTTTATTGCACTACTTTCCACGAAATACCTTTTTTATAAATATGCCGCTTCTATTCTCCTCTCTTTATACGTATGCCGCTCTAAGTATTCTGCTATATTCAAAAGTAAAATCATGGAAATGAAAAATAACACCAGTTCATTTTAGCGAATTTCCAGAATGGAATTCAGCTATTACAGCCACTGTCATAACGCGACCTGAGCCCGGGACCATGGCAGAAATTTGTTTTGAGATCCCTAGAAACCGAAAATAATATTCGCTAAAATTTATATATATATATATATATATATATATATATATATATATATATATATATATATATATATATATATATATATATATATATATATGTCCGCACGATAACTCTCGAACGGAATATCCTAGGTTTACGAAATTTGGTGAAAATATTGGAAGTCCCAAACCGTTGGACGAGTTCGTTAACCAGATACGTCGGATGCCAGGAACATGGTTTTTGTTCTTGCAAAAAATTAGTTTTTTGCCAAAATTCCCACTTAATCAACAATTTTTGCGAAATTTTTTTACACCATTTAAAAGAGGAGAAAAAATTACATAAAAAAAGGTATTTAAACTATTGTTCTATGTCAACTAGTTTCCGAGAAAAACTAACTTTTCTAAACGGAAATTCGCTATGTTATGCAGGATGCTGCGACAGGGGTATTTTCTTTTTTAATTAACAACCCAATTAGCAAAATAAAGTCAAGGACTAAAAAAATTATGCGATAATAATATATATCTTTAAGTTACTGAAATATTATTTTGGTCAATGTCATTTTTCGTTACCTATAGCTGTTGGTCATTAACCGGACAAATTTTTTTTATATTCTTTATTGAAATACAAACAAAAAAGGTTCTATGACTTTTCACCATCAAGTTAATATTTTTAGAGATATGAATTTTTAAAGATTCAATATTTTTCGAACCTTTAAAAATTCATATCTCTAAAAATGTCAACTTGATCGTGAAAAGTCATAGGACCTTTTTTGTTTGTATTTCCATAAAGAATATAAAAAAAATTTGTCCGGTTGAAAAAATACTTAAAGGTATTTTAAAGGTAGGGAACGCATACTTGTGAGGGCGCGAAATTAACAATTAAAAAACAGGTATAAACAATGAAATTTTTTTAAATCTCTATTAAGGATATTATTAACTATTGTATAAAGAATTAAAAAAAAAATATTATTTATATTTTATTATTTTTTTTAATATATTTTTCATGGGTCAAAAGTACCCAAATTTGAGATTTTTCGAACTTTTAAAAATTCATATCTCGAAAACTATTAACTTTATCGTAAAAAGTCATAAGACCTTTTTTATTTGTATTTCAATAAAGAATATAAAAAAAAATTGTCCGGTTAAAAAATGACAATTCCTTGCAATTGTTTAAACAACTTCCGGTTTAAGCAATATGGCCCCGGGTTGCCCCCTGGCAACATGCATTTATATCATCAGTAGGGCAATGTCAACAGGATCGCATAAAAAAATTGAGGTGGAATAGTTTTCGGTACTCATGCGCCAGTACCTCCCGTACTATAAGTAGGTAGGTACCTACTTTGGATTCGCCAAAAAATAGAGATACCTTTGGGTTTTGTCTGTTTTTTGTTTGGTAATGTTTTATTAAAAGAAATTAAGGCGATTCACCACTGAAAAAAAACTTTTTTTGAAATACACAATAAAAATAGCTTAACTATTTTTTTCTAGTGTGTAGTAGCCTAACAAAAAATGTGAAAATATGAAATGGCCAAAAAGTTGTCACATACAGGTTACAGAGAATAAAAACTGTTTTTTTTTTTCACGTCTTTCAGACCATATTTCAAAGTGATATATCTAAGAAACTCTCCAACATATTACACTTCTCATGGTCTAATTTTGAAGATAATGATCTAATCTAAATATTTAGGTAGATTTATCATGGTAGCATTAGTGGCTTTTAAAAAATCATAGAGTAAACTTTAGACTTTTTTTTTTCAAAAAAACATGCATGTATATAAAATTATGTTTCTACGCAACATATTTACCTAAAAATCTAATTCTACCTAAATATTTAGTAATAGATCTACTGAATATGTGGTGAAAATATGAACTCTCAATTGGTTCTCAAGATATATCGATTTTTGTCTGAAAATTTGTCGAAATTCAAACTTTCGGAAAACTGCGTTTGAAAGTAAACGTATGTTCGACACAAATATTTCAAGTATATTTCTTCTTCTTCTTTAGCATAGAGTAATGAAAATAAAACAGTACAATTATTGAATATGTGTATGAAACAAGATCTAAATATGTGGTTTACATATTTATAATGAAAATATATCAAAGAAATAAAGATTATGATGTTTTTAGCAAAAAATAAGGTATCTAGTAAAAATGTGAAATTTTGGACATTGACGCGTATGCAAAAAATGTTATTTTTTCATACTTAGGGTTAAAATATAGGTCTTAGGGTACTATATTCGGTAGGTTCAGTAGGTTCCAAATGACAAAATCAGACAAATAAACTTTTTTTGAAAATTTCATGATTTTTCACTATTTTCAGTGGTGAATCCCCTTAAAGACATTTGTAATAACATTACGGTTCATCGTTAACTTTTTGAAAATTTTAATTATGAAAGAAGTTCTTGGAAATTTTGAAAATTACCAACTAGTTATTTGTTCATTTATCGTAATATAACTGATCTGTTTTTGGATTGTTCATTCTAACTGTGAGTTTCATATTGTTAGTACTAAATTTTGTTACTTAAGCGATAATGAATTTTGAAAGCATCTCATCTTTTAAGAGTTCTTTGGAAACTATTGGCTTAAGAGCCGTAATCGAGAATTATTTCTAGGACTAGAATTTGTTTTAAATGTGGCAATAATATGCGTATTAATTTAAAAGGAATAGGTATATTAAATTACCGATGTGGTAAAAAAAATTGTCGGGCAAGGTCAAGCATACGAGACAATTCTATTTTTTCAATTGTGAACATTCGTCCTGAATTGTTTTTATGCATCCTGATTGGATGGATACTAAAGTATCCCTTATCAGTTATTGTGAAGGAAACTGGCGTCAGTCGTTCGTCTGTGCAAAAATTGTTAAGGGAATTTCGTCAGTTATTAACGATCTGGTTGTTGGAATTCACAGATTCTATAGGAGGTGTCGACGAAAACTTTAGAGATCGACGAAAGCGCTTTTGGTAAGCGAAAATATAACCGAGGTAGTCTTACAAAAGTTCGTTGGGTTGTGGGGGGCATTGACAGGCGCAGTAAAGCTTGCTTTTTAAAAGTGGTAGAAAGAAGAGATGCCGACACCTTAAGTCAACCTCAACCATTCAGAAAATTTTGTACACCCGAATGACCCACAAATTCATACGCAACACAAAGAAAGTCATTGGGCTAAGATAAAAAGGGACATGAGACGACGAATCGGCCGAATGTCCGTAAATTCATTTGAAGACTATTTGGTGGAGTATGTATGGCGAAATATTCACATATCAACAGAAGATTTATTCAACAACTTTATAGAGGCAATCAGTTATTTTTACCCTCAATAGACGTTTTCCGTATGTGGCAAATATTTTTACCACGACAGGGCATCTTCAAGTGGGACCAAGAGTACGAAAATCGATTAAACAAATTATTTTTGTAAAACATATAATCAGGATAAAATCAATGCGTTTGTATCAGAACCAAAAACAACATGTAAAAAGGCGTTTAGCATTGATTATATAGCATTTGGTAGTTGTATATTGTGTTCGTTTCTGCGTTTCTGTGATTGTTAATCAAAACGAATTTTATAGACAATTGAATTATTTTACTTTTTTTGATTTCTTAATAATCAAACCCGTTTTCTACAGAAAAAATGGACAAAAATATTAGATAAGAGTAAAAATTATGATACACAATCTCTTTATATGCCTATATGCCCTATTTGCCTCATACTTTTTCCGTCCTTTCTTTTTTTCGATCCTGTGTTATCTTTTATAATAATAATACCTTTATATTAATAATAATGGCATTGGCTAATACAATGCTACAGTAATTTAACATTACTTATTAGTTATTATTAAATAAATTTTTAGTTCCTCTAAACAAAAAAACAATAATACTGATTATAATGGCTTCTGTTTTGAGGATTCTTTCACTAATTGAGATGTTAAAGAAAAAAAAGTCAACTTTATTTTTAAATAACATGAGTTTTGTGTTTGAATGAAACAATATCCTCTGATGATGCCGCACGAATGTATATATCTAGTATATACATATATATATATATATATATATATATATATATATATATATATAATATATATATATATATATATATATATATATATCAGTTTAATAAAAAGTAAATTCTTGGAAATTTGCACAACAGAAAAATCTTCATAATTTTTTTTTATCTACCGGAAATGAAAAAATTTTCTACAAACACACTTACATAAATACATATACATATAAAGATGGACTCACGACAAAATCATGACCCATAATTTCCTCTCGATTTTCAATGAAAAAATTACAATTTTTGAATTTATTTTTAAAACTCCGCCACTTTGTTATTTATAAATATAAATGTTTAAGGACGTTCGTGCGTCAAACGTAATAGTAGATAGAAATTTTAATTTTAAAGAATTGACAAGTTCAATTACATAGTTATCTTCCCTCAAAGATTTTAAGGCCTTCATAGATCATTTCTTAAAGTAATTGACGATTAAAAATCAAATTTTTAACACAGAGCTATTACGAAAAAATATTCTAAACAACATTTTTTCATTTTAAAAATTATAGTAAGTATATTATAAGAGTAGATACCATAATAAAAAATGTTTAAAAATATTCTTTGAAATATGCAATTTATATAATTGCACAAAAAAAATCGTGTTGAAGAACGTTAAAATGAAGTATTAATTATTGAAATTAATATTCGCGTGGATTTTGATGTGTAAACGTCCATAATATACATACAAGGTCAAATCAGACTACTAAATTTAAATCAACAACTGTGTATGCATTGATGTCATAGATCAGTATATAGGTGGTACGTATAGCAATCACCCATATACACGACACGATATGATACGTGAACAAGTACAAGCTCTGTATGCATAACATACAGGTATAGTGTTTTGTGGTAGCTACATAACATTATTCTGTAGTGTTTTGTGGACGCGCTCGAACGTCTTTAATCTTAGTTCGGACGATAGAGACAATTCTATGAAACAGAAATATGGTTGATTTTTTCATTTTAGATCATTACAAATGGAGATTTACTGCCCACCACCCACTCATGTTTTTCTTCAGGAGTCCAATTTGACTCTAAAAACATAAACAAAGCATTGTAAAATTAACAAGGAGAGGGCACGGCCGGGGAAATTGACTTTGGGATGGGATTTCGCAGGATGGGATAGAAGATTAATTAACTGTGAAAATATAAAGACCCATTGGCCAGTCAATTTCGAGAAAAGATGCTTTCAAAATTCTAGCTTCATTTACTGTATGTTTATATATAAGGTATTTGAATGTCAAATCAACAATTAGCGTAGCTCAGTCAGTAGCATGTCATAGTGGGTGCACGGGTTCGATTCCAACTGCAAGTAAGTTTTTTTATTTTGTTAATTAAATATTAAAATTAATAAATTTCAAAAATAAATAATTATTTCTAACAATAAATATCATAAATTAAAATGTAATTGTATTTATCTTTAATTCGTAACCAGTTACTTAATAATTTTTTAATAAGTATCTAGCTTTTCTTACATAGGTAAATAATAAAATTACCAAAACCGTTTTTTGATTAAAAAAATTAAGAATTTTATTGACTATAAATTTACTTATAATTATATACAAGAAGCGGAATGATAATTTTTATAAAAACATTCAAAACAGAAAATATGTTCGCATCTTGCATAGTTGATAAAAGACGATTTTGCACACGAACATAAAAATTGTAATGGTAATTATTTATTTTTGAAATTTATTAATTTTAATATTTAATTAACAAAATACAAAATAAAAATTATTTGCAGTCGGAATCGAACCCGTGCACTCGTTGCCACTATGACACGCTACCGACTGAGCTACGCTAACTGTTGATTTAACATTCAAATATCTCATATATAAACATACAGTAAATGAAGCTAGAATTTTGAAAGCGTTTTCCTCGGAATTGACTGGCCAATGGGTCTTTATATTTTCATAATTAATTAATCTTCTAAGGGCCTATAATCCTGCGAAATCCCATCCCAAAGTCAATTTCCCAGGCCGTGCCCTTTCCTTGTTAATTTTACAATGCTTTGTTTATGTTTTTAGAGTCAAATTGGACTCCTCAAGAAAAACATGAGTGGGTGGTGGGCAGTAAATCAGTAAGTTGATTAATCTTCTAAGGGACTATAATCCTGCGAAATCCTATTCCAAAGTCAATTTCCCAGGTCGTGCCCTCTCCTTGTAAGTAAGTAAAAAATTTTTCGTGCAATATAAAATGCAAGTGGAAACATAAAAAAACTGAAAAGATTGTATTTTATTTTGATATAGAAAAAAAATCCTGAAATAAGTTTAAAATTCTACGTCACATAAGAGTGCCGCCTTAAGTATAAGAATATCTGATATTAATAGATAGAGTTTACATTTTTCTACATAATTATGATAAAAAATATAGGTAGTTTATTTAAAAAAAAAAACGTCGTGAGCAGCGGAGCCCCATCACGGAAGTCGAATTTTTCCTTTCATCTTCGGTATTGAATGTCTACAAGCGAAATGTAATTGAAAGTCCACAAGCGATTTGCCATTTTGATGGTTTCAAAACTGATGATTAGTGTCCGGTTGATCGGGGCTTTAAAAAAAGGTTTTAGGTTTTTAAGGGCTGAATCTCAGTAGGGGAGAGCGGGGCTATGCCGTACACTTAAGGGAGAGCTGTTATTGTTCATCTAATATCGAGTATAAAATTATAAGAAAATTAGCAATATATAATTTGGACAATTGGCTACTGATTTCACACAAAGAAATTTGAATTATTCCACTGTTTACATATTTAAATTAAATTACAAAAAGGTGTCTCTGTACGAAATAGCCCCGGGGGTCGGAACTACTCCGTACGGTAGGAAGGGCTATACCGTACAGTAAAAAAATCATCTTGTTAAGGAAGTAAATAAGAGTAATGCAATAAATTATTGTAAACTCTTATTTGGCAGTGCCTCAAAATTTTAAGAGAAATAATAAAAACAGGTTTTTTCACCGTCATATTGGCATTTATACGCACAGCGGAACGAACTCAATCCTGTGATTTTCCGCGGTCAGGCGCTTGGTTGCGACAACGATTGGACTTGTCTAGCTTGAAATCTAGACACGAAAAATGAGTGTACGGTTTAGCATCGCTGTACGGTATAGCCCCGCTCTCCCCTAAATTTCAATTTTATACCGATAGCAGTTAGCAGGAAAAAAACCAACACAATTCGTACGAAAGCATTCCTACCCATGCTTATCCGCCAATTGCCTTTGTGTTTTATTTTTAAGTATTAAAAAAGGACCTTAAATAGTAAACTAGAAGGCCTTTATGAAGGTATTTTTTCTTTCCAAAAAAATCCAAAATTTCTATTTTATAAATAATAAAAATTCAAAATTCCTAATTTATAAATAAACAGTGACTTTAATAACATTTTCAAATTACTTAATATGTATGTATTTCATTTGTTAAAAAATTGTATTCACTTTTTTTTAAATTTCACAGAATAATCACAGAAAGCATTTTTTAAATATTTTTTGTTTATTGTGCAAAACATTTTTAGTCGAATTTTCTCCGAAAAATTAGACTTATACAGTCTATACGATAAGAGCTGCGAGAGGCGAGAGTAGGGGCGCTATCCGTTTTCGGACCCGTAGAACACGAATATGTAGAAAAAAAATGTCTGATATATATATATATATATATATATATATATATATATATATATATATATATATATATATATATATATATATATATATATATATATATATATATTTTCCCGCCACCTTTTAATTTGTGTAGGGCCCCCCTATGGAAGTTAAGAGATGAAATTTGGTAAATGGGGCTCATTTTCGAGGCACCTCATACTATCAAAGTGGGGTTAAATTTTGGGCAAATTTTTTTTCTGACCTGACTTTTAAGGGGGTGGTGGGGGGCGGAAAAGCAATAAAACTTTTCCAAACCGGTTTTAAATAATGTTTCGGTCAATTATCTACAACATATCCAAAATTCAACTTCCTAGGATGATATAGTGGGAGTAGAGGGGGGAAAAACGATTTTCGCTGGATCTAACAGGCCCCCAGCCCCCCAGAATTAACGTAGAGGGTTGAAATTTGGTGTGTTGATAAAGTTCGTACCTAGGTTGTGCTTTTTGGAGGTTTTAATATTTTACCCCCACCCCCCTCATTTTTAAGCTACAATTTCATGCATTTTCGACGTTTTCGAAGTTTCTACCACTCGCACAGGTCACCCGAATAAACCTAGAGGGCTGAAATTTTGTATTCGGGTTGAGTTAGTATCAAGGGGGTGCCTTTTGGGGGTCTCGACTTTTAACCCCTACCCCCACCATTTTTATACCCAAAAGAACATGATTTTTCTTGTTTTTTAACAGTTTCGTTCGGGTCAAAATCTCCCCAAATAAACCTAGAGGGCTGAAATTTGGTGTACAGGTTAAGCTAATAGCCAGACACTGTTTTTTGGAGGTTTCAACTTTTAACCCTTACCCCCACGATTTTTACGCCAATATTTCCTTAATTTTTTTGCTTGTTTTCTAACACGTCTAGAGACTCCATAAGGAAACCTAGAGGGCTGAAATTTTGTACGTGTATTCAGTTAGTATCCAGCTAGTACCTTCTAGGGAGTCCGCATCACTTTTCCCCCCACTTCTCCCATTTTTACATCGGAATTGAATGCTATTGTTAAATGTGTTTTAAAAGCATTATGTTTATTCTAAATACAAGTAGGCGAATAGTAATTTTAAAAAATTTAAAAAAAAGGGAACTTACTTTTATGACAAATGAAATACATACATATTAAGTAATTTAAAAATGTTATTAAAATCACTGTTTATTTATAAATTAGGAATTTTGGATTTTTAGTATTTATAAAATAGAAATTTTGGATTTTTTTGAAAAGAAAAAATATCTTTATAAAGGCCTTCCAGTTTACTATTTAAGGTCCTTTTTTAATTTTTAAAACTAAAACATAAAGGCAATTAGCGGATAAACATGGGCAGGAATGTCCTCGTACGAATTGTGTTGGCTTTTTTTCTGCTACCTGTTTTCGGCACAAAATTGAAATTTACTGAGATACAGCCCTTAAATACTTAAAACCTTTTTTTAAAGCCTCGATCAGCCGAACACTCATCACCAGTTTTGAAACCAACAAAATGACAATTCGGTTGTAGACTTTCAATCACATTTCGCTTGTAGACATTCAATACCGAAGATGAAGGGGAAAATTCGACTACCGTGATGGGGCCCCGCTGCTCACGGCGTTTTTAACTATAACTCAAAAACTATGCATTTTTCGTAAATACACATAAGAGGATTTTTTGTAGAGAATTAAATTTCCTATCGAAATGGCACCTTACGAACTCAAAAGACTTTTTTCTCAACAAAATAAGTCAAAAAAACTATTTAAAAAAAAAGTGGAAATTTTTCATTTTTCTTTTTTTTTTAATTTTTGTGCAGCACTTTTTTCTGAGTGAATTTGGATATAGGCATTGGTTCACCAAAAGGAAAGCTGATGCAATTCCCGTCAGAATGGTGACCGACAAAAATATTTTCGATAAAATCTAGCTGAGATACAGTCGTTCAAAGTTACCTACTTTTTTACAATTTTATTATTTTTCTTTTTACTTTTGTACCAAGTTATTTGTAATTTTTACACGCAAAAATTACTTTTATTTAGTATAGAAATTATTTCTGCTTCATCAGAGATAATGATAAAAGTATTTGTTAAAAATTTTTATATTCATATGATCTTAGGTATAAAAAAAATTTTAATATTGTACTAATTTAAATTGTTCTAATTTTTTTTTATTAAATTACATATCTATTATATTTTTCCTATAATGTTTTCGAATTCAGTATCATCTTCATCAACACCGTTTTGGACATCTTATATATATATATATATATATATATATATATATATATATATATATATATATATATATATATATATATATATGTATATGGGGCATTCTTTCTGAACGGGAGACGCCCTGCTGGCCAAAATTTGTCTTGCTTAAAATAGGTGTACAATAGCTCAAATTAAAGGTTATGAACTCTACTTTTCAAATATGAGTGGCATGATTGACCTCTTTTGAACTTAAAACTTTTTTTGGTTAAAAATATACAGTTTTCCTTAACGTTTTGAGGACAATTTAAAAATATATAGAATATATACAGGCTGATCCATTTAGCGTGGAATTTTCTATGTCTTGAAAAATAAGCTTGTAGGGAAACTTTGCCTGACCAGAAAAATAATATCTCTGAAGAGGGCACCTTTCTCTCTTAAAATAAGCCCCCCTGCCCCCGGTGAGGCGGAGGGCGGGGGTAATTTTGAAATCTAAAACAGAAAGCCCCATTTTTTATTGCAGATTCGGATTCTACGGGACAAAATACTCAACTTTTATACGAAACATTTTTTTCTATTCGTAACAGATGGGGCTGTAATTGTAAAAATAAGTTTATTTATATGAAAGTCTGCAAACTCATTTTTACAATTATAGTGCCATCTGTTACGAATAGAAAAAAAATGTTTCGTAAAAAGTTGAGTATTTTGTCCCGTAGAATCCGAATCTGCAATAAAAAATGAGGTTTTCTATTTTAGATTTCAAAATTATTGATGATTTGAAACTGGAATGACCCCAGTTTCAAATTTTTTTTAATATCTGGATTAATTTCTGAGCTATAGAAAGACAAAGTTTTGGAAAAAAATTCGTTCATAGCGTGGCAGTGGTCGTTTCGGAATGGTGCATCGTTTTACGTTTTTGGTAATAAATCTGTTATTTATTAAGCTATAGAGGTCCAAGTTGTACCATTTTTTTTTCAGAATAAAATTTTGAAGTACAATGTGTAATAGATTGAATCTAAATCCATATTTAAGCTCCTTAATTTGAGCCCTAAAGTAAAAATTTAGACCGCTCTTTAAAATTTTACACGTATTCAAAACTTGGTCAATAACTAGAGTCTGACTCCTGAACCCAAATTTGGAGTTATATCACCAAAAATTAGATTAAATTTGCTACAGAATGGTGAAATAAAATTGATGGACTTTTAGTTTAAACTTCCTAGATGATTTGACATGGAATGACCCAAAATATAGTTGACGACGGGGACGAAGGCCGTCAAAAATGGTCAAATTTTGCGTTACGTAGATAATTGATATATTAATAGTTATTAAATTTTGAATAATGCAATAGCAAAATTTATTTCCTTCAATGTAAGAATGATGTTATTAATTAAGCGATCAAAAAATTTAACTGCCTACTCAGTTCCTTTGTTTCTCGTACTAGTATCTCTATTGGTTACTAGACGGCTTGAAATTGCTACTGTATTTGACTAATAGTTTTTTAATTTTCGAAAAATTAGAAATTTCATAATTTTTTTTTTTTTAAATCATATGGTAAATTTTTATTATAAATAATAGTGACAAGAAGTTATTTATAAAGAAAGTATTTAAAGAAATTGCAAATAAAATCATGAACGGCTTGCTAGAAATTACAAAATTTCGGTTTCTCTATTTATTAATAATAAATTTACATTATGTATTTACATTTTCAGGTGCGATATGGGGGTGCTGAGAATGTTTAGATTATCAAGCAAAGAGAGACAGCGGAATGAAAAGTTACATAAATTTCCCTAAAATTTGCAAAGGTAATTATAAATAATATGAGTCCCAACTACCACCCACATCAGAAATTGTATAACGCAACATGTGTAAAATGTGTAAATTGTAAATAAAGTATACAAATAATGATGTGGGTGGCGTCTGTTATAGACAGAGTGTCTTAAAAATGAACGTTAACCCACATTATTATTGTTAATACAGTTACTAAAAAAAAAATAAATAGAGGAAAATAAGAATTTGGTAATATTTTAAAGAAATTTAGGGAATAGTATGTATGTTATAGTCATAAGTCTTTGAATTCGAAAAAAATCACTCAATAATCTGTACTTTTAATAATTAAAATTAATTTTTTTTTCAGATGTGATCCTGCTAATTCGATTCCTGCTACTCAAACACCCTACAAGTTTACTACAGGAGTTTTTCTAAAAAAAATCACTTATTTTGTCAATTAACATCTTCGCTACTGATCTTTTAAAAAACTTTTACATCAATGAGTATACCTTTGTTCAGCATATTAGACATTATTTTAAACAAGCGTTTATTTTAATTAAAATTTGTAATCTTACATTTTTAAATAAACGTAATTTAATAATTTTAAATAATATTAGGAAGTTTTTAATTTTTCAAAATTAAAAAATCATGTTAACATACCCCTAAATTTGATGTACATATTGTGAGACTGGTTTCTAATTTCTTCAGGAGCACCGCGTTGACTTTTTTTACTTGAGTAAATTGGTTGCCGAAACGGTCAATAAGGGTCGTAGACCCAGTTATATTACATTAATATTTACGTCAAGAGCAAAAAAAAAAAAAACGATCATCGGATGAATTATGCTTCCCAAGATGTTACTGAATTTGTGAATTTATCAGGGGGTTTATCTAAAATCTAAAATCATGGAAAATCATGACAAGGGATCGATGAGACAAAGAAGTTTGGGAATCACTGCTCTTAGGCTATTGACTATGTACAAAAAAACAGGGGGAAAAGGAACTAATTTGTAACAGGTGTTTTATTGTTTCATATGTTCAGCTGTACCCCAAAGATGATAAATTCACAAAGTGCTATTAAATTTAGGCGTGCGTTTTTACGAACGGCGTAAACTTATCGACGCTTACGTTTTTTAACTATAACTCAAAAACTATGCATTTTTTGTAAATACACATAATATGAGTTTTTGTAGAGAATTAAATTTCCTATCGAATGGCACTTTATGAACTCAAAAAGCTTTTTTCTCAACCAAATAAGTCAAAACAATTATTTAAAAAAAGCTCAAATTTTTCAATTTTTCTTTTTTTTAAATTTTTGAGTAGTACTTTTTTCTGAGTGATTTTAGGTATAGGGATTGGTTCACAAAAAAGAAAGCTGATGTAATTCCCGTCAGAACGGTGACCGATCAAAATATTTTCGATAAAAAACGGCTGAGATACAGTCGTTCAAATTTACCTACTTTTTTACAATTTTATTTCTTTTGACTTTTATACCATATTATTTGTAATTTTTACACAAAAAAATTATTTTTATTGAGTACAAAAATTATTTCTGATTTACCAGAGGTAACGATAAAAGTGGTAACAATAAAATTTTGATATTCATATGATCTTAGGTATAAAAAAAACTTTAATATTGTACTAATTTATAGTTCTAATTTTTTTTAAAAGTTACATGTACCTATTATATTTCTCTCATAATGTTTTCAAATTCAATATCAATATCTTCATCAACATCGTTTTGGACATCCTCTTCTGTCATTTCTGGAACATCCGCATTTTCACAATTTATGCCCATACATTCTTTGCAGAACATGGAGCAGCTAATTCCTATAATTTTCTACAGCCACAACTTACGTAATAGAATTAAATCGTAATTTCTCTTTATGGCATTAAGGCCAACAGTTTAGGTAGTTCTCGGTTACAACTTTTTCAAAAATTATCAAAAAGCACAAAATTTTCTCTAACCAATTTCCCACTAACTTCTGATGCCACTAAATATCACGGTTTAAGGACGTACCACCAAATTCAACAGTGGGAAGGAAATATTTTAAATCCATTTGAGTGGTGTTGGAAAAAATCTAAAAATGGATTAGTGCCAATTAAAACAACAAAACCTCCTGCACTGCAGAATTTACTGGAACAAATAGCTTGCGGGTGTATAAAAGGTTGTCACGGAAATTGCAGCTGTAGAAAATTAGCAATTAACTGCAAAGAATTTATTTGCGAAAATGCGGATGCTCCAGAAAATTGTGAAAATGCGGATGTTCCAGAAATGTCCAAAACGAGATGGAGATGTCCAAAACGATGTTGATGAAGATATTGATATTGAATTTGAAAACATTATGGGAGAAATATAATAGGTACATTTAATTTTTTTTTAAAAATAGAACTGTAATTTAGTACAATATTAAAGTTTCTTTTTATACCTAAGATCATATGAATATCAAAATTTTTAGCAAATAATTTTATCGTTACCTCTGATAAAGCAGAAATAATTTTTGTACTCAATAAAAATAATTTTTGCGTGTAAAAATTACAAATAACATGGTATAAAAGTCAAAAGTAATAAAATTGTAAAAAAGTAGGTAACTTTGAACGACTGTATCTCAGCCGGTTGTTATCGAAAATAGTTTTATCGGTCACCATTCTGACGGGAATCACATCAGCTTTCTTTTTTGTGAACCAATCCCTATACCTAAATTCACTCAGAAAAAAGTACTACTCAAAAATTTAAAAAAAAAGAAAAATTGAAAAATTTGAGCTTTTCTTAAAATAATTTTTTTGACTTATTTTGTTGAGAAAAAAGTTTTTTGAGTTCATAAAGTGCCATTTCAATAGGAAATTTAATTCTCAACAAAAAATCATATCATGTGTATTTACGACAAATGCATAGTTTTTGAGTTATAGTTAAAAAACGTAAGCGTCGATAAGTTTACGCCGTTCGTAAAAACGCACGCCTAAATTTAATAGTACTTTGTGAATTTATCATCTTTAGGGGACAATTGAACATATGAAACAATAAAACACCTGTTACGAATTAGTTCCTTATTCAACTACATAGTCAATAGCCTATCTACATAAAACGTAAAATTATTATTTACTTTTATGTCAAATAATTTTTTATTAACGTTTAATTCATTGACCTGTCAAATTCAATATTTGTTTTAAAAAATACGTAATTTACTAAAAAAAAAATTCATCTTTAATTGGCACTTTGTTGTACTTACATTGGTCTAATTCTAGAAATAAATAATGCCGATTAACTTAAAAAATGATATTTTTATAACATTTTGTGTTTAGTTTTAATATTATTATTAGTTTTGTTAAGTATTTACTGGAACTTTTCTGCACGACTCTATAATTGAGATCAACTCGATCTACACTTCTGTAAAAGAGAGTGTTACGAAATCACGTCTGAATTTCTAACATAAACAAGCCTAGAGTCTCCGTTTTCGAGACCTTTTTCCCTATTCCTATTTCATCTTTTCTATATCTCCATAAGTAAGAGCCATTCTTAAACCTGCATAGGAATAAGTTTCAGTACATGAGAAAACCACATACCGCGCGTACTCTTTCAGTACTTCGTATATCAAAAATTGCATGTTTTAGGACACAGAAAAAACATTAAATATTGTATTTACATATATACTTATCTATATATATATATATATTTATATATGTAGGTAGCCAACATCAAAGGGTGTAATTAGCACAAATCTTAAGTTCGTAATGATGAAAACACAGATTTAAATACGTTTTTTTTTTTTGTGTCTTCAAAAATTGGGACTTTTTGGATACGAGGTATAGAAAGAGTACGCGCGATATGTAGTGTGTACTCACGTACACTTCAGTACAAGAGTACACTCTATTTATATGGTATTTATAAATTTTAATTAATCATTATTATTTTTGTAATTTTTTTCTTAAATATTTAAATATTACGTGCATTTAGTATCTGCAAATTAGATTATTATTCATAATTTTGATGTTCATCGATTTTTAGAGGGTAGTGTATATTCATATCTTCGTATGCCAATGTCATCCTTCATTTTTTTACTATTTCAATAAAAAAAAACGTAAATTAAACCCAAGCAAAGTTCGGAGCCAGTTTACTCTGATCATTAAGAGACCCAGCTGGAAGTCAGATTTGAAATTACTCAATAAAAAAGGTCAATGAAGCCAGTTTACCTTCGTCCAAGAAAATATATAATTACTTTTTCTACAGTAGTTATAAATTATGTGTTAGTATTGCCTTTCCGATATTTTAAAATAAAAGAGATCCTTTTTAAAAAAAGGCGTTCGTATGTAATAATCATACTAATCTAAATTGTAAAATAAACAAAAAAAAGCTTGAATTCAAAAAAATTTTGTAAAAATATTACTATTTTAAGTTATAATGCAAACTTATTGTAACTATTTTTTAAATTTTATAGCTGGTATGTTGTTAATTAACAATAATTAATATAATTGTTAAGTCCCAAAGAGGAAAATGAGTCCCCACAAAATAGTGAATTGTAATTTTTTTCCCCGATATTATAAATTGCAAATAATTTTTCTGATAGTTTATGCTCAAGAATAGGATTTAAATTGTAACACAAATAAAATAAAAAAAATGAGCTAGTGTTCAAAAAACGTATTTTAACTATTTTTAAAATCTTATATCCGGTATCTTATTAACTACAAATAATTTTTCCAGCAATTTTTGCTCAAATATAAAAATTATAAAATTGTATAATTGTAATAGTAAATATAAAATTGTATAAATGCTTATATTATTATATCATAATGAAATTTTTAAGCTACAGAGAGGAAAATGAATCCAAAGCCACAAATTTATAATAATTTGTAATATTTTTCCCAATTTTGTAATCAGCAAATAATTTTTCGGACAATTTCTGCTTAAAAATAAAAAAAATTATATTTTATAGTGTAATTATTGTGATATTTATTAACATTATTTAATTGTTAATGTTTTTTGTAATATAATCTAATATATGTATATTAAATAAAAAAACTTTTTTTTTAAAAAAAAATGTGTTTTATTTTTGTAACATTTAATTTTAATTCTATATTTTTATATAAGCATATATACGAAAATAGATTTGAATCTCCCACGAAAAGTAAACATCTGGCCTGTCGGGTAATTCAAATCTAACACTTTACATGCTTACGTAACGCAATATCAGTACGTAGCACGTAAACGCATTCGTAACACCATGGTAAAATTCCTACATATAGGCAACCGACTTTATACCCTGCTTCCTCCTCAGCAGGAGCAAAAAAATTAAAATACAATTCCCCTCTGGGGCCTAGAAACGGTTTGAGGAGACTAAAAAAATAGCGGAGTTACAGTACCGTGGTGACCGTAATTGGGGCGTGAGAGTTAAATCTGGAAAAAGAAATACCGTGAATACTGTCAAAAGTTAGTTTAAGAAATAATGTATGAATGTATGTGTTGGTAAATGGACCAAATTTTTATTTTATTAATAACATTTCTTACTGAAATCGCTTTCGTGTCATAAAAGTTATGACAAATTTTCACAAGCTGAATATTTCTAAATACCTATATGTAAAATAATATAAAAGGGTGTTGATGCGAAAGTTTTATGCATTTTATCTACATAATACAAAATATCCAACGACATTATGTAATATTGTGAAAATATGTTTAACTTCAAGACACTGCACCCTTATCTCTAATGTATGAAATGACAATAAATGTGATATGAAATAAAGCCACAACAACTAAACTTGGTTGCGGGTTCAAAACTAACGAACTTTGTTCCTAAGAAATTAATTTAGGACCGAAAGAGTAGCATAACTATAAATACAACTACAGCTACTACGAACGCTACAAGCTCATCACCCAGTTATTATTTAAGTTTAAAATACAGAACGGTGAACACCACGAGTATTCTGCCAATGTTACCATATTCGTACATTCTTTTACAATTCGTCTACCTTCGTAATATACATATACGTGCTTATATTTGTCACATAAATTTATCTTATTTGTAACTTGATTCCATGTACCTATACACATGTCGTTTTTTTACAAGTGAATGCATCACCGCCATTCTCATAACATGTCAAAGTTATATCCTCTTGAAATAAAAATTTGATTCTATTTTGAAATCCCAAAAGTATTTTTAAAAATATCTAGATATACCTCAAATACAGATAACCCTTTCAAGCACATAGTCGTAGGGAGAGGGAAAAAAACGGTATTTGAAACTGTTTCTTAGTGCCTATTTGAACATATTTTGAGCATGGGACAGATATAATCCATTTCACTTCAATTTAACCATGATTCATTACTTATGAATTTAAAGAACTTCCGTTTTCTTGGCTTGACCTCTTTCATTATTGCACTTGGTAAATTTTAAAATTGCAGTTTGTTTTTAGAAAATATAGAAGATTCATGTGTCTCGAATAAAACAATTATTTAATTCTTTAAAGATGACTCATGCTCAATTGTATTTGAAATTGGGTATATGTCTCAATATGCGTCAATGGGTGCAAATTACGGAAGTATGAAAAATTTTAAGTGGTTAGAATTTATTATAAAATTATTAGAAACTATTTATGTTAGTAGGTGTTGCGATACTTCAGCGCGGGAACTTTTCTTGGGTGTGGCCGCGTGAAATTGTGTGGATGGTAATGGACAATATCGGTCGGTGACGTCGACAGAGATGTTTTCCGTTGACGTAGGCTTCGTCAACGTCGCCATTTTTTTTTCATACGTACAGACGGTGACGTTGACTTTGTCAACGTCGCCATTTTTTTTTGTATGACGTCAGTTTTTTTTGAAATGTCCGCGATGGTAAGACCCGATGTTCTAATATCGAATGTCGGCCATGTTATGACATATTTTTTTTTCTTCTTCAAGTCGACAGGCGGATTTGAACTTACTACTGTTTGTATACGGAGCGGGTGTTATAACCACTATAGTGGCATTAGCAAATTATAGGTTATAAGTTATAGAGTATTTACTTAGCAATCATGTCTTACATGCAATAAATAGATTTATAACAACAGTTGTTTCGATATTGGTGTAATAGACTTAAACAAAGCATATTATGCGTAACCCCTTGGTGAGTTCAATTACTGATCAAAGTCCACCAAAAACGTAAAGTCGACAAATAAATAAATGTGTTTGTTTTCAATGAACCTACAAATGTTTACTTATCGAGTTCAGCGACTGACTGAAGTCCGATAAAAAACGAAAAATCGGCAAATTTCAAAAAACAAATACGTTCGTTTACAAAGAACCTACAAATATTTGGTTACCGAGTTCAGCGATTGTCCAAAATCTAAGAAAAATGAAATATCGACAGATTTAAAAAAAATGTCGTCGATTTTAAAGAACAAGTCTGTACGTGTAGAGTTCATTTTCTTTTCCGACTGTCGTAAACAGTATCATGTGTTTTTCCACCCTACATATTGATTAAGAATCTTGACTGACTAAAGTCCAATAAAAATGAAATATCGACAAATTTCAAAAAATTAATGTCTGTAATTAATTTTATCTATTAGCTAAGCATGTAACTTACTTATACTACTGATTAATATAAGCACAAAACAGAAAATAATACTTTTTCCATTTTGGGCTCAAGTTACACCCCAGGGCTCAAATAACTCGTGTTTACGGTACTTTCAAAACAGCCCAAATTGTAGAAAATCGCCCAATACAAATTATGAGCGCAAGACATGTTTGAAATCCACCCAAATTGCGGAAATACGCTCAATCTGGCAACCCTGACTGCATTCCTTATAGTAGGGAATCATCTGTCCCTCGAACTCTTCGCTATCACTACTTTCCTACTCTATTCCCATTTTTCTTATACATGCAATACCTACCTTTCAAGGACGTTTACTATCCCTTTGTTTACTTTATATAGAATTTAAATAATTCTCAAAAGAAAATAAAAATAGAGCTGCAAAAAGAATATATTATACTAAAAGTAACGTCATTTTCATTAAACACCCTTAAAAAAAAAAGAAAAAAAGCGAAAGATTTCAAGAGGTAAGCTTTTTACTTTTGAGCATAAGAAATTCAAAAAATCCAAAACCATTCAAATCCATCCATTATAATTGGATTCCGAGGTATAAACCTAATTGCATTGGATTATTTCGGAATTTAACTGACACAAACGATTTAGGAGAATTTTCGGTAGTCTGTAGTTTGGCAAACTTAGTAGATGGCACCAAAAGTGTAGCATTCTTTTTAGTCCGTGGACTGATAAATATGTAGAGCGAGTTTCCAATTTTACCATATAATCGGGAGTACTCAGTGGTAAATTCAAAATGTATTTAAAAAATTTTACTTGTATTTTCTCAATTAATTGAAGATAATCATATGCCCATACTTCGGATCCATATAAGAGAGCTGATTTTACGGTTGACGTAAATAACTTACATTTCGTATCCCACGAATTAGACATGCCTGTTGCTAATATAGATTTGATTTTCCCAGCTATTTTTAGCGCTTTAGATTTTTGTTCTTTAGGACATTGCAGGATTTTTCCTGAGCTTGCGAATGTAATACCTAAAAATGTAAAATGTTATACTCTTTCTAAAGGGCTGTTTTCGTATATAAGGTTCTTTATTCCATGTTTCTTGGGAGACTTATGAAAGACGGCAACTTTTGTTTTTTCAGTAAACGGCAAGAGAATTTAATTTACGTTGGGCATCTGGGTAGGATGTAAAGAGTATAACTAAATCATCAGCGAAAAACAAGGTTAGTATATCATGAGTGCCATCAATGTTTATACCTGTAAAATTTTTATTCTTCCAAATCCGCTATAAATAGTGAGAATAAAATTGGAGATAGAAGATCTCCTTTAAGGACTCCTTTAGTAATTTTTATAAATTTTTACTTATTTATTTCAACGATATTATAATTTATATTAAACAGTTTACAAATTAAAGAAATTTTTAATGAAGTTTACCTAAACTTCCCATAGTATGCTCTTTTACAGCCGATTATCTCAGAAAGTATTAGAGATACACCAAAAATGAATGAGATTTTTTTTTAAAGTAATTTTACTTTATGATCTTTAATTTTAATCATAACTAATTTTTGTCTGTGACTAATAGTTTTTGGAAAATTTTTAAAAATTATAAAGTAGGTCGAAATGAAATTTATTTCAATCCAAAATGTTTTATTTCACCCATCAAAAAATATTCGCTGATGTAGATACTCATTTTTTTATCTTTTTATGTCCGATTTCACCCATATGTATGATTAAGTATGATTTATATTGCAAAAAAAGCTATGTACGGACTGCGTATTTCCGTTTGCATGTTCATTAGGAGGCACCGTTGCCCCGAAATCCGTACGATTTTGGAACACTCAAAACACGTGTACAATTCAAGTCTCCCATCCTCTAAACGCACACGGGTTTGTAATGCAGACTGTTCTTCCAAACACGTGTTCAAAAGAACGCAATAATTAGAAGTATAATTTTGCAAAGGTACTAAAAACTTAAATTACGGCCTAAGCGATTCATGTCCAAAATATTGACAAAATACTTTCTGTTGCCCAATAGAAAGAAAATTACGAAGAATGGAGGCAAAAGTGAAAAAACGCTTATGCCAATATTATAGTCAACAAACCAATTAAATTAAATGATTGGAAACAAAAAATGACAAAACTTTTACCAACAAGAAAATCCAGTATTTTCTGACACATCTTAAAAACATCTTCACTTTTTCTTCTTGGCCTAATTCTTCACCTGTGGTTTCGTCATCTTCAGATAAAAACTGATTTATCAAAAAATTAACATTATTACGTCCAAGTAATAATTTTTTTAAGTTATTAGAGCTTATAGTTTTTCGTTGTCGACAACACGATTTTTCATAAAAAATTATAAAAGCTTTAATTTTATCCATTGGATATATAAGTTCAGTTTGAATATGTAGAAAAATTAATACGTCAGAATAATAGAAGAGTCATAAATTTGAATACAATTAAGCTTATAATATTATATTCTCTCCAATGTGAGTTTCCACTTCAAAAAGTCTAAAGATAAAACATTTACTTCTTTACATCTCATTTGACCTTTATGATTATTAGTATTGGTTGCCCGCGCTAATGACTAAGCTTCTAATCATAGCGTTTCCCTGAACACGTTTTCGAAAGAACAATATGCGTTACAAACCCGTACGTGTTTAAAGGACGAGGGACACGTGTTTGGAAGAAGAACCTAGCGTCACAAAACTGTACGGGTTTCAAGGCAACAATGCCTCCTATTGAACACGCAAACGGAAATACGCCTCCGGACTTACTTGCCATCATCTAACCCAAAAAAAAAAAAAAAAATGTTGCAGTACCAATATTATTATTACTGTCCTATATGCTCGTGATATTAAAGCATTTAAATTTTTCTTTTAGAATTTTTTAGATTAACTCTAAAAAATTCATTGCCAAAAAACTAAAAAAGTCACCCGATTCACCCCGACTGATGGTATTTTTTCTTTGCATGAAAAAGTTGAAAATCGCATTATCTCAAAACAAACATTCTCCCGTCGTGGCGCTGTTTTTATCGAGGTGCGATATGCATTTTCGATTAATATATTTCTTAATAAATACAATATTAGTTAAGTGATAAAAAGTAAAGCAATTATTTATTCCTATAAAATATAAATAAATAAATAAATAAATAAATAAATAAATAAACAAATAAAAGAGCAAAATTGAACTAGTTAAAGAAAAATAAAAATACTAGTTTCGTAAATAATATATACGTTCTAAGAAGATAGTACGTTTTTTTTTCAAAAAAAGTAAGAAAGTAACGTGCTCATAAAAGAGAATGATAAATGTGAGAAAAACGCTAATGAGTTTCTATATAAATAAAGAAGTCGTTGTTGATATTACATTGTGAGTGAATGAGTGTGTCAAGGCGAAGGCTGCAATTAAAAATCGATCTTTTATTCTTCTTATTTTCTTGCTGTTCCAGTTTTTATTCATACGGCGGCGGCACGAATAGAGAATGAAAGTAATTTAAAAATAACGAAGTAACGACGCCCTGACATCATTGCCACGATGCTGTATACATGCAACAGATTGTTGTTGGCGTCGTTCTTTATTCAAAACTGCACTTACAACTTTAAACTTTACTCGTACGTGGAAGTCTGTCTAACAACTACAGACGCCTGCCTCTTCACTGCAAACATTCATAACACACCAACTTTTCTCCAGTTTTCATAAATTATTTGTTCGTTATTTTTTTTTTTTACATCTTTTTTATTGTATAATTTTTAGGTTAAATACGTTTTTTCTTTCTCAATTAAATCATCATGATGTTATAAATTTCATGTTACTTGGATTTTTTATGTTTTTTTTTGTTTTTTTCAGTTTTGTTGTCATATCTTTTTAATAGTAATTCGTACATACTTACTTATTTCAATATATTTAATAAATTCAGTGGCAGTGCCGAAAAGTAAAGGGAATTTGATATACTAATGTGGTACATAGCCCCCTCGTAAGTACCCATAACTTACTTATAGAGTAATATAAAGTTTAATATAATTAATTGTAGATAAAGTTTAGTTTATATACGCTGCCAACAGGATGTGGCACACAGTTTCCTCGTACTCGTAAGAAAGTTTTATGCAATCTTAGGGATTTTACGCTTAAGCTACTTACAGCCGATTTTATATTCACATTTCAAGCCGACTTTAACACTAAAGCCAACTTTAAAATTGATTTTATTTTTGGTACTGTTTTACAACCAAATTTAAAGCCCCGTTAGTGTAAACGTCGACTTTAAACTAAAGTAAGAATTATCTCGACTTTTACTGCTTAAAGTCGGCTTTAACATATTTATTATTGCTGATTATTATCATTGAATTTTGTTTATAAGAAAATTTTTCTATAAAATATTCGTACCTTAAATAGATAAAATAAAAATTTTATTTGTTTGCTTATTTTCAATAATATTTTTGATTATTTTTACGTCTTGGATTAATATCAAACATTCCTTTTGGGCTAAACTGGCTGAACGATTTCTGGGTTACCCGCGATTTCTTTTATGATTCATTGTATTTACGATAAATTTCTTTTAAAAAGAAATAATGTAGTTTTCTATTCCAATCTCACTGGCAGTAGCGAAATGAGTGAAATGCATATTTTTTGAAATTCAATCATGTTGATATTTTTGTTTCTATAGTTATTTTTTTTTAAAATGTAAGATTGGCTACGATCATTCATAGTTGGTTTTATCCATGCAATACTTAAAAGTCCTTTAACAAAAGTAAGCAGACCTGATCATTGTAAAACAATGCTAAAAATAAAGTCGACTTTAAATTAAAAGTAGCTTTAGTTAAAGAACCTTTAAAATTATGAATGTAAAACCGGCCGTTATTGTCTTAAATTTCGTACCTTATTATATTATCAAGGGGTTATATGCAATTGTAGCCGGTGAAATGACGACATTTTCTCGATTTTTTTTCAACAGCAAAATAAATATTTATTTAAAAACTCTCAACAACATAGCCTAGCACATGTTTTGAGATACTTTAAATTTTTTTCATAGAAAAATATTCTGTGATAATTCCAAAGATGTATTTCTTACCAAAGATACACAAACCTTTTAATACTCTTGATGACTTACCTTTTCGGCCAATCTGTTCTACTTCAGATACTATTTTATATAACCTAACCAAATTTTTCTCGGACATTGTACAAAGTGCGTATTCGAGCAAGTATGACATCAAGAATTCGTTTGAACTAGTCAAACGAATTCAAAATGCAAAAATACCTTATGGTTATAAGTTAATTAGCTTAGATGTACAGTCACTTTTTACAACATGTCCTACAACCATTTTTCTTGAATGGGTCGAAAAAAACTGGAGTTATATACAACCTTTTACCACTTTGGATTACAATACATTTTTGAAAGGTTTACATTTAATAATAAATAATTCCTTTTTTACTACAAAATATACAGAAGGTGTTTTTAGGCAGGTGTCCGGATTCCCGATGGGCAGTTCTCTATCAGTGGTTGCTTGCAATGTGGTTATGGATTTGCTGGTTGATCACTGTCTAGAAAAATTAGATTATACAATACCTTTTTTTTATAAATATGTGGACGACATATTAACAGCGGTGCCATATGATGGTATGCAGCACATCCTTGATATGTTCAACTCCTTCTCCGATAAGTTACAATTTACGATTGAGCTAGAAGAGAATAGAAGTTTGACATTTTTGGATGTACTAATCACAAGAGATGAAAATAACATACTTGATACAATGTGGCATAGAAAGTCTTATTGCTCAACTAGGCTGATCAACTGGCACTCTGGACACCCGTTGCATGTCAAGCGAAACATTGCCTACAATATCATAAATAAAGCCGTTAATCTGACTCATCCGAAGCACCGCCCAGAAACACTAAAAATTGCCAAAGATATCTTAAAAAAGAATAATTTCCCTTTACCAATAATTAACAGCACAGTAAAAACAGTCGTACACCGACACTATAATAATAATTTCACACCATCTAATAATACCGACAATACGACAAAATATAATAATTATTTAAAAATACCACACTTAGGACAACATACTGGGCCCCGTATCCTTTCTTCTGCGGTCAAATGGCTTACGACCGGTATTTAGTTATCCTTTCACGATCAAAAATTCCCTTTACACCAGACAAAAACCAACTATACCACCTGAAAAGAAGGATAATCTTATTTACTCCATTCCGTGTGCTGGTTGTCAACTTTTTTATATAGGCCAGACGTCGAAATCGTTAGAGCTACGTCTGAAACAACACCAGTGGGATTTGGCTAGAAGTGATTTTCGTACCGGACTGGCGCAACACTCTAATGAAAAAGACCACCGTTTTAATTTTCAGAACACGAGAGTGCTGCAATATGAGAGAAATCTCAAAAAAAGACTGAATCTAGAAACCCTGTGGATAAATACACACGAAAATTGTAACAATCAAACTGACAACTCGAATTTGACAGTTTATCATCAGCTGTGTGTATCTGCGCAGAAGATCCTAAGTGATCATAGTAGTCGGTAACACAATAACTGTTTTTATCGATAAATACACTAGTCGGCAGAAATATCTTAACATATCTCAACTAGTCAATAAAAATGTCTCAATACATTATATTATGTGCTCGTTTCGTAATCTGTTTTTATTGTTTGTTTTTTTTTTAAATTTTAATTGTTAATCTTTTTATATAAAAAAACTTTTTATTATTTTATTTATGTGACAATCAATGTTGCTCAATTAATTTTAATTATTGACATTTTATTAAAGAATAAGTTTTTTTTTTTGTTTTTGTTTTTGTTCTTTTATAAAAAAACTGTAAGTAATTTTTAGTTCTATTAATTTTATTCCAAAAAAATTGTTTTTTGTTGTAATACTATTATGTTATTTAGGGCCTGATGAGGAGACAGCATTGCGTCTCGAAACGTTGCTAAAAAAATAAAAACTAAATAATCCTTAGTAAACTGGTGATTTTTTTCCAAAAAATTCCGTACCACAGAAAAATATTCTAAAATAGCGGAATTACAGCGGTATTCCAGGAGCGCCTTCTTTGAGCATCACTTATGGTGGACATGATAATTCGAGAATGGTTCATACGAAATTAAAATTTCAAAAACATTTCGTTAATATACTTTATTGTGTAGTCGCCGACGGGAAGATTTGTCAAAATTTAAAATTAAAAAAAAAAAGTTGCGACGATTTTAATCTTAGTTTACTTTATTTAAGGTGCTGAATTTTCGATTTTTTCGCTCTAAAGAAAACCTTTTTACAAAAAGTGAAAATTCCTCCGTCAGCGACTAGCTATTACCATAATAAATAAGTAGTATAAATTTGGTATTGATCGGATTAACAGTTTTTTAGTAATCGTGTTGATCGCAAAGGTATTTTAAATTTTGATATAATGGCGTTTAAAATGACAAGTTATGAAGTTACGAAGTGGAAGCAGAATTACTCAACGGCAGCTGCGCAAAAGCAGCCGCGTGTGCTGCTTGAGGTAGTATGCCATAAATAGATATAACTTCGGATCTAATGCTCCGATCGCTACGAACTTTGGTGAGGGTATTCTTGAGATAATAAAGTTTTTCGACTATCGCAATTATATATCCCTTTAATTAATTAAGAAAGTATATAGGACAGCTAATAAATTGACGATACGTTTTGTTCTATCCAAGAGTCGTTTCAGAAAATTTTTAACGTTTAATCTAAACTATTAGGGTTGACCAAGGTAACTGTTGTTTTAAATATTTTTTATTTTATATATCACATTATGGTTGATTTATTTTTAATTCTACATTATTCAGGATGCACCACACAAATTTTGAGCAATTTCGTATGAAAAACAAAATTTTTATAAGCTATTCACATTTCTCCGGTGCGGTTTTACAAATCTTATGAATTTTGTGGTAAAAGTGAATGCCATCAGAAAAATTATTTAGAATCGATTACAAGACTTACTCCACTTTCAAATTTTTCATCATACTTTAGCGGTCCCAATTTCTCTTTGTTTAATGCAAGTTACGCATACCTCCGTCAGCGACTAGCGACTACAAAAATCAAGGTTAAATAAATATAACAAAAATTGTAGGAACAAATTTATTATAAGCTAAAAATAATATTTTGATGATATTTTGTCATTTTATCATATAAAAAATGAAAAAATTACATGTATTCACACAAAAACAAGGAAAATAAGACTTTTTCAAGGAAATACATTTAGTTTACATGAATAAAAAGAAATAACAATATATTAGGCCTAATACTGTAAAAAGCGCCGTGAGCAGCGGGGCCCCATCACGGAAGTCGAATTTTTCCCTTCATCTTCGGTACTGAATGCCTACAAGCGAAATGTGATTGAAAATCTACAAGCGATTTGTCATTTTGGTGGTTTCAAAACTGATAATGAGTGTCCGGCTGGGGCTTCAAAAAAAAGGTTTTAATATATTTGATAGATTTGAGCGTTACTTCATGGTATTTCATTTTAAAATAAAAAGACAATTTTTTACTGGCCATTGACGTACAGTATGGCCATTGACGAACAGTCAATGTTCGTCAATGGCTATATGGGCCGAAACATGTCACAGACAATTAAAAACTCTAAATAAAGTGGTATTAGTAAAGTAAAAAACTGCCTTTTTATTTTAAAAGGTTTTAAGTTTTTAAGAGCTGAATCTCAGTAAATTTAAATTTTGTGCCGATAGCAGTTAGCAGAAAAAAATCCAACACAATTCGTACGAGGGCATTCCTACCCACGCTTATCAACCAATTGCCTTTGTGTTTTATTTTTAAATATTAAAAAAGGTCTCTAAATAGTAAACTGGAAGGCATTTATAAAGAAATTTTTTCTTTCCAAAAAAATCCAAAATTTTTATTTTATAAATAAAAATCCAAAATTAATGCTTTACAAATAATCATTAATTTTAATAACATTTTTAAATTACTTAATTAGCGATATTCTAAAGGATGCTCATGCTCAAGCACATGCTCATGCTCATGCTCATGCTCATGCTCATGCTCATGCTCATGCTCATGCTCATGCTCATACTCATACTCATACTCTACTTGTTCATACTTACTTTGCTTCATTTGCTTACAATAATTTTCGTATACCTTTTCCAATAATTTTTGGGATGACTTTTCGAGAGGGTGTTATTAGTGACCATAAACTTTCAAGATGTTAAATTATTTTTTATTACTCATGCGGGAGAAGTACTAACTTAGCGCACACATTTCTGTACGCAAAATAGCTGTTTGTCCACTATATTCTTCCCGCATACTTTTTTGCGTGTGGAAAGTAACCTTCCACACGCAAATTGACAATAAAACACGCAAAATTTGATCAAAACACGCAAAGCCGCCTCTTAAATTTTCATTTAATAAATATTTCATAATTATTTCTATAGAAACCACCAACAAAGTAATTTAAACGATAATTAATTCAGAAAAAAAGACAAACATTTAAAAATATTATTTTAAAAAGTAATAAAAATGTCAAAAATAGGTGATAATAATAGAAAAAAGTATGTGAAATTCGTAATAAAAAATAGTATGTTTAACTGGTGCGGGATTGTCGATTGCCCCACTCAAGCGAATGAGCGCACTCACTACGTTCGTGCGCTCAACTTCGCTTTCGTGGGCAATCGACAATTTCCCACACTTATTGCACAATATACTATTATTGCTTACAACAAATACCACCCTATGTTCACTCCAATTGTATTTAAATTTGTTACCTGTTTCACAAGCAACGGTTTCTTTTTACATTCATACAGATAAGTAGGTAACATGCTGCGAACAATACTGCTGATTATTGCCGTACTTGAAAAGTCATCTCATTTAAATATTGAAAAACTATACTTACGTACATAAATTATATACCTACATTTTTTCAAAGTCTGCGTTGAAATGTATTCACAATTATTGTCAATAGTTTTATGACGGGTCATCTTTTGTTATATTTTTTACAACTTGGACTAGTGAAGGTACATATTTGTACAGATTAATTTCTTTTATTTAATAAAAACAGGTAAATTTTTTAGAAATTGTTCTAAATAGATATTTATGATAATTGTTATTTTCTTATTTTTAATATGAATTTATATAAATATAAAATCCTTATATAGAGTCTATGTCAGACTAAACTTTTTTAGTTAGTTAGACTAAAGTTATATAATATTATGATAATATTTATTCATTCAATCATTTGTTGAAAGGTCTATCATTATGTGTGTGGAAATATTTGGATAACTAGTAACTTTTCCTATAAATTAAAATATATCAAAGAATGGACAGATTTTTATTTTATCTGTATTAATTATTTTGAGTTTAAGAAATATTACCCTAATTTTTAAAGTTTTATTCTTGTAAAATATTGCAAATTTGGACATCGAAATTTGTATGTTTGACTGTATTGCATATTTGTATGAAATTTTTCTAATGCATAATCGTCGATTGTTAACATACGTAAGTATAGTTTTTCAATATTTAAATGAGATGACTTTTCAAGTACGGCAATAATCAGCAGTATTGTTCGCAGCATGTTACCTACTTATCTGTATGAATGCAAAAAGAAACCGTTGCTTGTGAAACAGGTAACAAATTTAAATACAATTGGAGTGAACATAGGGTGGTATTTGTTGTAAGCAATAAAATAATTTAACATCTTGAAAGTTTATAGTCACTAATAACACCCTCTCGAAAAGTCATCCCAAAAATTGTTGGAAAAGGTATACGAAAATTATTGTAAGCAAATGAAGCAAAGTAAGTATGAACAAGTAGAGTATGAGTATGAGTATGAGTATGAGTATGAGTATGAGCATGAGCATGAGCATGAGCATGAGCATGAGTATGAGCATGAGCATGAGCATGAGCATCCTTTAGAATATCGCTAAATATTTATATATTGCATTTGTTATAAAAGAAAGTTCATTTTTTTTTAAATTTTTAAATTTCTATCCGCCTATTTGTATTAGAATAAAAATAATGAATTTAAAACACATTTAACAATACCATTTAATTCCGATGTAAAAATGGGAGAAGTGGGGGGAAAAGTAATGTCGAATCCCTAAGAGACACTAGCTGGATACTAACTCAATACACGTACAAAATTTCAACAAAGTTTTATGAAAAAGTTTTTAAAACGTTACAGAACGTTTATTGCCCGCAAAAAAATGCGGTGTTGCTTTTCAGCCGCCATACTGAAGCCATTTTTGTGTGAGGTCAATCATGCCACTCATATTTGAAAAGTAGGGTTCATAACCTTTAATTTGAGATATTGTACACCTATTTTAAGTAACACAAATTTTGGCCAGCAGGGGGTCTCCCGTTCAGAAAGAATGCCCCATATATGGTCCATTTCAGTTAAATTTAACCATGCTTCGTCACAATGAATTTAAATAATTTCCGTTTTCTTGGCTTTATCTTTTTTATTATTGCATTTATGTAAATTTTAAATTTGCAGTTTATTTTTAGAAAAGAATAGAAGATTGATTTGTTTCGAATAGAAGAATTATTTAATTTTTTAACGAAAACTCATGATCAATGGTATCTGAAATGATATATATATATATATATATATATATATATATATATATATATATATATATATATATATATATATATATATATATATATATATATATATATGGTGAGTCATTTTAATCTATAGATCCAATTATCTCTTAAATTACTCGGCCTACAAAAAAAAAGTTAAGTCAAAAGTTGTTCATGACGGTGGGGGTCATAAGACCTTGTTAATTAATGATGTTGACCTTGAGGTCGATTATCAAGGGTATTTGAAGGTCAAGGTCATTTTTTTCAATAGAAACCACTATTTTTTATGCTGGATTCTGAAACAGAGGAAAATTTTACGTAAGAAATAATATTTTTATAATTTTTAATTTGACCTTAGGAAGGTCAACATAAGGTCAAATAACTTTTTTAATAGAAGTGTCTCATTTAGACGTCGGATACGTACTAATAATAATGGAATTTTACGTCAAAAATAATAATTTAAATGTTTTCATGCTGACATTAAGAAGGTCAGGACAAGGTCATATTACTAAAAACACAAGGTCAAGCCGACTTTTTCAATCAAAATCTTTATTTCTGAGTTTGAAATATTTCAAACTCAGAAATATTCTTAATCAGATTTTTTTCTACAGAATCGTGTTCTACGGGTTCGAAAATGGATAGCGCCCTTACTCTCGCCTCTTGCCGTTCTTATCGTATCCGCTGTATAAGTCTAATTTTTCGGAGAAAATTCGACTAAAAACAAAAGAAGAAAAATATTCGAATTTCACTTAAAGTGGTTTTACTCGAAAACGATTACGTTTAAATTTCTAATATTGATATATAATACTAACTTTCACATTGTGCGTTTAATGCTACTATTAATTTTTCACTTTCCTATTTAGGCACTTTTACCCCTCTTTACCCCAAAGCGTCCTCTGATGTTGATCGGATTGATAGTTTCTTATTAATCGTGTCCACGACAAAGGTACTTTCAAAAAAAAAAAAACATAATTCTAAGATAATTGCGTCTAAAGTTACTAGTTTGTTTCTTTCATATTCGATACCAAACGTTCGAAAGTCTGTGCACAACTGCTCCAAAGTTTCAAGGCCATACATTTCGAACAATACAATAGAGCTGCGAAAATCGACGTACCGCCTATATTATATATTATTATACCGAGCTCTAGTTGCATAATTCAGCTATAACTATATAACTATAACTTTCGATCTAATGTTCCGAGAGTTATGAAATTTGATGAGAGTATTCTTGAGATATTATAATTAAAGAATTATGATCTTTATAACGTAAGTTACAAAAAAAATGCCATAATATTTTTTTGCACATCTAAGACTAAAAAACATGATTTAGTCCCTCATAATAGGAAATAAAGTGCCACTTTTAGTCCCAAGGGACTAAAAATTTAGTTTTTATTACTCATGCGGGAGAAGTACTAACTTGGCGCACACATTTCTGTACGCAAAATAGCTGTTTGCCCACTGTACTCTTTCCGCATACTTTTTTTCGTGTGGAAAGTAACTTTCCACACGCAAATTGACAATAAACACGCAAAGCCGCCTCTTACTTTTTCATTTAATAAATATTTCATAATTATTTCTATAGAAACCACCAACAAAGTAATTTAAACGATAATTAATTCAGAAAAAAAGACGAACACTTAAAAATATTATTTTAAAAAGTAATAAAAATGTCAAGAATATTGATAATAATAGAAAAAAGTATGTGAAATTCGTAATAAAAAATAGTATGTGCAACTCGTGCGGGATTGTCGATTGCCCCACTCAAGCGAATGAGCGCACTCATTACATTCGTGCGCTCAACTTCGCTTTCGTGAGCAATCGACAATTTCCCGCACTTATTGCACAATATACTATTGTTCCCGCTTCTAAAACAAATCAGCAAGCACAACTTACAGAAATATAACTTAAATAGCGTTGCTAGGTAATAGAAAATAATAAACAAATTCAAACTTGTAGACAGAGACAAATATTTATATTATATTAGCCGTATACCCACCCGATGCGTGGTTTACCATCGGCAACGTCTCAGGATGTCAGCCAGTGTCAAAGATCTATTAAATATTATTTATTTTAATAGCCATAGTAACATATTTTTATATAATTATCTCTAACTCCAAAAATAACGAATTTACATACAAATATTCATCCCCTATTAAACCCACTTAGGGGACGAATTTTCAAAAATCCTTTCTTAGTGCTCATCTACGTTACATAGGGAACTCCTATGCAAAATTTCATTCTTCTAAACCCAACGGTTTAGGCTGTGCGTTGTCTGTCAGTCAGTCATTCAGTCAGTGTTAGAAATTTATTAAGTAGATTATACAATTCGATTGATTTATTCAAAGTATACTTGATGGAATATTATTACATACAATTTGAATGACATTCAAGTAATTTTTTTTAATTTTTATAATTTTAAATTATTCGGAATTGAAAAAAATAGTATATGCACCACAGGCCGAAAGTGTTTTTTTCATCCCTCGTGCGATTTGTTGCCCTCGGGCCTTTACAGGGTCTCTAGCAACAAAATTCACACTCGGGATTAAAACTCACACTTTAGTCCCTTGGTGTATAACATACTATTAATTAGGAGCAAAAATATTTTATGTTCAAGTGAAAAAACAGAAGAATAAAAAAAAAACATTAATTATTAGAGTACATTCTCTTTAAGGCGTAAATTAAATATATTTAATGCTTTATTAAATAGGAAAAAAGGAAAGAGATGAAAACAATAACAGCTGGTTGACGATCTTTATTTATTATTGCTGTCGTATGTCAATTGTGTCTCGGTCCATTTTTTTTTTTTTAATTTGGCTAAAATTATAAGGATATACATTTAGTCACAATGCATTATATTCTAAGAGCTGCCCATTAAAAATCTTACATTATAAAACGTAAAAACGTTTATTACAAAAAAGAGTAACAATAAGGTATCAAAATACACTAGAGTTGCCTAACCCAAACATAAGGCTATGGTCAAAAAATTACTAATTTTATCATGCTTTGACAGTTGCTTTACCTTATCAAGTAAAAAACAACAAAATCAAAACAGCAACGGAGTCTTATATTACCTACCAAAATAATATGGTAGTAGGAAGGATACTCGCCGATTGGCTTGCGGTTGAGATTCTCGACGACACTTAGGCTACTGTAAGGGTAGCATATAGAAAGGTCTAATGTATAGGTCCAAGCCTTATATCTTGTATAATTCGAAAGTTATTTGTGGTAATAGGTATTAAGGCCTTGATTTTTTAAACCTCTATATCTCGTAAACTGTTATAGGTTTTGAAATGAACTAAGAATCAATAGAGAGCCAAGGTTAGTATAGTAATATATATTTCTTTCAAAATTGCCCGACAACAAACAATCCTAGAAAATATTTATTTTACTAATCAATTTAAAATTTTAGATGATTAAGAACACCATATATTAAAACCTAATTTTTAACCGATTTCAAAAACAAGGAGGTTTTCAATTCAACCCGTATGTTTTTTTTTATGTATGTACACCGATTTCTCCCACATTTCTGGACCAGTATGCACCATTCTTTTTTTGGCGAATTGATAAAGCTCTCCAGATGGCCCTATAAAAATTTTATTGGCATTGGTTGAGTATTTTTTTAACCATCTGCAATAATATGCATAATAATGGCAATTTTAAAATTTGTGTATGCAACATTGTTTACTTTAATATCTATAGTAACATATATACTTTAATTTTTGTTGATCCAATTATCCTAAAATAATTTTCTATTAGTACCTAGCTTAGAAAAAACTGTGGATGACTTGAAAAATTGATTGATTTTCATCTATTTTTTATTTCCCTTGTAAATTATTATACTATAGTCTAAGATTCCGCAGCTGATTTCTGCAGGTATCTGTTTTTTTAATGAAACTTAATTTAAATGAATCCTTAATGGCAATGTAATACATTGCTCCCGGATTGCCTACCGAAAAGTAGCCGTAAGTACCAAGTATACTGTAATTGATTTTTTTGAACAAATTCCAACTATAATTTTCTTAAATGAAATCAACATCATTTGAAAGAAAATGATGTGAAAAATGTTAAAAATAATGGTTGCCAGTTACGGATAATCGTTATTTTGTATTTGTATTCAATATATTGCAAGCGATTGTATTGTAAACAAATAATCGGATACGTCTGTAGAATTGTAAAACCCTAACCTAAGTGAAAGTTAATGTAAATACGGATATAGAGAAAGCTTTCGACAATGTATGGCACGCCAACCCCATCGACAAGTTGTAGTCCCATGATGTACCACTGTACATCACCAAAATCATCCAGAACTACCTCAGTAACCGGAGTTTTTACGCTGAAAGCGGTGACGCCAAGTCCAGCGTTCTCCAGGTTCCGACAGGTGTGCCCCAATCAAGACTCAATCTTTACCCGTTGGGTTAATCTAGTTCAGCTTGTACATCAAGGACATCTCCAAAATCCCATCCAACGTACAGATAGCCTTGTACGCTAATGACATTGCCATCCTCACCTCATCAAGGAGAGCGAACTAGCAGACTACTAGCAAGGAATGTCACGGGAGTGTACCCCTCCAATTTTGTTTATTCTTTGATATGTTATAGAACTCGAAGAATAAGGAACACGTATTTATTCTTAGCAGCGGTAAAATGGTTTGAAGGGGTGAAACCGCCCTTCAAAAATTGGGGTAAAAAGGAAGGGTATCGATAAGGTCTTATTTTCGCCCCATCCTCTATATGAATTCTTATATGTGCATTAGGTGTACATAAAAGTAAATAGTAAGATGGAGTAACTATTTTGCCAGAATATTCCCATTTATCATTTATTTTGCAGTTGATCTCATTATTATAGGAAGGTTTTATGAAAAGGCAAAATTATGAAATTAATCAACTTAATTCGAATAGGTACGAAAGTTTCAACATTTTTGAGCTTTATACTCCTTATTTAGTCTTCATTCTCGTCATTCTGTCCTTCAGCATCTGCATCCATTAAATAATTATTGTAGTCACACGAGACTTTTTGAGTACTATGTAACTGATCGATTTTGAAAATTTTTTCACTGTTAGAGAGCTAAACTATTTTGATGTTGCTATGCTGTACAAAGTCTGTTCGGGTTCTAGGGTTTCAAAGCAACCAAAAAAATAAATTACCCAGCCAATTTTGAAAATTCTTTTACTATTAGAAAGCTAGACTAGCTTAAATGGACATAGGCTCTTTTATACGAGGTTCCTCAGGATCCTTTGCATCTAAAAGCGTCATAAATGAACTATTTAATCGAGTTTTAAAATTTTTTCACCGTTAAATAGCTAGCCTATTTTAATTATTTATGTTATGTTAAATGACGTCCGCAAGACCGTGGCCGACGGCCAAAAGTTATATGAAGTTCAGTAGGGTCCTGGTAACCCAAAAACACCAAAAGATAACTACTCAACCGATTGTGAACATTGTTTCGTTTTTAAAGAAGCTAAAATACTTTATGAATATCTAATGTAAGCTATCTTATATGAAGTCCGTCAGGTCCTGTCGATCCTAAAGCACAAAAAATAAACTGCTCAACCGATTTTAAAAATTTTTTACTATTAGAGATCTAAATTAGTTTAGATGGATAACAGATATAAGAAGTCCGTTCGGGTCTTAGGAGCCCAAAAACGCCAAAAATAAGTTTCCTATGTTATGCAGATGCTGCGACAGGGGTATATTTAATATTAATTTAATATTAATTGAAATATCATTGAAATGGTTGGCAGTATAAGCTAAATAAAATAAAAAACATGAATAATATGCATTATTCAAGTATATATTGTTAGGTTTTGTACAACGTTTTCAAAATTTATAATAAAAACTTGATAATTTTCAAAGTTAATTTTATTGTATGTTTTGTTGCCGCCCAGTGTACCTTCGCTGCTGGCGCGGACTGTACTTTAAGCTGTGTCAAATTTATTACATTACAGTTGGTATTATGTATTCGCGCGCGTAATGGTTAGTTTTTGGAGGCAAAACTACACTATAAATTTCGGTTAAATGATAATGTCACTTTCAATTTTATTTTTACCTTTTTGGTGATCACGACCGGACTTCTGTATAACAGGAATTTTTTGTAACAAGTATGTGAAAATTTGGAATAAACTTTGTATTATGAAATACATTGAGTGGCATATTATACAATTTGTGCAACTATGTTGAGCTGGAATCATATGTGGTTTTAATGGACAAATCCAGGAAGCACTCGACTCGCTGTGGTTCAATTTGGAGTTTACGTTTTCTCAAGTGAATTACATCTACCTGCCATGAGTTCGCTTCAACCCTGGACAATCACAATTTCAGCATACTAAAACCCAATTAACACCATCTTTGGAGTGGAAACCTTTAGTTAAGTAATCTTTTTGACATGCTCTTATACCTTTTTTGCAACGTGGTGTCTGGTGCTATCTTTAATTAACAAATTAACATTGCTTAGTGAACCTAATAAAGTGTAAAACAGTTAACTTTTCTGCCATATTCAATTTTCTATTAATTCCTTGTAATGTGTTAGTTTTCATTTAACGTAAAACAGTTGAATTTCTATTAACTTTTCTGTCACTCCAACTTTTGTTAATTCTTTATAATGTTCTAAAGTTTTTATACTAATTGTAATTTAAGGCTACTTACCTAACCTAATTATAATTTTAATTTTATAGCATGCTTGTATTGGTCAGTAGATATTTGTATCTTGTAAATTTTCTATAATTTTCCTACGTTCTCTTTTGTAGTTTATTAAAATTATTGTATTTCGTAGTTTCTCTATATTTTCTTGCGTTTTGCTAATTTTCTTGTTCTTTATTTTATCTTGCTAAAATATTTACTGACTGACTAAACTTTTAATATTATGTAATTTATTTCTAAACTAAATTGTTGCTATATTACATTTTCCTAAATTTTAATAATTTATTTATATTGTTAATTGTTATTTTTT
Source organism: Brachynemurus nebulosus (assembly GCA_035578155.1). NCBI lineage: Eukaryota > Metazoa > Arthropoda > Insecta > Neuroptera > Myrmeleontidae > Brachynemurus > Brachynemurus nebulosus. Next base: position 94,234,680 of record JAPWDM010000001.1, read on the forward strand.
TTTTTTTTTTAATTAAAATTGGGGCACTGCTGCCGGTGGATGGCGCGGTCAGCAGTGTCCGGCGGCATCGCCATCGAAGGGCATGTGCCGCCAAAACGGGAAAATGATAAAAACGATACATATAGACAGGAACACATAAATGCATTAGACAACGGACAAACATACACATGATAAAATTCACCGATGAGCCCTGCCATCCCAGGGCTTCATAACGAGCGGACAGTCCTTAGTGTCGGTACGCTAAGTACTAGCCAGAACCTCCGGTCACCAAGGACTGAAAACCAACGATGAAACTCCGAGGTGTAAAGGGCCTCGGAGTGGAGAATACTGAGTAAAAATATCACAGATAACAACATCACAATAATATCACATGGAAAAAAAAATATATGAGGAAAATCTTATTACGTCACTGGGGAGCCACAGGCCGACCAGTGCCGCAATAAGTAGTTAAAAACAAAACCGCTGAAGGGCTACAACAGCAAGCCCACAGCGGCACAATAAAATATCACAGATAAGATTAAAAAAATGATGTACCACCTCGGGTGGAAAAGGCCCCCAGTGGTACATCGTTAAAACAAAACGGATTAAAAACAATCTTATTAAAAAATAAAAACAACAATATCACAGATTTCAAAAATTTCTTGCTCTGTGACACGATTCCGCTCCCCATAGTCTCGACAATTCCGAAATGGCTTCGTCAACACCTAGGAACTCACATGTGTAGGGACAGTGACATCTGATTACTGAGCAACATGTACTGTTCTGTCAGATAACTGATTACTGGGTACATGTGCCGTTCTGTCAGATGTCGGGGTCAACCTACACGGGAGACCGGTACGATGACTAGGCCACGTTCGTCCGAGTCGAGGCTACAGAGAACGAGACAATGCCACAGAGTATCACAGAGCCAACATCTGACCTGTGTTCGTATCACTTCGACGGGGCGGAAGCCGCCATATCAACGCCCACGAACGCATCCGTACGAGGGACAACGACGTCTCCTTACTGGGCGAGCTCGCTCAAGCTGTTCGGGCAGACGTCGACTCGCACGCGTGGCCGATGAGAACGAGTGCGTCGAGAGCCGCATTCCTACCCATCGAAATGACAAGAACAAGGCCAGGGAAATATCACAGAACGAGCAGATTAAAAAATACCACCTCAGGCATGAGAACTCAAGGTGGCATAACAACTATCACAGGTATAAAAACATCACAGATCAGTCAAACAAAATCACAAATGCAATATCACATATTTCAACTCGTCTGAACGGTCTCGTCGGACTCCGAAGATCACGCCCATGAGAGTAGACAGCACTGACGACGCATTGAATTCCGGTGAAGGTACCAATTAAACCAAAAACAAGCTGACGCAGGCATAACACTGACTCGGGGGATACGACATCGTCCCCTCCACACGATCATCCTTGTCGAAACACGGTACCAGAGCCTCGTCAGCCTGCTAGCCGAAGCTAACAGTTGCCCGCCGGGTACGAACGGGGACGTGAAGGTTGGATTTTAGCCCAGCGTTAATTGCTATTGAAACAATAAATTGTTATTAATTATTTATTCGTTCAAAATAATTTTATCACTCAATTACCTAATTTTTTTGTATAAAACTTTATATTGGGAACAATCTGAATAAACCCTCACGACCCTGAAATTGTACCAAAAATTGTACAATTAAACAATTAAACAAAAAAAAATTACAGGTAAGACTGAACTAGCTAAGGCAAAAATAAATTTTAATTTCAAACTGAAGATTTCTATTATTTAAAATTTTCCTTTTATTTTTTTTTTTTAGTGCAATAAGAAACTTTCTTAATTCAAACTTTGAAAATTTTATTTTAAATAAATTTATTTTATTTACTTTGAATTATCTAACAATATGTATAAATATATGCTGTTGTATATGTACATCCCTTACTTTATACACTCGTCACTCGCAAAAATCGTTCCGTTTTAAATGAAAATCGTCCATAACTACTACCTTTTTTATACATTTAATAGTAAGTTCATATGAAAGGGAAATATGAAGCGGTGAGTACTCTAGAGCACACATAAGGATATTTAATTTTTTTCAAAATGTTGCTCCCATCTAATTCCAATGCACTTTTTAGTGATAATAGTAGACATACTAAACTACATTATATAGTTTTTTTGTGATTGTACCTCCGTGAGAACTATTAAAAAAAATTATCATTTTTTATTTTCTATTTTTTTAGGTGGTAGGAATAGCTAGAAAATTCTGTAAAAATACAAAATATGAAACAACGTATTATCTAACGTAAAATAATTTTCAATAGTACCCTCTCTTGCATATATGAAGGCTAGACTTCAAAAACAGGCTAAGTGCCCAAAAAAATTAATTAGACCCGAAAAAGGAATCTAAATGCCATTACCAACACTCTAGGATGCATGCTAAAATTTTGCTTTTTTTGACACTTAGCCGATTTTTGAAGTCCAGCCTTCATATATAGTCAATTATTTCAAGAACGGAGAACGATCAGAGGCTGAATATGTGCCAATGGATTATTCATTATTCATTGATATCATAGCAAAACTTATTTTGGAAATTCCTCTCTAGGGCTACAAACTCTACCTTAACCTGCTAGACCCTTTCTCAAAATCCGTTCATTAGTTTTTGCGTAATGCGTGCACATGTTCAAAATGAGTTTTCTATTTTCCCGAAGGAAGGAGTCATCCCTCGCAATAAAAAGTATCTCATATGTTGACCCAAGTAATAAGTTGTTACAATTTATTTTCTGATATTTTTATCACTCAATCTTACTTAAGGACGCAGGTTGATTGACAAGAACATCAATTTTAGAAAAAATAGTTTATTTTTTCAATCATTGTTACAATTCAACTTTGCATCGTGTAATATAAACATTGACTGTTTCCACTGAAATTGTTTCATGCACCGTTGATCCTAAAAACAAAAAAAAAAATGTATTAAAATATTGTAAATTATATATATATATATATATATATATATATATATATATATATATATATATATATATATATATATATATATATATATATATATATATTAGTGATGGGAATAATCGAATGATTTCAATAATCGATTATTTTTAATCGAGTGATTTTAATAATCGATTAATCATTCGATTATTTTTATCGGTTATTTTCATTCGATTATTTTATCGATTATTTTCATTCGATTATTTTTGTCGATTATTTTCATTCGATTATTTTTATCGACTATGTTTCATTCGATTATTATTATCAATTATTTATCGATTATATTATTTAGTTATTGAGATGCGATAAAAAATTAAATTGCAATTTTGTAATTTTTCGGAATGCTTTTATTGTTATTTTTATTTTCAAATTCAAACCTATAATACAATATTATTTACTTGTATGAACCATACAACCATAATTCACCTTTCAGTTGTTTTGTTTTTAGGTGGTTTATCATATTATCTTCAAAAATCTATTTTTTATAATATTAATGTCCATTGGAGATTAAACCATTATACCTATTCTGTGACCATTACTAATTACAGTATTATCGGTTTTTCCATTTTAATAGTCAGCACTTTAACACGTTGACGGTCATAATCTATAATGACGAAACACCCCACTAGCACAGTATTTTGACAACTAATACACTTTATATATACAATTGTTGACGTAGTACAGCGTTGTATCATAGTTAGTTAGGTTTTACTTGACGGTGCACATACAGCGCTCATGACCATTAACGTATCAATAAGGGAGCACCCCTGCTAGGTTGTACTATTCATCTTATGCAAAATATCGCCAATCATAGTTATCATAAAACCTTTTTTTTATTTAAACTGTTGTCTATTTTCAGTAGATATGACGATTGACGACTCACTAAATAATTATTACCTGATATCGAATGATTCAATATCTCGAGATATTTTTTAAAATCATTCGAATGAAAAATAATCGAATGATTTTATTATATCTCGAGATATAATAATAATCGAATGATCGATTAATTTTCATTCGATTATGCCCATCACTAATATATATATATATATATATATATATATATATATATATATATATATATACAAAGGAGAAATTTATCTCAAGTATATTGCTCCATTGGTTGGATTTTTCTTCGGAACCCTTCACTAATTGTTGCCTGGTGATCCACATTGGAAAACGTATTTTTGGAATTGGTATCCACGTGGCGAAGAAATTATGGCTGGTGCCGGTAAGCTATGTGGAAGTGGGTCCAAATGTTGCAGCTGGTGCGTAGCAGACGCCGAATTATTTTGATTACCGTGTCGCTTCGATTTGTGGTGTTCGTCGGATACAGAACAATATTAGTGGTATGTGGACAATAGACGGCTTGTAGTGATCGCCAAGTACAAATTTTTTTTGTGAGTACGTCTAAAAAACTTATGAATCATTAGTAACGACATTATCTAATTTAATTCAGGACTTGTTGGTTATATTTACGTTTTTTAGTTGTTATAAATTTTGTAGATTTTAAGTCAGTAAAACTGGACCAGCGTTTCTGAAAAAAAATTGTTTCATAAACATAAGTTTTGTAATGTCAATTATATTCGCTTACCTGTACGGAACACGTCTCCTTCAGTTTATCTAATTTTAACTAGATTAGATGCTAGTACTATAATTTTATTGAAATATTTTCACAGCCGGCCTCTATAGTACCTGAAAGTGTAAATTTTTATTAATATCACATTCAATTACTTGAAAAGTGCATCTGAGTGTTTTGATATTTATTTTGACAGATTCGGTTTGGGCTTTGGCGCCATCGTCAGTTAGATAGCATACATTTTCGATTTCTCCGTTGATTCCGGATCACGTAATTGAATGTTCTACAATAAACAGTAATTAATTATAAATATTAAATTATATTTTAAATGCACAACTCACCTTTTCTGTAAATCAAGGATCACCTCAAAGAATTTTATTTGTAGACTCAATAAATTTTGCAACCGTTGTACGAAACACTTTCTGCTAATAATAATTTACACCTTTCAATAGTCAGTTGCTGTTCTTGTTTTCTTACTTACCTTTCAGCTGAAGTATTATCTACAGAGGGTACTGATAGAGGGTAACAGCCAGCATTTTTTTCAATATTATTTTCGGATAAAAATATTGTGGCGCACTACTTAAGATAGTTTCCTTAGTTAATTAGGGAAAAGTAGTGGTAAGTAACGTTTTTTCTCTTCGAGGATATACCTACACCTCCTCAGCCCTACTTAGCTAGTCGTGCATGCGTCAAGTGTGCAATTCCCCAAGTGGTAACAAAGTTAACACCAGATCGAATATCACTCAAATCTGTTCAATAGTTTTTGTGTGATGCGTGCATCAGCGGAATGAAACATTTACTCGCAATACATATACATATATATATATATATATATATATATATATATATATATATATACATATATATATATATATATATATATATATATATATATATATATATATATATATACCGTGTTTGTTTTTTGAGAGTTGCCATTTTTATTACAGCCAAACCGTTGATTTAATCGAAAAACTGTCCAACTAAGAGTTGTAGATATCGGTGGGGGTAACCGATTCCTATAGTCAGGAGCTTTATAGCTCTTATGGTTTTCGAGCTATGATACAAACTTGTAAATTTTTAAATGAGACTATATATTAATTTTTCGATAAAACTGATCTAATGCATTAATTAACAACATAAAGAAGGAAAAAAATTTTTTGCTCAAGTTTGATTTTTGAATTTTTTTTAAATTTACCAATATATATATATATATATATATATATATATATATATATATATATATATATATATATATATATATATATATATATATATGTCATACAGATAAGTCATTTTTAAACTAATTTATAAGTTACACATGTTTTATGGGGGTGCTTAATACTTTTGGCCAAGGCTGTATACTGTTATTTTTATCAAAATATTGATTTTTACATATGAATACCTTGATAAGAATAATTATGTAATTTAAAATAGATTTTAAAATACCCCTGTCGCAGAATCTGCATAACATAGCGAATTTCCTCCTATTAACTTATTTTAGCTCAAAAAATAATTTTTCGAGATTACAAGACATAAAAATTAATAACAGTGAGATTCTACGTCCGTTTTTCAGAATTTTGTCTAATACAGACGTCACTTAGAATTATTTTTTTTATATACAAAATCATCAGTCTACAGAATTTAATTTATTAGTTAAGAAAATAATTCAAATATCACTAACAATAAATATCTTAAATGAGTTTAAAAGAATCAAAACGACACTGTTTATTAAATTGCGTAAGATCTGACTCTGACTCGTTAAAAGTGGTCAAGTGGGAGTAAGCTGATAAATACGAATTTATAAGGATTTCCTTGTACTACAAAATCCAAAAAAGTGGGAACGCGTACTTTTTCTTAGTTAACTGTACTTTGTTTTTTTTGCACAAAATTTTAAAATTACTTTATTTTCTTAAAAAACGGTGGCAACCCTACTCACCCCATATACCTATAAAAAGGTATCCTACTAAAAAAAAGCCATCCATAAAACCTGTAAGTCTAGCAAAACACATTAATATTTTTTAGACAAAGTAATTTAAACTTTAAATATTTTCAATATTTAAAATGAAATTTCACAAAGTAAATCTCTCAACAGTGAATTATTTAAAAAAAAAATTCTTAAAACATTGTTTGTACTATATGATAATATTATACGTATCAAGGATACTTTGAAGAAATTAACCATAATTATTATTATTATATGCATGGAACGTTTGTCAACAAAATTTATTTACTTTAGAATTTTAACCATTTGCATTAGAAATTTTCCATGTAAAACTTTAAATTATTACTTTTTGATTTAAATTTAAAAAAAAAAAAAAGAAAAAAAATGGATAATTTCGATCAAGTGGATAATTTTCTGCAGTGAAAGTGCATTTGCCAAACTGCCTCAAAATGTAGCCACGTTTTTAAAACTGGAGAATCCATCCTCATACAATGGGCATTGTTTCAGACGTACATCTGCATATTTATTATTTAGGGACAAACATCGACATTGTCAAACGACATGGCGGGGGTGGAAATCTTCGAAAGTGGCAAAAGGCTATGTTGAAAATTCAATTAACAATAAAAAAGATATAGCAGACAAAATTTTCGGACAAAAGGATGTGAAATCGACTTCTGAATTAACCCTTAATGGAAATGAATCTTAAATAATGATTTATTTAAAATATCGAGTTGCAGTAATATAAATATATATGTAAACATTAATTCTAAATAAAATTTCCTCAAGACATACATCTATTCTGTTATCTTTTGTCTACATAATAAGTTTAAATTAATTGATATATTCATCAGTGCTGTGGTCTATAAATTAAACTTACTGACTGCTGCCATTCTATAAATTAAGTTTGCTGATTGGCTTAAAAGTGGCAGCAAAATAATGTTTTAGCCCCTTGGGACTAAAAGTGGCACTTTACTCCCTGTTATGAGGGACTAAATCATGTCTTTTAGTCCCGGAATTGCAAAAAAACATTTCAGTACCTTTTTGGCAATCCTGGCAGAACTAAAACACTTTTTTAAATCTTTTTTTGTTAAAATCGAAACTTTCTTTTGAAAACTGTTACAATTACTATATTTTACATTAAAATGTCGACACAATCCCCCTAGTTAACCACCCCTAGACTTAATGCTAGAAAATTGAGAAAAAACAGGTCAATTACATTTTTTACGGAGATTTTATTTCTTATGATTGAGTTACAAAAATCAAAAGGATATTTTAAAAATATGCATTCGCTGTGAGCTTTTGCCTGGAGGGGATACAAAAATCGACGCAGCACTCAAGGTGGACAAATATATCAGTTTACCAGGACGGCATCTGTACATAATTTTAATATTTTCTTTAAGAAAAAGTATTTTTTTTTAAATACTTGTTTGATTTTTTCAAGGCGAGTACTTATTACGATCTCTATTTACCAGATTCTACAAAGCAATAAAAAAAATCATTTGTAACACTACTGCCAAAGGCATTTTATTTTGAAATTTTCAAAAAAAAAAATATCATAAAAGTTACCTCTTATATATGATTTTTCTGGGTCAATCATTGAAATTTATTCTATTTTCAGGCATTTTTGAGGTATAATGAGTAGATATATGCCTTTCATTAAATAGATTTCAGTTTTTCAATATATTTTCCATACATTTTAAAATAGTACGATGTCCTGATAAATTGTAAATATTAAATAATCATTTGATATACGCAGCTATACTTTTAGCTCGAAGCAAATTAGACGACGAAGATTTTCTGCCGTAAAGAATAAAATGCTAAAAGAAAATAATAAATTAGTGAAAAAAATTAAATAATTTACCCTTAAATTACCTTTCGAATACAATTGTTGTAAGTACTTATGTAAACTGTAAAAATTTTATTACAATTTTTTCGAAAAACTGTAACTTAACGTAATTTAACTCTTTTTAAATGATTCGCGTTAAAATTTTGTAATATTTCCACAACGAAATGACAGAATATGTCAAAATAATTTTTTTTTAACAAAAAAAAAAAAAAAAAAAAAAAATGAATATGCAAAACTTTTTAAGATAAGAATGCTATGTTTATACGTTCGAATCATAACTGTATTATCAATCTGGCAGAAATTTACGTAAAAATTTTATTATTTTAGTATGGTTTAACGTAATTTTTATTCATTTGTAGCAAACTCTTAATAATTTTAGTAAGGTATAAACGTATTCAAAATTCTAACCATATTACATAAGACAAATATTCTAAAGTATTTTTCTAGAAAAAAATGGAACAGATAGATTATAAAAACTTTAAAACTGACAGAAATAAAATATAGTCGAATCGTTAAATTGGATTAAAAAAAAATGATGACACGTCACTTATAAAGCCGTTTTTCTCGAATATATCTTGGCAAAACATGAGACAGAAAATAAAAGAGTGTGAGTGCAAGTGAAATGAAGAACGACATATTTCCTAGTTTTTCTCGAAAAGTAATTAACCTACAGGAATGGTTTAAAAACATTTTTTACGTAATTTGCCTCGTCCTTTCAATTAGTGTAAAAAAATTTGAAAAACTCACTTTTTTGACAAAAAAAATGACCGAAAAACCTACTTCTGGGCATTCGACGTGTCTGGCTAACGAACTCGTCCAAGAGCTTTGAATTTCGAAACTTTTCACCAAATTTCATCAAAATTAAATGCTCCGTTCGAGAGTTATCGTGTTCATACATATATATATATATATATATATATATATATATATATATATATATATATATATATATATATATATATATATATATATATGTATGAACACGATATATAAAATTTTAGTGAATATCATTTTCGTATTCTAGGGACCTCAAAACACATTTCTGTTATAGTCACCGCTGGAGGTCGCACCATGACACCTGCTCTAATAGCTGAATTTCCAGTTTTGGAAATTCGCTAAAAAGTAACTTTTTAGGTGGGTCCGGACGCAATGGGGCATACGATTTACAATGTGCACTTACACACACCCACACACACACACATATTATAAAGTAAAACGAAACTAGTATGCATGTTGAAGGTAAGTGAGCAAAATAAAAAAATAAAAATAAAAATAATAAAATGATGAAGCGTCTAGAACTAACAAGAATGTTAACTGCAGGATGACTGGTTGGTGATGGCGTCGAGAAACACATTTATAAATCCATTATGTTGTTAATTTCAAATTTACTTCATTCTTTAAATGTCATTTTATAATCATTTTTCTCATGTTTTGTAATATAATTGCTGTTACTTAGCTACTGCTACCCCGTGAGGGAATAAATATGTTATTTTGAGAAAATTTAAATTTAAATTCTTTTGTTTTAGGGTGAGGAGAACCAGAAGATTACGTAACTAACTAAGTATGTTACTAAAAGAGTGGAAAATTGACGATTTCAATTACGTTGTTTACTAATGTAGTATTTTCAGTTCTGGAGTACTTTACTAAAGAAGTATTGAAAATATTCTCTTAGAAGTAAGCTATTGGTGATCTGCACCATTCTTGAATATTATTCGAAATTAAAAAGATTAGTTCGAGTCCCATAACATATAGTTAGTTATGGGACTCGTACTGGATTTTTAACTTGAGTAACACGATGAATTTTTTTTAGGACAAGTTCGGCTTGTGTTACCTACCCATTTGAATGTTTGCTTTAATTTTTTCAGTTCGCGCTAGATTAGTCACTCATTGTCAGGTGAGTATTTTAAGTCTTTTTAAGTTCTAGTTATAACTATTTCATTTCAGATTGTTATTTGTTTGTCTTTATGTAGTGCTATAATAAAAGAGGAAACATCTATTGTTAACTGGTAAGTTTATTTAATTAATACATATTTTAAATAACATATACATGTAATTAATTTTTTTTTTAAATATATTTGCAAAATTAATTTGCGTTTGTGCAGTCAAAAAAAAAAAAAATGTTGATATAATTGTATGTATGGTTACTATAACTCTCACGGCCGGTTTTACATTCATAATTTTAAAGGTACTTTAACTAAAGCTACTTTAAACTTAAAATCGACTTTATTCCTAACATCGTTTTACAATGAACTAGGTTGCATACTTTAGTTAAAGGACTGTTAACTGTTGCATGTATAAAACGAACTATAAATGAACATACTCAATTTTGGATTTAGAAGAAATTACTATGGAAACGGAAAATCAAAAAGATGCGTTTCATTTTCATTCGTTTCATTACTACAAGTGAAATCAGAATAGGACAATTGTTTTATTTTAAAAGAAATTTATAATTCATTTATAAAAAATAAAAAAATGGAACGTAAAAGAAATTGTTCGGCTGATTTCACGATGGAAGAAAACTTAATTTTAGTACAAGTTAAAAATTCAAAAATATGATTGAAAATAAGCAAACAAATAAAATTACTATACAGGAAAAGGTACGCCAAATTGTTATTTTATATTTGTGAATAATTGTGTTTTTTACTTAATTTTATCATTATTTGAATTTGGTTTTTAGGACAATTGTTGGAAAGAAATAACCAAAAAATTTAATTGCCAAACTGGCAAAAATCGGACATCTGACCAATTGAAATCGAAGTACGATAATTTAAAAACCAACGCTAAAAAAGATGCAGCAGTTAGGAACTCAAGTATAAAAAAAAACAGGAGGAGGACCGCCGGAAACAAAAGAAGATCCCATTTACGAATTAATAATTTCGATATTAAATCCGAAAACTGTTTTTGGTGAGAAGTTAGAATTCGATGACGACGTTGATTTTTCTTAACGCCATCTACATTTTCATCTCCACCACCCTATCCACTCTTTTCACCAAATATTCAGACCACATCAAATTCAGAAATTACATCGACACCATCTTCATCATTTGTATCAGTACCACTTCCACCTAAATCACCCGTACCATCTACTTCAAGGTTATCACCAGTGCCATCTGTTTCCCTTTTATCACCAGTTCCTTTATTAACTCCCCAATCATCACCAATACCACCTAGTTCCCAAATAGAATTTCAAGAAATCCCATCCACTCCAAATTTACCGCTCCCAAAAAAGCCAAAACTTTTAAAACCTAATGAACATAAATCATCATCACCACCACCTTCACCTACCATAACACATTATAAAAGAGACGTTAAAAAAAAGAGAATTTCAAGTGCTGAATTGCGAGACTTTCATGAGTTAGCACAAATAAAAATTGAATATTTAAAAGAAAAAATTAAAACGGAAAAATTAAAACAGGAAGAAATAAAACAAAAAGATGAATTGTAATTAAAAAAATTATATTTTATGTAAATAATCACATATTAATAAAATATTCATTTAACAAAGTTTGTCTTGTAGTATTTTCTTGCATGTCACCCTCCTCAACATCTGGCGGCAGCTGTGGCAATATTTCTCTAGAGTTGATTGCAATGTTATTTAAAATTGCTGTTGCAACAATGATTCCTTTAGTGGTTTCCTTTTTCAAACGAATACCCAATGCTAAAACTGGGAACCTCCGTTTCCAGACACCGTAGCTTCTTTCTACAGCATTCCTCGTCCTTATGTGGGCATTATTATAGGATATCTCTGCCCTATTATTTGTATTCAGCAATGGAGTTGGCATACAAGTAATTGGTGTTGGCATACCCATTATCTCCAAGTAATACGCTATCTTATTGCCAAATACTCCATCAATAAATTGATTTTTTATTTGGCTGCCATTAAATATTGTTTGATCATGTGATGACCCCGGCCACCTTGCGACTATATTCCTAATTTTTAATTTTTCATCGCAAATAGTTTGAACATTATAAGAAAAATAACCTTTTCTATTCCTGTAAATTTCGCCATCATTACCTGAAAAGAACAGTAGTTTATGCTAATGTTTACACAATTAAAAAAATAAAATAAATAAATAAATAATAAAAATTAATTTTAAATACATACCCGGGGACTGAATTCCAATATGTGTACAATCAATACACCCAGTCACTCGGGGAAATCTGGCGACATTGTAAAATCCCAGACATGTCGAGTTAATTTCTGCCTCGGTATTCGGCATTTTAATGTATGTCGCACGGTGTCGAGCAATTGCAAAGCTCACACGCCCAAAAAATCTGTTTGATACCCCCGAAAAATCTGCTACCGCTAGGAGCATATTTCCGGTAGCATAAAATCTTAGAGTTAAAAGTAACTGTTGAAGGGGTTCCAAATAACGGTTTCTAAAAAATAAAAATTCGAATTTGAAATAATTAATTTTAAATGAACTTTACTTTTTTTTTAAGATAATATTACCTTTGCGTTGGAAATTTTATTTCATTTTCAATAAGTCCAAAAATTTCCATGACGGTTTCTTTATATAAGCGAAAACGCTTTTGGAATTCTTCATCATTCCAAAAATTAAAATTATCTTTTCTTGGTAAAAATCGTTTTGGTGCCCTTAATTGGAGCAAAATATATTGTTCGATTTCATAACAAAAATCCAAATATTTTTATAAAACACTTTTCAAATATTTTATAGAAAAATTCGTTATGTGCAAAATAAAACGATAATAATCACGGTTATCGCTACTGACAGATGTTAAAGTCGACTTTAAATATTAAAAGTCGGATAATTCTAATTTTATTTTAAAGCCTGCTTTTACACTAACGGGACTTTAAATTTGATTGTAAAACAGTACCAAAAATAAAATCAGTTTTAAAGTTGGCTTTAGTGTTAAAGTCGGCTTTAAATGTGAATGTAAAACCGGCCGTCAATAATTGTTTAATAAATTAATTTTGACTTAACTACTAAAAATATTAAAAAAAGAACATCTTTTTTGAATAATAGAAAAACTATGAATTGAATATTTTTTTAATTATATTTCTTTTTATCTTACATTATTAATTATTTTAATATTAGTATTTGCACGAAAACATGGCAGCAGTTTCAAAATCTACTAAAGAATGTTCTGTGGGAGCATTCAATGATCATTCAGAAGCACCTAATAAATCATTCAATCAAGTTCGTATGGATAAAGAAAATACAAGTACAAAAAGAAAAAGTTTTTCTTTTAAAGAAAAATTGTAAATAATTAATTTATTGGAAACACACACAGATGTCTGCAAGGAATTTGCTTTAAACGAATGCCTTTTAAATAAATGGATTAACCAGCCTGCAAAAATAAAAGATTTGTAAAAATAATTACAAAAATATAAAAAATTAATAAAGAATTGAAAAAGCAAAGAACAACCAACATTACAGAACTAAATGACATTTTGTATACTTGGTTCCTTTCTGAAGGAGCGAGAGGTGTTCCTTTGTCTGGACCTATTTTAAAAGCACAAGCTTTGTCTCTAAGCGATAGCTTAGGAATAAAAGATTTCAAAGCAAGTGATCACTGGCTTGATGGATGGAAAAAACGTAAAAATGTTCGATTGCTGAGGATACAAGGCGAAAAATCATCAGCTGATGAATCTGCTTTAATCAGCTTCAAAGACAATTTTAAAGAAATCATCAGTAAAAACGAATTAACAAGAGGACAAGTGTTCAATTTTGATGAATGCATGCTTAATTTTAAATTATTGTCAGCTTATATATTTGTATCAAGCGACGAACAACGTGCATCTGATTTTAAAAAAGACAAGAGTCGTGTCACATTTGCGGCGTGTCCAAATGCTGATGGTTCACTTAAAATTCCTCTGCTTATTATTAGTCGTTCAGCAGAACCTCGAGTTTTAAAAAGTCGATCTGATGAAATATTACCGGTTTTTTATACTCATTCCAAAAGCTCGTGGATTACCACTACAATTTTTCAAAATTGGTTTGAGACAGAGTTTGTGCCGAAAGTGCGAGTATTTCTGCGTCAAAAAAGATTACCAGTGAAAGCTATTCTCTTAGTCGATAATTATCGATCACATGTGATCTTAAATGTTGGAGATAATATTAAGACCGAATTTTTTCCACCAAATATAACGTCGATCGCGCAACCTATGGATCAAGGAATTTTAGTGGCATTAAAAAAAATACGGAACTCGACTTGTATCATCTATTGTTGAAGCTGGGGAAAAGGAACTTCTATTCCTGAACATCTAAAAAGCGTTACATTAAATGTAGTTAATTGGATGAGCGAAGCTTGGGAACAAATACTACCGCCGACTCTTTACTGGTGTCAGAGAAAAATTTGGCCAATGCAAACTCATGATGTTGAGACACAAACGGAGCCAACATCAGAAGTCTTGACACCGTTGTATTTGATGGTAGAAAATGATTCAGATGAAACAATGGTTGAGAAATTGGTAAATAATAGAGGTTTTTCAATCATTGAAGATGTTAAAAGAGTATGTAGATATTGAGAAAAAAACCGTCGACTTGTGGATGATGAATAATGAAGACTGGGGTATATAAACTTTATCTTACTTTTATTAAATAATTTTTCAAATGATGATAATTTTTAAATATTACTTACTATATAGCTACCAAATTTTTTGAACAAAATATAGATAATTAAAATTATAGATCTATTGAGTTAGTTAATAAATCTCAACTTATTAATTTCGCAACTAAATTATTTTTTTCTTTTCACTTTAAATTTAATTTTTTTATGACTAAATAATGCAGGTGAAGTAGACATGGAGGAACAAGGAAATACTAACAATTTAGAAATGATGGACTTACCTTTTTACATTGATAAGCATAATAATAATAATAATTGTAATAATATAAATTATTACGATAACATTCAATCGAATTTTTCAGTGATAACAGAAGCTCTAAATGTAATTAATGATTATAATTATGAACAATAAATTATATTTTATTTAATATTGATTTAATTATTTGTCACAAAATACAAATTGTGAATTTTCCATATTAGTTTGTGTATTTTTTCCTGTTCTTTAATAATAATAATAATGATAATATATTAACAGTAAATTTGTACTGTTAATATATTGACAGTAATGATAATATATTAACAGTAAAGATTATCTGCAATTTGCTTACAATATTTTTTCAGTCTTATGTTTTATTTAATAAATCACAATTGCATTCCTATACTTAGTTTACATATAATTTTGCTCGTTCCAGCTTAATCTTATAAGGAGTTGTCTAGCACAAAACTCGAAAAATTGATTAAATGGGGGAAACTGCAGTTGCTTTTTGAGGGGGATAGCCTTATAAGGGCCAGTCTTATAACGGGTATTCGACTGTATTAGTAAATGTATTTATTAAAAATAGGTAGATTTTGTGCCGCTTCTAATGAATGGTAATACTACACTAAACGTCCGGACTATTTGATTATAAATAAGTACACACTCACACGCTTGAAAAGTAGGAGAAGTCCAAGTTATGGCGGTCGACTACTAAGCACAAGTGGGGAATTATATTCTCCTACAGCCCCGTAAGCGGACTGATAACGAAAGTCGGTTGTACTATGAAATTATTGTTGCTGTGAAATTGTTGTTTCTATCCAAATTATTGCTTTCTATAAACATCACTCTATTGAATAACTTATTGAAAATGTCTAATTTAATTAAAGAAATATCGAGCGTGTTTTGTACTACTTTGTGATAGCGATACAAAAATAAATCCGAAAAAATGTCCCTCAAGATTTTGAACACCGAAATCAATGAAACAACCACCAATAATTTTTCCTACTAAATTTTGTAACGGTTCGTCAACTCCAGAGTTGTGCGTGTAATTTACTTCGGGTAAATTACACAGCTTTTTACATGTAAAAAACTTTTTAATTTACACATACTTATTTTGATAAAAAACTGTAAAAATGAAAAAACTAATTTTTTTAAATTTAATAGATATGTAAGCGTTACTGATGGTATTCCATATTTGCTGTTGAAGTATTTGCTATATTTGTAAAGTAAAATTTAATAATTAAGTAATTTGAAAATTAAAAATATATATGGGGACAAACAGGAAAAAGAAAGGTTAGTTTTGATAGAATAGTTTATTTAAGAATTCGATATTAAAAGGACTTTTATTTATTCAGTTAAATTTTATTAAAGGTATCAATCACCTTCATCATCATTATGATCAGTGATTTTATTGTTATTATAATTTAAAGAGAGATAAATAATATGTAGTACCTAGTGTTTTTGATCTGTCAAAACTCAGTTTGTTAATTTGGAAATTTAAAGCTTTGTAGTCAGTTGTGCTGACCTTCCACCAGCAGAAAACCATTTTTGTGTCGACATGTTGTTTACACGTTTTTCATGTGAACTTATAAACAAGTAATAACCGTTAAAATAAATTGTTTGTCACTGAAATGACAAATGAATTAAGTATTTTACATTTTTTACAATTTTCTACAATTTTTTACAGATTTTTACAGTTTTTTACGTATTTTACAATTTTTTACATAAAAATGTAAAAAACTGGTTTTTTACTTCACATGGCACAACTCTGGTCAACTCACGTTACTTTTTTTTTTACTTTTTCGTTCCTAAAAATGAATTAACAATTAATCTATTGTTACATCAATATCAATCGATCGTACCTACACGTCAGTTTCAGCACTAACTTCAATATAATTTAATTGTTGTTATATGCTTATTTGCATAAGCAGTATTACATAATCTGTGATCTAGGGAGAATAACTCTACAAAGAATCCAATATATTCATCACAAAACGAAGGAGGTAGTGTGCATTTGAAAAATCATCCACTTTTTCGTCTGGTTTTCATCGGATCAGCCTCGGCGAATTTTCAAGCTTGTAGCGGTGGAACAATCGCTTACAAGAAACCAGTCTAAAATATTGTAAAAATTATTAGAGCGCTTTGTATATAATTGTTTTTTTTTCTTTTTTAAATATTACTTACCGGTAAAATAAATTTAAAAGAAAAATTTTCTTCTTTTATTCGACCGCCAATATTACTGAACAATCAGTAAGCTAAGTATACATCTTGGTTTTAAGGTTAAAATTACGACCACATTTTTATTTTTTTCTTTTAGTTCACAGTTTTTATCAATTTAATTGAAAATTTTATAACTTATTCAGCACGAGAAATTAACCTAACTCAATAAAAGTCCTCTTTAAATTTACCGAGCACTTTTTTATTTAAACGAGGCAGTCCATAGACGTTATCTGCGGCATAGTCACTCGTGTCAAAATACTCGCTAATTTCCGGCTTAATGTCGACGTAAAAATCGTCCGTTTCTATCCGGTATATAAAACTGTCGGTATCCATGTATAATAAATTCACTTTGTCATCATATTTCGGTTTTATATAACCGTAGTGGAAATCGTACATCAAAGTTTTGGATAACTCGAGCACGCTAAATCCTACGTAAATTGGCTTGTCGTATTTCACTTTTAAACGGTCCATTTGTATGGCGACTAGGTTTTCGTGAATGATGGAGCAACTGTGGAAATTTGGTTTACTTATTAAATTATAACCACCCAACTTTTTACGAATGTTCTCCCAATGTGTGATTAACCGCACATCAACACGTTTGTCGACATTTTCCATCGTTTTCCCGAAAACACTATTGTTTTTTAATTTGAAATAATCTTTTTTAAAACTATATGTCGCCTTAGAACGAAGCTCGGTATTTAAATCGATGTATTTCTTTAGCCACGAAGATTGATTAAACTGGAGCGCACGATGTATTTTTTTCAATTTAAGTCCATATTTTAAGCACTGTTTTAAATTTCTATAATGGATCACATACTTCTTCTTGTCATAAACATTGGCGAGCAATTTGCTGTTCTTGGATGTGATGTATGGCGGCTTCATCTGCTCCGGACAGAATGGTAAATTTTGTTGATAGTCGTGCAGTGTTTTCGGGTACTCGAGGTCGACTTCCAAAATGTATCCAACATCAGCGTCATCCGGAACCATTGGTATGTCGATGTTATCCAGTTCGTGTTCTGGGACCCACCGGAAATGTCTGATCGGCAAATGCTGCGACATGGCCCATCCGTACAAGTTGTTGGCGTCTAGATATTCGATGTAAGTCGACGGCTTCGTGGGGTTGTAGTCAGACATGTACTTATTGTTTGCTTTGCTAAAACGACCGCAACATTGAGTCAATCCACCATGCATACCCTTTTTAATGAAATGGATCATGTCGATGTCCGTTAGTAGCTCCAGTTCCACTTTTGTATATTTCAACATGGCGTCCCAGCTCAAGCCTGGTGCGGTGTAGTATTGGCACGGATCCAATTTGTACGTATTTAGGCACAGGTTTTGGAAATTTTCAGACATCGGCTAGTAGCAGCACATCTGTTTTCAAATATAAGCCCGAATACTCGCCCAAAGTTCGGATGTTGAATTCATTCCATACTTGTTGCGTACGCTGGTATTCACTGTCGGTAATACTGGGTAACTTCAAGCTGCTGTGGAATGCCGCTTTTGGTGGTAGAGCGCGTTCATTCAGTCGGTCGACGCTGTTGACGTATTCGTACGGGAATATTCCTTTTTGTTTGATTAAATTGAAAAGGCGGTCTTCAGGAAATGCTCGGCAAACTTCGGCGAACTGCTCCGGCTTAAAATTCTCAGTAAGTTTATCTAAACTGCTCGCCATAAATCGGAACGAATCGATAAAACGTAGCTGGATAGTTTTAATTTTAAATTTGTTATCAGATTCTTCACCTTCTTCATCATCTTCGTCATCATCATCAATATCTTCCACTTCTTGATTGGTGTTGACTGGTAGATATTTTGTGAAAGAAATGTAGCGTTCTTTGTTGTTCGGTATCACATCGATTCGTTCCTTGGAGACTCCAAATTCCTGGATGATAAAGTGCGCATCATATCCAGATAAATTATGGAAAACGATCGGGATGAATTTCGGTAGTCTGTAAAGCCGATTACACTGGTTATGTGCAGCACCTTGAAATTCACTCGTTAGATGGTCATGATCCCGCACACGATCATTTCCCAATTTATTGCCGCATATGGAACAATCTTCGACTAATCCAAATTCTAAATAATCCAGCGCAGTTAATGGCTTCATCGGAATTTCCTTTTATAAAATTTTATGTAGTCGTTGGGCATCTTCTTCTAGTTTTTCTATAAAAACTTTCGCACAGTTGGCCCGCGGTACGTCTCGAATTTATTTAATGATTCATCATACGAGCACTTGATGTAATATGCGAAGCTGAATGGTTCGTGGATATGCGTGGTGTTCGTAAACGATCCGTCAGGATTCGGTGCGCATGTGTCGCATGGTTTTAATGTTGATTCGAAGTCCGCGTAGATCGTAAATGGTACGCGCATCTGCTTGGCATAATTTTGAAATTTCAAAATGCTGTCTGTACCAGGACTTGGTATTACAGTGCGGACTTTGTTGCAGTCTTCTTTAGAATGTTCAATAAGCCGCTCTTCTGTTCGAAAGAATTGGAGACACCCATCACAAATCCACTGCCTATGTTCACGTTTGGTGAGCTGATTACTCACTAATTTGCTTAAATTTTTAATCCAGCAGTAGTGACTGGTTTCACCATTTTCAATGTACACAAAGTTGATATGAATGTTTCGTTTTTCCTTGGTGTAGTGCAGCGGTTCAACAATACTTTTTTCTTCTAGTCCATAAACATTGACGCTGATGTTGTTTAAGGATTCGAATAACTGTATATCGTTGATCTTCATTGGAAACTCCATATCGTCGAAATTCAATACTGATGAATAATGAGGATATGAAGCGACTCGGTTTGAACTTAGTTCCGCAGGATGTAAGGCTGATGTTGTCGCCCATGCAAAGCAAGCCTGGTCTTCATTTTGAATATTAACGACCGCCTTCTTTCGCTTGATCCATGCTGGAAGCTCGGTATACGATGAAGCCCGGAGAGGATTATATTTATTTATGTTTATTTCCAGATAGCAGACTTCCAAAAGCGACCACCCGCTGTCTCTCTCCTGGAATTCTTCACTCTTGCGCACTACCATTGACACCATATTTCGGTAAATTTCCTCCATGTTGGCAGATTCCGAAACAATGGTATTTTTAGTATTGAACGACTTTACATCCAGTAATAGATTATCTTCTTTATCGAATTTTGCATATAATCCAAATAATTCGAAATTAGTTTTAAATGACGTATGTTTCGCCAGTTCTATTCGCAGCAGCTGAAGCACATTTTCCTTAACTTCATCCAAAAATTCTTCAATAGACTGAAAGTACTCGGAACTCTTCACCCGGCAGCTGATTATTCTGGTTTTGAACGCGCTGTTGATCGTTTCCACATTTACGTTTCCAGTACTGCGGTATAATTTATTTTTGTGGGCCGCGCTTCGTAAATGCTCATTGAAAGATGAAATCGATATATCCATGTCACATAATTCGCAACGTTTTGTTCCCCGATCTATTTTGGATTTTTTGGATGGACTGCCATATTGTTCACCGGCTGCGCGCTTTCTCGAAACATGTCCGCTGCTAGCCGAGGGCTGCTCATGATCAGGTTCGACGCCGGTTGAGGGTTGGTCATGTTCATTAACCTTATGCCTTTCCAGACCATTTGCAACATATTCGCCGCAGTAATCATGCAATACAGCCGTTGAATGGAATTTTTTCACATGACGATGTAAATTATCCATTCTCGAAAAAGTATCCTCACACTGACAGCATTTAAAAGATGATCCATTGTCACCATGTTTCGTCTTCATATGCCGCGCTAAGTTGTCTCGACGGTTGAATCCTGCTGGACACATTTTGCGGTTGAATAATGCCATTTTTTTCCTAAATTCACAAAAAAATATTGCACACAATATATGCACTAACTTGTTCAGACATGTGTCATTCCAAAGCGACGGCGAGTGTAAAATGTTGAGGAATGTGATGTGTAAGCTATTTTACTATGCGAAAGGTAAATTTTTTGCATACTAAAAAATCTTTTATAGATAATAAGGGCCCCATACACCGTGAGATCTGTATCGATACCTGGTATTGATACAGATAGCGATACATATATCTGAGATTTGTATCACGTTTATTTAGCACATACACGCTGAAATTCAATCGTGAAACCTCAGTACAGATAAAAAATTTTATTAATAAAAAAATGTGCGATCTACGACCTGTGCTATTAGCAACTGCAATTGCAGTGTCAAAGTTCTTAAAAGATAAGAAAAAAAAAGAGAATGATTAAATGATAGACATAAGTATACTATTTTTAAATTGATTCAAGAGTTAAAATGAGCCAGCCAAACGACTTCAGAAATTATTTACGAATGGACGAAACACTTTTCCAAAAGTTATTAGGAATGGTAGAGTGTAGGATTAACGTAGTTGTCTATTACAAATTTCTTTACATTTTCAATCCCGTAAACATTAGTATAATTTATACATATTAATAAAACCATCCCAAAAATTTCTATCTCAGACATGATTATTCAAATAAATAGCAGTTATTTACTTTATTAACTGTCAAAATAAAAATGCAACCATAGTTACCACGATACTTGAGACAAGCACGATACCAGCTGATACTTGTTGATACTGATACCGTGATACCGAGACAGTCACATACACTACGAGATCTGTATCATGATACTGATACCTGTAACATGTAGCGATACAGATCTCATCGTGTATGGGGCCCTTTATTGTACGAATAATTTGATTATTAATTTATATTTGCATGGTAACATACCAAAATTATGAAAATTTAACTTTTGAAAAGAAAAATTTGAGCAAAAAAATATTTTACATTTTATTCACGGAATTCTTATAACACATCCTGTATATTCTAAAAATTGTAAAAGAATGTTTTTTAAATAGAATTCTTGTAATCTGGAATAATTTCCACCCTTAGTTGGAATATCATTGGGTCGTGTAATATGAAATGTCGTTTTCCGACCACTTGATCTACTATGTAAATCAGACAAATATCGATACTTTTTAAGCCTTAGAGAAGTGTTTAAAAGCCAGTTTTTAATTTTAAATAGAATTCTTGTAATCTGGAATCATTTCCTCCCTTAGTTGGAATATCATCGGGTCGTGTAATATGAAATGTCGTTTTCCGACCACTTGGCCTACTATGTAATTCAGATAAATATTAACACTTTTTAAATCGAAAAGAATGTTTTTAACATAACTTAAAAGTATAAAGTATGCTCAACTCTACATAGACAGAGCAATTATTCAAAAAGTTATATTGCTTGGCAGACCGCACGAAAACTTGCAACGGGTCGCATGCGACCCGCAGGTTGCCGACCCCTATTCTAAATTTTAGTAAAAATTTTTTACAGAAAAATTTGTGATGTGTTGTCAATATTTTCATTATCATGCGATAATATCAGCTAGCAATATACACCCCTCGTGCATCAAAAATGCATGTGATAACTAACCAAATATAAAAAATTATTTCTTATTTTGCTCATTGTGTTAGCAAGTGCTAAAAACACAAAAATTGTATTACTCAAACTTAAATTTAACTTTTGAAAATAGTTTTTCTCTCAAATACTTTATTTTTTGCTTATTCACGACATTAAAAAAAAATTTGTAACCCTAGTTATATTTTGTGACAAATGTATTATAGGTACAACTAAAAATTTCTAGCAAGTGTTAAAATTAATACTAAAAAGGAATTAAAGGTGTTTTTCAGCTTACCTGTAGTTTTCAAATAAAACAAAAACATTTAATAAAACAATCAAAAACCACACACAAACCAAAAAAAAAAAAAACAAAAAACAAAAAAAATTGGTTTTTAATTCACTAACTCTTATACTTAAAAACAAAACAAAAAAACTGTAGTTTTCAAATAACACACAAAATTCACACAAACAAATAAAACAAATCAAAAAACACAAAAAATTGGTTCTTAATTCACTAACTCTTATACCTACTTAAAACAAAACAAAAAAAATGTAGTTTTCAAATAACACAAAATTTTTCGTTTTAAAAGTTTTCAGTTGTTTTAGTATCTAACAATACTATTGCCGGAAATAAATTTTCTAATATTAATAGAATTTTCAATTGCTGAAGAAGAAAATTTCCCTATTTTTTTTACAATTAAATTTTCATTTGGTATAATGCTCTTATGTAAAAATTACAAGCCGCATATTTTGTATCTATGTTTAGACATATGAGATGCAGACGATATATACGGTAATGTACGGAATGCGCTTCATAAACAGTTCTTATATGTGATTGAAACTTGTTGTTAAAAGACATATAAATTATACATAGTTAAGAAATTACTATTATAAAATATAGTACTGAAATTAATATGAAAATTTAACTTTTTCATTTTGGGAAATATTACCTATATTAACACTCATCATTGCTTGCAAGTATTATCAATCAATATGCTATCGGTTTGTGTTTAGTTAAAATTTAGAGTTGAGACATACCAAAATGATTTATAGGTGAGAAATGAATAGAAAAATCGATTTTTTTAAATTTTTTATTGAACGCCAAAAGTGTTTACATATTAATCAAATTAGAGTATAAAACATGATTTAGAGGTGGGACATGAATAGAAAAATCGATTTTCTTTTATAATTAATACCCAACAGTATAATACATACCAAAAGATTGCTCATCAGTTTTATCAATTTATGCTTAGTCCAAAAATTGATTTGGAGGTGGGAAGTAAAAAAAAATCGAATTTTTGTTTTATAATTTTTATTAAATATATGTAAAAATTGATACAATATTGAAATTTTTAAAATACATAGTACAATTAAATAATACATTTTAAAGAGAATAAATTACAAAATTCGCCATTCAGCACCCCCAACGATTTCGAGGAAGTCCAGCGTTTTGAATTCCAGTTTATGAGTTAGTCCAATGGGTCCATTATTCATAATACCCAGTTTTGGATTGCTCTGCAGCCATGCCAGCATCTGATCGTTCAAATTCTCAAATCTCGCCGGCAATGATATGTATCCAATTTCTAATTCCAATATTGTCTTCATTTTTGATGAATCTAATTTTGACGGCAACTGACTTGCTCCCATTATTTTATATACTTTTCCAATCTCCATATCAGAAAGTTTAATGCATCGTTTAACAGCGCCAAGATGATTCAATTCGTCCATAAAATTTCCCGCCATTTTTTAAATTAAGTCTCTGTTTCCAGATGAAGCACCAGCAGTAATGGATTCCATTGTTGGCAATAATTAATTGTTAACACAACAATTGAAAAAATTGTTTTACAACAATAAGATTTAGAATTGTTTTACAACATAAAAATGTTTTCATTAAAGTTTCGAACAAAATTGTAAATGACGAAATTCTGTCGCGCCCTTTTTATAGCAGAAAAATAGCATGATGACGTCAGCTATCACACGTTATGTGGCGATACAGGTTAAAACCTGTTTTCAGATAAAAATATTATAAAATTATGAAAGCAACGCCATGTTTTCATGGAATTTTTGAATCAAAGTATAGAGTTTCGCGGTGGTTCAGACTGGCAACACCATCTTTTCATGGAATTTTGAATCTAGGTACAGAGTTCGCGGTGGTTCAGCCTAGCAACGCCATCTTTTCATGGAATTTTGAATCATGGTACAGAGTTCACGGTGGTTCAGACTAGCAACGCCATCTTTTAACTATCAAAAAGGTTTTCGATGCCATCTATTGGCAATTTTGCAAACTTACACACAGGGATCACTATTATCCAGACTAGCAGCGACATCTTGCACTGAATTTACGAGGCTCGAAGTTGGCTGCGCCATCTGTTGACAATTTTTCAAACTTACACACAGGGATCACTATTATCCAGACTACGCGAGCCATCTAGTAGTGAATTTACGAGGCTCGAAGGTGGCTGCGCCATCTGTTACCGAATTTTTGAATTCTTAGGTTCGGTTAAGTTAAAAAAATTTTGTCAGGTTCGGTTAGGTTAAAAAAAAATTTTGTTAGGTTAGGTTACGTTAGACAAAATTTTGTTGGGTTCTGTTAGGTTAGATCATGTTCCGTTGGGTTCACTTAGGTTAGAAAAAATTTTCGTTCACATTACTCCACCCACCGCCGGAGGCTTCTAGAACCGCCTCGGTAGTTTTACCTCCTGCCGCGGTCACTCAAAAAGTCGGCAGGAGGGAAGGAGGTTTTCAAACTCTTATATTTCTACTACTAAACAGATATAAATATTGTTATTGTAATGATAATAACGGTGCAAAGCATTTATTGTAAATAAATTCAGCAAATTTCTTAATTTTTCTCAAAAGCTAGTTCACTTACAAGGAAAGGATTTGAACTGTCATTTCGCAATTTTGATGAAATTTCTGTCATGGTCCCGAGTTAAAATCTTTTCATGGCACCCGCTGTAATGAGTGTATTTCCAAAAAGGAAATTCACGTAAAATGAAAAAAAATTTTTTTCAAATTGTCAGGTTTAGAAAATCCATTCTGTTTATCGTCAGATTATGTGTCAGCACGTCTCGGGCATGAAGCTGAATCGTCTATATGAAAATCTGACACGCCACAGTCTGAGCTTACGTTACGCCCAAATCGTCAGAATTTTGAATCGGAGTTTCTTTTGGGGTCACTTAGCATTCCCTATAAATGTCTGACGAGCTCGAATAAATTTATGTTTTTTCTATTTTCTACCCTTCCATACGGCCACCCCCGCCATGCAAACCGGCAGATTAACATACTTCCGTTATCAGAGATACGTGGGTTATATGCACTATCAATATCCGACACGCTCGAATATTTCAGTGTCACAGTTTTTTTTCCTTTTTGAACATATGTAGACGCTCCCCCCACCACTGAAAGGATATACATCATAACTTTTTTTTCTTCATATCATCTAATCTTCAAAATCAAGAGGTCTCAACGACGCTCGAGAATGTCCGCATTTAGCATCATGGGCTCCCCTGCTATCTTATTTATTGATAATAATTGTTAAAAAATTTTTCGCATCGGCTATCAATATTATTTATGATATAGATTTGAAATAAGACAAAAAAAATTATATTTATTTTGATAATGAAGAGAAGTTATATGTAAGATTTAAAAAAAATGATAATGAGTTGGTAATTCCCTCATTCTCTCATAAGAGATTTAACGGGGGACCACTAGTGTGACATTTTGAAAAATCGAAATTTTTCGATAGTCTGCATGTTTCGATAGTCTATACCTTTAAAAATAACATACTAAAATTTCAAGTGCATATCTCAAATAGTTTTTAAGTTACAGCCATCCGAAAAGAGGACTCTGATTTTCATTGTTAACTTTGAGGTATTGAGAAATGTATGAAGGTTGATAGTTCGGGAGTTTCTGGACATGCCTGCCAATTATATGTTGTGGAGCAGCTAGACCCTGGCACATTTAAACGTCTCATCTAGTTTTACTATGACCGTTATAGTGAGCGCATCATAAATAATTTTATTAAAAATTCTCCGTGATTAAAACTAAAAGGTAAGGTAAATAAAAACTATATTTTTCAAATTTGCTGTAGCTGTAACTCGAAGACAAATTATCCGATCGATTTGATTCTTATTGCAGCTTCTTTTATATATGTTTCTTCGTACGATGAACCTCCAGTTTTCCGATCGAATAAAAAATGTAATTTCTGCAAGACAAAAATCATCAAATTTTCGCGCAAAATTTGAAACTTTTTTTTAAAAACTCCACCATTTTGTTAAATTTCAACTTTTTTTCCAATTGAGGTTCACGGCAAGGGCAATACCTTCTAATTTAATATATATATATATATATATATATATATATATATATATATATATATATATATATATTTATATATATATTATATATATATATATATATATATATATATATATATATATATATATATATATATATATATATATATATACCCCAGTTCACATATAACACAATCTAAAAAACTTGAGTTATTCATTACGGAGAAAAAAATTATCTTACTCTCTTTTCTCTGTATAATGTTCTAAATAAAACCCTCTTTTCTGACATTTCAAAGTGATGTAACGCCTTAATTAGACATAAATGTGTCTCCCTAGATGTAGGCAACATGTTTACTAATATTTCCATCGAAGACTGCCTAAACTTAATTAGTAAGGTAATAAATAGTAAGATAAAAAATGCCATTAAACAATAGAAAAGTGTACCATATTTTTTATGGATAAGATGCGAAAGATTATAATAGGTGATTGCTGAGGTTGTAAGAAAATTCATATAAACCCAGGTGCGAGAACGCTTAGTTTCCTAGATACAAAGTGTATATAAGTTTCTAGTCTTTTTTAAAATAATTTTTTAAATATTTCAAAAACATTTTGAGATATTCACACAAAATTTGGGATACGCTACGACAGGATAAGTACTCATTTTCTGAAGTAGACAGAATATTTCCGTTCAGACCAGTGGCGTCTGTACGGCCGTGCAACTTGAAAATAGTTTTTTCGACAAATTTTTGACAAAAATGATCTCTTAGTATTTTGTCGCTCATGTAGCTGTTACCAAGATAAAAAATAATTTCCAATTATTGTTCCTATCACAAACCTGGTATGGGCTATCTGCTAACCCATATACTCTATATTTAGAAAACTAAGCGTTTTCGAACGTGATTTTATATGAACTTTTTTACGTAAAACAACCTCAGCAATCACCTCTTAAAATATTTAACACTTACTCACTAACACCCTGTATAATACTCCTTTGTGTATGACATACTTTATACGTATTTCTGTAGTAGGTAATGGAAAATATAGATTAAATTTGTTATTATATATTAAATATACAATTATTTTTTTATTGTGTCTAATTATTTGGAAATAAAGACTGAAATTAAACATGTTAACTTGCAATCACGTTTGGATGTGTTTTTAACATCATTTTTAACTGACTTCAAAAACGAGGAGGTTCTCAATTCAACCCGTATCTTTCTTTTTTTTATGTATGTACACCGATTTCTTCCACATTTCTGGACCAGTACGTATCATTCTTTTTTTGGCTAGTAGATAAAGCTCTCCAAATGGCGCCATAAAAATTTTATTGGCATTGCTTGAGTAATTTTTTAACCATCTGCAATAATATGAGTAATTGCGGCAATTTTAAAATTTGTATATGCAAAATTCTTTACTTTAATATTTATAGTAACATATATTTTTTAAATTTATCTTGATCCAATTAGTCCAAGATCCCAGGGCCCCTGACCTTAATTATTTTCTAATGGAGGAAATATATACAGTGGGATAGTACTCGTGTATATAGTCAACATATACATACCTGCTACCTTGGCCTGGTCTGGGAGTATTGTATTAATAGTATATTGTGCAATAAGTGCGGGAAATTGTCGATTGCCCACGAAAGCGAAGTTGAGCGCACGAACGTAGTGAGTGCGCTCATTCGCTTGAGTAGGGCAATCGACAATCCCGCACGAGTTGCACATACTATTTTTTATTACGAATTTCACATACTTTTTTTTTATTATTATCGTTATTTTTGACATTTATATTACTTTTTAAAATAATATTTTTGAGTGTTCGTCTTTTTTTTCTGAATTAATTATCGTTTAAATTACTTTGTTGGTGGTTTCTATAGAAATAATTATGAAATATTTATTAAATGAAAAATTAAGAGGCGGCTTTGCGTGTTTTGACTAAATTTTGCGTGTTTTATTGTCAATTTGCGTGTGGAAAGTTACTTTCCACACGCAAAAAAGTATGCGGGAAGAGTACAGTTGGCAAACAGCCATTTTGCGTACAGAAATATGTGCGCCAAGTTAGTACTTCTCCCGCATGAGTAATAAAAAATTATTTATAACATTTCCTATAAAATAACTAAGAATTAATCCTCGAGCTGTAAGTAAAGTGACTATAGTTTTTCTTTACCTGTGGTACCTGATGCCTGATAATTGGCTGTCGGGCCAAGGTAGCGTATGTATATGTTGACTATATACACGAGTACTACCCCACTGTATATATTTCCTCCTATATATTTTGTTTTAAAACTGTATTAAATGTGTTAGTTAATTCCAATGGAAAAGTCTCGTAGTGTGGGTAATGTAATATGTAGTAAACATTTAACTAAATATTTCACCATAACTAATAAACTGGTGAAAAAATTTTTGAAATTCGTTAACAAATAATGAAGAAATGGAAAATCAAAGTTTATGGTGGAATAATTGATTTTCAATTCGCTTGTGACGTCAAATATTCGCACGGTAGGGCATCGAGCGTCTTTTATGAAATATTTTTTTACTTAATGATTTTAAATTACCATGGATGCAATATTTAAAAAAAATATTCTTTTATTATACATTTACTAGCCAAAGCAGGGCTTCGTAGGGACTCGCAAAACTCAGTTAGGGGGAACAATTACAACAAATTCGAGTATTCAACATGATTAATATTCATAATTACGGAAATATGTATTTATACCTAGTTTAAAAAAATTTGTGGATGACTTGAAAAATTGGTTGATTTTGAATTTAGACATAGTGTTTGAAATATTACCAAACTGGATCGGCTGGGAATCGAACCCGGATCTCTTGGTTACCAGCCAAGCGCCTTACCAATTAGGCCACCGATCACTTGTTCGAGTGCCACTCCAATTTAGTAATCAATCAAACACAACCTCTCTCTAATGCGAGACGCAGTTTTATACTTTTAATTTCAAATGTTATCGAGTGCCTGTGAAACATTATTAGTACATGGCGAATTTTTATCCGTATTTAAACATACACCAATATTCATATGTTCACTCAATGTCCAGCTTTGGCTGATACTTGAACACTCGACGTACTTTGGCAAATGGCCAATTCATTATGTTAATTAAAATTGACATAGTGTTTAAAAAATTACCAAACTGGATCGGCTGGGAATCGAACCCGGATCTCTTGGTTACCAGCCAAGCGCCTTACCAATTAGGCCACTCACCGATCACTTGTTCGAGTGCCACTCCAATTTAGTAATCAATCAAACACAACCTCTCTCTAATGCGAGACGCAGTTTAATACTTTTAATTTCAAATGTTATCGAGTGCCTGTGAAACATTATTAGTGTATGGCGAATTTTTATCCGTATTTAACTACATTGTCAGAATTTTTTTTTGGGATAGTTGGATCAACATAAATTGAAAAAAAAAATATGTTACCATAGCTTTTAAAGTAAATAATTTTGCATATTATATAAATTTTAAAATTGCCACAATTATTCATATTATTAAAGATGGTTAAAAATTATTCAACCAATGTCAATAAAATTTGTATGGGACCACCTGGAGGACTTTATTGACTAACCAAAAAAAGAATGGCGTAAATTGGCCCAGAAATGTGGGAGAAATCGGTGTATATACATAAAAAAAAACACACGGGCTGAATTGAGATCCTCCTTGTTTTTTAAGTCGGTTAAAAATTTAAAAACCACATAAAAAAAATTGTAATAGGATGGGCTGACAAGCATTGTTACTAAAAGGTATGAAATAAAAGCTTTTTTAAAAAACAGATTTCAAAAAGTAATAAATAATTAACAGCACGTATTTTGAAGTCAGGCGTGGCATGGTATATAAAAAGATGCGATTGGACGTCCTTGCAAAATTATTGATTTCTCATTTACTACATTTTTATACGAAGCTTTTACGCCTGACTTCAAAATACGTGCTATTAATTATTTAATATACCATGCCACGCCTGACTTCAAAATACGTGCTGTTAATTATTTATTACTTTTTGCTGTCGGTTTTTTAAAAAAGCTTTTATTGCATATGATTTAATGGAAAAATTGAAAATTTTCAAATTGTTTTTCTATATAATCAACATTTAATTTCCATAGAAATAAAGAACTATATATTACAATTTCTGTTTGTAAAGTTTCTAATTTGTTCTTTCTTTATTCTATCCCAATTCAATATTTAATGAAATCTATATTTGACATAATGAAATCTTCATTGGGAAAATCGGACTCGATTTTTACTATTTCTTATTGTTAGTTAATAGATAAATAAAAACTGGTTCTAGTGATTCTATAAAGATAACAAAAATAGGAGCAACAAATTGTTATTTTGCTTCCAAAAGTACAGTACTTACTTTAAAAAATATTTTCTGATTTTTTTTATTTTTAGAGACAAAATTTGAGCATTTCTGATTCGAATCTACACTTTTATCAGCAACACAACTAAGCTGATTCAAATCAACAAGTTAAAATCAACAAGTTAAATTAAGTTTGGGATGATAATAAGCAAAATAAATACTTATAACTCCGCGACTTTTCTTTTAGTTTACAAAAAAAATCACGCTTAGATAATTTTGCTCTCTTTTAATCAATCCAGAATTTCCCTAAAAAACAATATCCTCTTTTTAAGGTCTTAGATCTTTTTGTTAATACTTTACTGCCCATGTTTTCGACATCCAAAAATAATCACAATAACCGCAGAGGCTGCTCACGATCAATGATTACAGTAGTGTGTGACGTTACCACAAACAAGTATTTGTGTACTCACACAAATACCAAAACACAATACTCTTTTTGTGTTGGTTTCTATAAACATTTTTTGAATAAATTAAACACTTAAAATTATTTATAAAAAATATTTTATCTACGACTACCATGAAATTGCTTGTTGGGTAGTTCTTCAAACTATGGAATTTTGGACGGCCCAACGCATTTTATATATTAATATTTCGAAAAATACATTTTTTCTGGATGGAAACTGTAAACCATTACTGCATCTAACTGGTCACTCAAAATAACGTTAGTGAATGTCATAGTGTTTCTTCACCTATGGTTTTTTAGACATTTTTCTTGAAAAAAACTTGTTTTTAACACCATTGGAATGAGGCGGAAAAATCATATAAAGGAGGTTTTTTCTATTTTGCAATTATTATATATCAACTAGTTTCCGAGGAAAACGTACTTTTGTAAATGGAACATCCTATTTTTGATTATTTGGTTACGTTGAGACACCAAAAAGTCTTGAATTCTTTAGTGAGACACTTCCGATGCCAATATCCTAAAAAAAATTTTTTTTGGTAAAATTTGTTAAAATTTAACATTTTTTTTTTTTTTTTTTGAAAATTTTCATACTATTGTAAAAAGTAAAAAAACACATCAAGTACGTCGAGTACGTTGTAGGTTAATTATTCCATATGAGGAGGTTTTCGAGAAAAAATAATTTTTGTAAACGAAAACTCGTTATGTTATGCAGGATGCTGAGACAGGAGTATTTATATTTATTTTTATCAGCTTATTATCTTACTTCCTGTTATTGATTTAATGATTTTATTAAGAATGTCAATGTATATGTGCGTATGTTTACACGTGTTGAATCATTTTATGTATATTTGTTTATATAAAGTTTCTTTAAAAATATTGCCGGCCCCTGTGGGTTAACTGTGATAGTGCTCGGTCTGTATAGTATTAAAATGAAATATAATTATTTTTATTTACTGCTAAGAGAAAGAAGTAATTAAATCAAAATAATAAATACAGATTTCCGTAATTATGAATTTTAATCATAGTTCTCCAAACGAAAAAAGAAAATGGACTTAATTCCGGCCCGATATTTTTTTCATGCGTAAGCTTTGGCAGGTAGTTTTATTTCAAGTTGATGACATTTTTCACACTATTTCAAAGTGGCCAGTCAAAATATTAAAAATTATAAATTTTATGGCCATTATAAAAAAGAGACATCCAGGAAAGTGAAAAAATAAGTAAAAAAATAAAATTAACAAAAGAGAATTTCAAATTAAAAAATATATTAATTTTTATTATTAAACAATTTTTATTATTTTTATTATTAAATTTTTAAATATTAAACAATTTATTATTTGTTTAATAGATATTATATTAGTAGTATATATATTTGTAGTTATATAGTGTACATATGTAAATATTAAAAAATTTAAAAAAAAATTGAAAAATAATTAAATAAATAAAAAAAAATTGGGAATTTATTATTTATTAAAAAAATATTCGAAGTCATTTAATACAGTTTAATACATTTTATATATTATATTAGTAGTATATTATATATTATATACATATATTATATTATAGTATATTATAATATATTATATTATATACATATTATATATTATATTAGTAGTATATAATATGTATCAGTAGTAGTATTAGTTTTTGGAGAGTTCTAGACCCTCCTCCCCTCCTCCCGATTTTTTAACGACTATTAGAGGAGATAGGTAAGCTATGTTGTCTAGATGGCGTTGCTGGTCTGAACCACTGTGAACTCTGTACCTTGATTCAAAATTCCATGAAAAGATGGTGTTGCTAGTCGGAACCACCGCGAATTCTGTACCTAGATTCAAAATTCCATGAAAAGATGGCTCTCGTAGTCTAGATCCTGTGTGTAAGTTTGAAAAATTGTCAATAGATGGCATCGAAAACCTTTTTTTCGATAGTTAAAAGATGACACTGCTAGTCTGAACCACCGCGAACTCTATACCTTGATTCAAATTTTATCATATTTTCATCTGAAAACAGGTTTAAAGTTGTATAAATTGTCAGCTGACGTCATTAGAAGATTTCTGTCTAATATGCAAAAATGAATTTTATCGTATGATTTCATATTTTTATCTGAAAACGGGTTTATACAGGTTTTCTCTAAATAAAAACACATTTTTTTTTTTATTTTTAATTTTTATTTTTTTTATTTTTTTATTTAAATAAAAACACATTTTTTTTTATTTTTAATTTTTTAATTTTTTTAATTTTTTCTTATTTTAATAAATTTATTTAAAAGGAATATTTTACAATAAAAATGTTTAAATGTTATTACGGTAATATTTGTATATGGATATAACATTTTCCATGGCGCAAGTTGCTCTGGAATGATGGTCGCATCGAGGACTAGTGTATATCGATTTATACATATTTTGTAACAATATTTGTCAATGGATTATATTGAACCACACGATCATGTAGTAGAAGGCAAAATGCTGATGTATTCTCTGGCACCTCCTTCAACGTTTTAAATTCAATTCGAATATCCACTGGTCCACTTTTCAAAGTTTCGTTTTGATGAGAACAATCGATGAATATAATTGGCGCGATATTCTTGAATTGCGTTTTGCTTAAAAGCGGTTCATTCTTCTTACAATCATAATATGCTTGTTGAAATTTCGAATACATGCGATATGCTACTGCATATCTATCATTACTGAAATCCAAATTCAAATCCATGTACGGGTATTTCGCAGAATTTAAATAAACTTTGACGTCTGAAAGTTCACAGTGATCGAAAATACTGGAATCTTTATCTTTTTTATTTCGTCGATTCGTTTGTAGAGCGAATATAATGTAGCGTGGTTTCTCCAGTTGAGTCGATGTTTTCACCGTCCAAATGTTTTGTCTCGCTGTTGGAATCGTTGGCTGTATATGCATATCCCATGATCGAAAAGCAATTGTAATATCTCGACTATTTTCCACATACTTCAACAACTTCAGTTTCTGTTCATCTGCAACCGTAACGTGTGGAACCATCCATTGAATTTTATGTATATGGAAAGTGACGTCATCCGTTGGTGATATGACTGCATCATGATCCGTCCGAGCTCGAGTCAGAATTAGTTGATGTTTCGCATTGATGATAACTTTCTTGTAATGGTTAAGAAATCCAAACATCCGCGCCAATGGTAGACAGAAATTGAAGTAGCCTTTTTCCGTCACTTTAATTGTTTCACCTGGACACCATCCGGCGTTGTAGAGTAGTTTGCTTTCATTTTCGTTTAATGCCAAATAATTGATTAACGTTGTTGTCGGTCCCATGTTCTTGCATTGATCGATTTCCACGTCGTTCAGTTCATATCGTATTTCTTCAAACAAGTACGCCAATGAATTGTTGGATAATTCCGCTGTAGTCGATACTGTTTTATCACTCTTCAACAATTGTCCTTCCACATACAGACAACTTTCGTGCGGCAGCAGGATCAGATCTTGGTTTTGACAGCAGATTCGTATTTCGTCGCTGTTTCCAAACGCATTTAGAAACGGCGAATAGCAGTGATACTCGATGTTTGAAATGCTCTCATCGAAATCGATTCCAGTATTGATGCTTAAAATGCTGCTCATTTTTTCCTCTTCAGCTTGAAACCCAATTGTCGAAGAAATTGTTTGTTCTCTCTTGTTAATGGCGGTCGTTGTTGCTTCTTCCTCGCCGATCCGTTCACCTTGGTGGCAAGTTGTAGACTGATCGGTCGCACCACATTTTCGTCTTTAAATACCAACATTTTCACGCCGGCTTCAAATGCAGCTTTACTGTTATCGTTTCGCCTCGAAAATTCACTAAATTGCCGTCTTGATCCACAATTCGTAAAACTAGAGATGTTATCCGTCTCACGGTCACCGGCATATAAATAACTGTATTCGGTGATTCGCTTATTTTATACCCAGGTTCCACTTGAATCGAAAACGAATAAATATTATGTGCTGGAACGTTGTTCAGGTAGCTGTTCGTTGTAATGTTTGTTTCAACTTGTATCAGATTCACTTTCATGATATTCGTTGGTTTATCTGAATAGTGGTAATGACCAGCTGCAAGTTTTCGCTTACTGAAGCCAAGTAGCGAGCCAATTGTTCGTTCTTGATCGAAATGAATTGTTTCCGTACATTTTATTTCACTTTTTAGCGTATTGTTATTCGCACGAAGTATAAGTTGCGGGCTATCACCCGGTTTTCTCTTCTCTAGTATCCGATCTTCTATTTGAAACTCCAAATCTTCCAGATCATAATTGCCGACAGGTATCTCGATGCATTTCACTTCTCCATCACCGTAATGGAATAAATTATTTGTTTCGTCGATATTTAGCACTGCATTGTATCTTTCAAAATTGACCAACCCGCATACATAATCACCCGGCAAATCGATGGGTGGAAAATACTCAGCTGTTAGTATACATGAATCACCACTTAACGTTAATGTTAACGACATGGTGACTAAGATACGAATGACAGAAACTTCTTGCCACGAGTATATTTAAAGTATAGATGAGAAGTGCAACAAAATTATTGAAAATAATTTGTATTCCATAAAAATTCTAGACATAAATGTCCGCAGTTGTACTGTTCATAATTTTGATATCTGTTATAATTATATTTAATATTATTTCCATGTAAATATTGTACAACTTCTGCGGGTGGTGACAAATTTCCAAAACTATCAAAGTATTCGACGTTCTTGTTATCTTTGGCGTACGCTACCCAATGGCTTCCTGGTCCTGATGAATTATCCAAATTGACGACTCCACACTCCTTTCGCCTTGGACGTTTCGGTAAATCATCTCTCATGAACACGCCACGAAAATTGGATAAATATTTGTTTCCAAACTGATAAATGTCGTGATCAGTTAATGGTCGATCTGGTAGCTCGCTTAGCGGTTTTTTGATTCGATGTAAAGTCCCAAACCTTTTCTGTATGGTTTCAAATAAAGTCCAGTTCCAGATTTGGATCCAAGTGCAATTGCTTCCATCATCCTGTTATGACGTTCATTTTCATCCAATTGTTTCTTTGCTGTTTTATAAGCATTTACTGCTTTCGCAACACCGGCAGCACCTCCAGCAAGTGATCCTACAGCAGACAGGCCAGCAAAAAGTGGAACCAGGAATGGTAAAATTCCGCCAGTTTTTGGAATTGGAATGATTCTCGGTGTTGTAAATTGACTGTTCTTACACCAAATTACACGAAAAATACACCAAATTACACCAAATGACACCAAAATTACATCAAAAAGACACCAAAGAGTCACTCCCAAAATGAGTCACTCTCAAAAAGGGTCACTCCCAAAAAGAGTCACTCCCAAAATGAGTTACTCCCAAAAAGAGTCATTCCCCAAAAAGAGTCACTCCCAAAATGAGTCACTCTCAAAAAGAGTCACTCCCAAAAAGAGTCACTCCCAAAATGAGTTACTTCCAAAAAGAGTCACTCCCCAAAAAGAGTCACTCCCAAAATGAGTAAATGATAAAATTAAATTTTCACCCCAACTTCGAAGGTCGATTTCACCCCTTAAATGGTTTTTATAGCAGATAAAAAAAATATGTGTATGGTATTTTTGGTTGTTCTACACACCAGTTAAGTCTCATCAAAATCGGGAATTGTTACTTGAAGACCTAGCCCTCTAAGTAGGTATGGGGCCACTTGGCAACGCGGTGTAATTGCCTATATTCAGGGGCAACCCAACCCAATGAAATTTGGTATAACCTAACGACACCTAAGCAAACTTAGCTTAAGCTAAGAATCCAAATAGGCGGCGCAGCCACCTTTGAACTCTGTTTCACTACCAGATTGGCCAAGTGGCCCCATACCTACTTAGAGGGCTAGGTCTTCAAGTAACAATTCCCGATTTTGATGAGACTTAACTGGTGTGTAGAACAACCAAAAATACCATACACATATTTTTTTTATCTGCTATAAAAACCATTTAAGGGGTGAAATCGACCTTCGAAGTTGGGGTGAAAATTTAATTTTATCATTTACTCATTTTGGGAGTGACTCTTTTTGGGGAGTGACTCTTTTTGGAAGTAACTCATTTTGGGAGTGACTCTTTTTGGGAGTGACTCTTTTTGAGAGTGACTCATTTTGGGAGTGACTCTTTTTGGGGAATGACTCTTTTTGGGAGTAACTCATTTTGGGAGTGACTCTTTTTGGGAGTGACCCTTTTTGAGAGTGACTCATTTTGGGAGTGACTCTTTGGTGTCTTTTTGATGTAATTTTGGTGTCATTTGGTGTAATTTGGTGTATTTTTCGTGTAATTTGGTGTAAGAACAGTCAATTTACAACACCGAGAATCATTCCAATTCCAAAAACTGGCGGAATTTTACCATTCCTGGTTCCACTTTTTGCTGGCCTGTCTGCTGTAGGATCACTTGCTGGAGGTGCTGCCGGTGTTGCGAAAGCAGTAAATGCTTATAAAACAGCAAAGAAACAATTGGATGAAAATGAACGTCATAACAGGATGATGGAAGCAATTGCACTTGGATCCAAATCTGGAACTGGACTTTATTTGAAACCATACAGAAAAGGTTTGGGACTTTACATCGAATCAAAAAACCGCTAAGCGAGCTACCAGATCGACCATTAACTGATCACGACATTTATCAGTTTGGAAACAAATATTTATCCAATTTTCGTGGCGTGTTCATGAGAGATGATTTACCGAAACGTCCAAGGCGAAAGGAGTGTGGAGTCGTCAATTTGGATAATTCATCAGGACCAGGAAGCCATTGGGTAGCGTACGCCAAAGATAACAAGAACGTCGAATACTTTGATAGTTTTGGAAATTTGTCACCACCCGCAGAAGTTGTACAATATTTACATGGAAATAATATTAAATATAATTATAACAGATATCAAAATTATGAACAGTACAACTGCGGACATTTATGTCTAGAATTTTTATGGAATACAAATTATTTTCAATAATTTTGTTGCACTTCTCATCTATACTTTAAATATACTCGTGGCAAGAAGTTTCTGTCATTCGTATCTTAGTCACCATGTCGTTAACATTAACGTTAAGTGGTGATTCATGTATACTAACAGCTGAGTATTTTCCACCCATCGATTTGCCGGGTGATTATGTATGCGGGTTGGTCAATTTTGAAAGATACAATGCAGTGCTAAATATCGACGAAACAAATAATTTATTCCATTACGGTGATGGAGAAGTGAAATGCATCGAGATACCTGTCGGCAATTATGATCTGGAAGATTTGGAGTTTCAAATAGAAGATCGGATACTAGAGAAGAGAAAACCGGGTGATAGCCCGCAACTTATACTTCGTGCGAATAACAATACGCTAAAAAGTGAAATAAAATGTACGGAAACAATTCATTTCGATCAAGAACGAACAATTGGCTCGCTACTTGGCTTCAGTAAGCGAAAACTTGCAGCTGGTCATTACCACTATTCAGATAAACCAACGAATATCATGAAAGTGAATCTGATACAAGTTGAAACAAACATTACAACGAACAGCTACCTGAACAACGTTCCAGCACATAATATTTATTCGTTTTCGATTCAAGTGGAACCTGGGTATAAAATAAGCGAATCACCGAATACAGTTATTTATATGCCGGTGACCGTGAGACGGATAACATCTCTAGTTTTACGAATTGTGGATCAAGACGGCAATTTAGTGAATTTTCGAGGCGAAACGATAACAGTAAAGCTGCATTTGAAGCCGGCGTGAAAATGTTGGTATTTAAAGACGAAAATGTGGTGCGACCGATCAGTCTACAACTTGCCACCAAGGTGAACGGATCGGCGAGGAAGAAGCAACAACGACCGCCATTAACAAGAGAGAACAAACAATTTCTTCGACAATTGGGTTTCAAGCTGAAGAGGAAAAAATGAGCAGCATTTTAAGCATCAATACTGGAATCGATTTCGATGAGAGCATTTCAAACATCGAGTATCACTGCTATTCGCCGTTTCTAAATGCGTTTGGAAACAGCGACGAAATACGAATCTGCTGTCAAAACCAAGATCTGATCCTGCTGCCGCACGAAAGTTGTCTGTATGTGGAAGGACAATTGTTGAAGAGTGATAAAACAGTATCGACTACAGCGGAATTATCCAACAATTCATTGGCGTACTTGTTTGAAGAAATACGATATGAACTGAACGACGTGGAAATCGATCAATGCAAGAACATGGGACCGACAACAACGTTAATCAATTATTTGGCATTAAACGAAAATGAAAGCAAACTACTCTACAACGCCGGATGGTGTCCAGGTGAAACAATTAAAGTGACGGAAAAAGGCTACTTCAATTTCTGTCTACCATTGGCGCGGATGTTTGGATTTCTTAACCATTACAAGAAAGTTATCATCAATGCGAAACATCAACTAATTCTGACTCGAGCTCGGACGGATCATGATGCAGTCATATCACCAACGGATGACGTCACTTTCCATATACATAAAATTCAATGGATGGTTCCACACGTTACGGTTGCAGATGAACAGAAACTGAAGTTGTTGAAGTATGTGGAAAATAGTCGAGATATTACAATTGCTTTTCGATCATGGGATATGCATATACAGCCAACGATTCCAACAGCGAGACAAAACATTTGGACGGTGAAAACATCGACTCAACTGGAGAAACCACGCTACATTATATTCGCTCTACAAACGAATCGACGAAATAAAAAAGATAAAGATTCCAGTATTTTCGATCACTGTGAACTTTCAGACGTCAAAGTTTATTTAAATTCTGCGAAATACCCGTACATGGATTTGAATTTGGATTTCAGTAATGATAGATATGCAGTAGCATATCACATGTATTCGAAATTTCAACAAGCATATTATGATTGTAAGAAGAATGAACCGCTTTTAAGCAAAACGCAATTCAAGAATATCGCGCCAATTATATTCATCGATTGTTCTCATCAAAACGAAACTTTGAAAAGTGGACCAGTGGATATTCGAATTGAATTTAAAACGTTGAAGGAGGTGCCAGAGAATACATCAGCATTTTGCCTTCTACTACATGATCGTGTGGTTCAATATAATCCATTGACAAATATTGTTACAAAATATGTATAAATCGATATACACTAGTCCTCGATGCGACCATCATTCCAGAGCAACTTGCGCCATGGAAAATGTTATATCCATATACAAATATTACCGTAATAACATTTAAACATTTTTATTGTAAAATATTCCTTTTAAATAAATTTATTAAAATAAGAAAAAATTAAAAAAATTAAAAAATTAAAAATAAAAAAAAATGTGTTTTTATTTAAATAAAAAAATAAAAAAAATAAAAATTAAAAATAAAAAAAAAATGTGTTTTTATTTAGAGAAAACCTGTATAAACCCGTTTCCAGATAAAAATATGAAATCATACGATAAAATTCATTTTTGCATATTAGACAGAAATCTTCTAATGACGTCAGCTGACAATTTATACAACTTTAAACCTGTTTTCAGATGAAAATATGATAAAATTTGAATCAAGGTATAGAGTTCGCGGTGGTTCAGACTAGCAGTGTCATCTTTTAACTATCGAAAAAAAGGTTTTCGATGCCATCTATTGACAATTTTTCAAACTTACACACAGGATCTAGACTACGAGAGCCATCTTTTCATGGAATTTTGAATCTAGGTATAGAATTCGCGGTGGTTCCGACTAGCAACACCATCTTTTCATGGAATTTTGAATCAAGGTACAGAGTTCACAGTGGTTCAGACCAGCAACGCCATCTAGACAACATAGCTTACCTATCTCCTCTAACAGTCGTTAAAAAAATCGATAGGAGGGGAGGAGGGTCTAGAACTCTCCAAAAACTTCTACTAGTAGTTATATTAATTATATATTATATATGTATTATACAAAAAAAAAAATGGGAATTTATTTTTTATTAAAAAATATAGGGAGTCAATTATTACAGTATTCTAATGACATTTACCTAATTTATTTACATCATTTAAGTTAAATCTCCGTTTTCGGAGCTGCCAGGAGACTGAGACCAGGAGACTGAGAATACTTCAATATTTTTTAAAAATCGACTAAGTAACGTTTTATAAAAAAAAAAAATACAGGTCCGCTATTCCAATACAGCATATTTACAACTCATACAACTGAAAAATTTCTTATATCCGCAATATTTTTCACGAAAATGCTGACCAAGTTACTGAGAAATTGACTGGACCCAGTACGATCTCACTTACAATGTTAACTGAATTAATTAATACAACCTCAAATTAAGTAAAACATGTACTTTATTTTATTTATTATATTTTAATTAATTACTATTACAAACGATGATTTAATCGGAATATAAATTTTTTATATTTTTTGTGTTTTTGTTTCATAGGAGAATGATGCAAAGTTCGGGAGATAAAATTCAATAGAATATTTCTTAAAGAAAATATAAAAAAATTCAAAAATTATTTATACAATAAAAAAGTACCAATATTATAGATTACTACTGCAGTGTAAACTTTTTTTTATACATTCAGAAAAAATAATTATTTAGTCTGCTATGTTTTACTTTGGAGAGAAGACATACCAGGAGACTGAGAATTTTACATTTTAAGTGTCATTTTTTATAAAAAATATTTTAAACATTAAACGACATACGACATTAAACGACACAAGCTTTCAAGTGCAACTGATTGACATTGGTTGATATTCGGTTAATCTCGGTATACACACGACCTGACAAAAACATTCGATACAACGATATACAAGCGCTTACCCGCTTTAAGAAGGGTACTCGCTTTGGGCGACCTTCCCCTACTAATTCTATAAGTCGTCATTTGACTTCAGTAACGAAATATAGTATATGGATAATCCATATCAAATATCTCTTTATTGAAAAACCATGTTCCTGGTGTCGGACGTGTCTGGCTGAAGAACTCATCCAAGATTTTTGAATTTCCAATGTTTTCCACAAATTTCATACAAGCCTAGGGACGTCAAAACAAATTTCTGTCATAGTCTTGGACTCAAGTCGCGTCATGACAACAGCCGCAATAGCTGAGTTTTCGATTCGAAAACTCGCTAAAAAAAGAAAATACCCCTGTCGCAGCATCTGCATAACATAGCGAATTTCGAAATATTGGGCACTGGCGGATCTCATCTAAGACCTGTATCCATTTAAAATAATTCAGCTTTCTAAGAGTGAAAAGATTTTCAAAATCAGTTGAGTAGTTAATTTTTGGCGCTTTTTCTCATAAGGTGCTTGGCGCATATACCCATCTAAACTAGTTTAGCTTTCTAAGAGTAAAAGAATTTTCAAAATCGGTTAGGTAATTTATTTCTGGTATATTTGGGACCCAAGACCCCGAACGGACTTTGTACAGCATAGTGCTATCCACCTAAAATAAGTTAATTCTCTAGCAATGAGAAAATATTGAGAATCGGTTCGGTAGCTTATTTCTATCCTATATAATATAGGATATTTTATCTTTCTAACAGTAAAACTATTTTTAAAACCCGTTGTGTATTTTTCTATGCCGCATTTGCATCCGCAGGACAGTTGTGGATCTCAGATAACATACTGTACTTATCTAAAATAGTTTACCTCTGCAATAGTGAAAAAATTTTCAAAATCGGTCAATTATTTTATTTTTGACACTTCTGGGTCCCATGTATTTTGACGGACCTTACATAACGTAATCTATAACTATCTAAAATAGTTTAGCTCTCTAACAGCGAAAAAATTTTCAAAATCGGTCGGTTAGTTTATTCTTGACGCTTAAAAGATCCCAGGACTCTGACCGACCTCATACAACATATAAGCTAAATCCATCTAAAATAGTTTACCTCTGTAATAGTGAAAAAATTTTCAAGATCAGTCGGTTATTTTATTTTTGACACTTTTAGATTCAATGGACCTTAGCGGACCTCACATAAGGTAATCTATATCTATATAAAATAGTTTAGCTCTCTAACAGTAAAAAAATTTTCAAAATCGGTCGGTTAGTTTATTGTTGACATTTTTGGGTCCCATGGACCTTGGCGGACCTTACATTACGTATTCTATATCTATCTAAAATAGCTTAGCTCTTTGACAGTGAAAAAATTTTCAAAATCGGTCGCTTATTTTATTTTTGACACTTCTAGATCCAATGGACCTTAGCAGACCTTGCATAAGGTAATCTATATCTTTCTTAAATAGTTTAGCTCTCTAATTTTCAAAATCGGTCGGTTAGTTAATTTTTGACACTTTTGGGTCCCATGGACCCTGGCGGACCTTACATTACGTAATCTATATCTGTCTAAAATATCTAAAATAGCTTAGATCTTTGACAGTGAAAAAATTTGCAAAATCGATCTAGTTCTTTAAAATTCTTTTCCTGGTATATAAACATTATTATTATGTTATCTTTCTATAATATTTAATAATATTATATCATGGCATTACCTTCA
Organism: Brachynemurus nebulosus; assembly: GCA_035578155.1. Lineage (NCBI taxonomy): Eukaryota > Metazoa > Arthropoda > Insecta > Neuroptera > Myrmeleontidae > Brachynemurus > Brachynemurus nebulosus. The sequence goes on from JAPWDM010000001.1 coordinate 94,278,928, forward strand.
TTATCTTGTTCATTTAATATTCAATAAAAAAATTAAAAAAATCTTCATTACACATGCTTAAAATATCTCGTTAATTTTAATTTAAAAAGATGAGACAGAGTTATGGTATTTATAATGCATAGATTTTGAATAACTACCGTTTGTTTTACGTAAAAAAAATGAAGTTTTTGTATATGTTATAGGCAACTGAGACAGAAATATAAATTACTTATTACAATGACAAAGAGAGCAAAATAAGGCAAAAGTGAAAATTACGATTTTCTCGAAAACTACTTAATGTCGAAAGAAAATTATAAGAACATTTTCTTCATAATTTTTTTTTCCTTTTCAACGATGTAAAAATCGAACTGTCTTATGATAGGATCGAATGATAAAAAATGGCCAGAAAACCTACTTCTGGGCATCCGACGTGTCTGGCTAACGAACTTAGCCGAGCCAATTCAGAATCCAGTCCGCACACAAAATTTCATAAGCATTAGACGTTTCGTTCGAGAGTTATTGTGGGAACACACACACACATATATATATATATATATATATATATATATATATATATATATATATATATATATATATATATATATATATAAATTTTAGTGAATATCATTTTAGTATTCTAGGGACCTCAAAACATATTTCTGCCATAGTCCCGGACTCAGATTGCGTCATGAGACCTACTGTAATAGCTGAATTTCGAGTTTTCGAAATTCGCTAAAACAGTAATAATACACATAATAGTACTTATATTACGCGATTGTGGTTGCGGAAAAAGTTGCATATTACACACGAGCGAAAGAGTTACGCAAGAGCCACGTAGCGGCGAGCGCGTAATTGCGCGTGTGTGTAATATGCCTTGCAACCGAGTGACGTACTATACTTTATCTACGTCTAACATGAAATTCACAATAAATGATGCAAATAAAATACATTAAAATTAGGTAGAATTTGAAAATTAAAAACAAATGTAAACATTCATTTGCAGGGTAAAATTTTTGTACAAATTCTAATATGATATATACAATATAAGAATTAATAAAAGTGTGTTTAGCTATGGTATTTTACGCATACATACGTGTAAAGAGCTATTTTTTGTATTAACCTATCAAAATATAGCTTACCTAGATAGTATTTTCTACAACAAACAAGCAATTTCATGGTAGTCGTAGATAAAATATTTTTTATAAATATTTTTAAGTGTTTAATTTATTCAAAAAATGTTTATAGAAAAAAACACAAAAAGAGTATTGTGCTTTGGTATTTGTGTGAGTACACAAATACTTGTTTGTGGTAACATCACACACTACTGTAATCATTGATCGTGAGGAGCCTCTGCGGTTATTGTGATTATTTTTGGATGCTGAAAACATGGGCAGTAAAGTATTAAAAAAAAGATCTAAGACCTTAAAAAGAGGATATTGTTTTTTAGGGAAATTCTGGATTGATTAAAAGAGAGCAAAATTATCTAAGCGTGATTTTTTTTTGTAAACTACATAGGAACTCCAATATAACGTACTCCAATATAACGTACCGAGTGGTGGGGTACCCCTCTCACAGATTTGAAGACGTGAGATTGTATTTGTGTCAAGGTATACATAATCGTCAATTCAGGGGCGTAGCAAATTTATGTGAGGGTCTGACAAGTTCCCATATTTTCTTACATACACACGTATAGCATTCACACATAGCCATAAGTACTTATAAACAAATAAATATAATCAGTGTAAATATATACACATTTACAACTATGTGTGAACTTGTTCAAAAATATTCAGATTCCTGTGAACTTTTACAGTAAAATCAACACCAACAAACAATTACACCAATATAGAGACATACACGTACATATTATTTCACGTATATGCATACGTAGATAAATATGTGTGTATATACGAGTACACATCGATTTCACGATTTGATTGGTTATAGAAAAAAAGCCAGATAACAAATTTTGATGCAAATTCCAGAATATTCTATTCGGAAAATAGCAAAGATGTCGAAAAACCGACTTCACCATTTGATAGTCTACCAAAGAAGGGACTAGACAGCGGAACTCAGCAAAAGTTCTAGAAAGTTCTATTCGGGATATAGCAAAGATATCGGGAAACTAATTTCACTATCGAACTGGTCTTCGAATAAAAGCATAAATAACAAAAATTTAGCAATGTTCTAGAATGTTCTATCCGAGAACTAGCAAAGATATCGGGAAACTAACTTCACTATCGAACTAGTCTTCGAATAAAAGCATAAATAACAAAAATTTAGCAATGTTCTAGAATGTTCTATTCGAGAACTAGCAAAGATATCGGGAAACTGACTTCAACATCGAATTGGTCATCAAATGAAAGCTTAAATAAGAAAAATTGAACAATATTCTAGAATGTTCTATTCGAGAACTAGTAAAAATATCGGAAAACTGATTTCGCCATCGGATTTGTCGTCAAATGAAAGCCTAAATAACAAAAATTGAACAATATTCTAGAATGTTCTATTAGCAAAAATATCAAAAAAACCAATTTTATCACTCATCTAATTATTAAATAAAAGATCAAATAGCGGAACTTAACAAAAGTTAAGGTACTTTATTTAAGGAAAATGTAAATATTATACTTTTTTGCAATTGTATACATTGGCGTAAATTTATAACTAAAACTTTTGTATAGCACCACTATTTAACCTTTTTCGCCAAAGAGCAATCTACTGATGAAGTCGTTTTCTCAATATTTTTGTTAGTTTCCCAATAGAATATTCGAGAACATTTCTCAAATTCCGTTATTTTGCATTTTCTTTGATGACCTATCCGATGGTAAAGTTTATTTCTTGATATCTATTCTAGGTTTTGAATAGAATGATCTAGAACTTTTGCCAAATTCCGCTATTCAACTATTTCTTTAATGGCAAATCCCATAGTAAAGTTAGTTTTCCGACATCTTTCCTAGTTTCCGAATAGAATATTCTAAAACTATTATTAAATTCCACTCTTTGGTCTATTTTTCAATAGTTAACCAATAGTGAAGTCGGTTTTTTAATATTTTGACTGATTTCTAAGAAGAGTATTCTAAAATTGTTGTCAAATTTTGCAGCTTATGCATTTTTCTAGTATACTTGTACAATGTACAACAGTTGTGTATATATATATATATATATATATATATATATATATATATATATATATAAATATATATATAAATATATATATATATATATATATATATATATATATATATATATATATATATATATATATTTAGTTGAAGACGTGTGTTCTTGTAAACATGCATTTAAGTAAGTGTATATGCGTGTGTATATAAATAATGAAATGCGTATGTGTTCGCATATTATGTTTCTGTACCCCCTTAAAAAAAATTTTACTGACGGCCCTGGTAATCCGATATAACGTACTTCCCCTTATTTTGTACCGGCCAGTACGTTATATTGGAGTTCCTATGTAAATGAAAAGTCGCGGAGTTATAAGTATTTATTTTGCTTATTATCATCCTAAACTTAATTTAACTTGTTGATTTTAACTTGTTGATTTGAATCAGCTTAGTTGTGTTGCTAATAAAAGTGTAGGTTCGAATCAGAAATGCTCAAATTTTGTCTCTAAAAATAAAAAATTTCAGCAAATATTTTTTAAAATAAGTACTGTACTTTTGGAAACAAAATAACAATTTGTTGCTCCTATTTTTGTTGTCTTTATAGAATCACTAGAACCTGTTTTTATTTATCTATTAACTAACAATAAGAAATAGTAAAAATCGAGTCCGATTTTCCCAATGAAGATTTCATTATGTCAGATATAGATTTCATTAAATATTGAATTGGGATAGAATAAAGAAAGAACAAATTAGAAACTTTACAAACAGAAATTGTAATATATAGTTCTTTATTTCTATGGAAATTAAATGTTGATTATATAGAAAAACAATTTGAAAATTTTCAATTTTTCCATTAAATCATATGCAATAAAAGCTTTTTTAAAAAACCGACAGCAAAAAGTAATATAGTATATTGTGCAATAAGTGCGGGAAATTGTCGATTGCCCACGAAAGCGAAGTTGAGCGCACGAACGTAGTGAGTGCGCTCATTCGCTTGAGTAGGGCAATCGACAATCCCGCACGAGTTGCACATACTATTTTTTATTACGAATTTCACATACTTTTTTCTATTATTATCATTATTTTTGACATTTATATTACTTTTTAAAATAATATTTAATATAAGGAAGGTTTAGGTGATTTTTAGATAATAATTATAAGGAATATTTTGGAATAAATGATCACCAAGTTACATCAAAAAGTTTTCTTTGTTTTTTTATTGGCTACGTACATGTGAAATTTTTAAATCAGTGTAACAAACTTAAAATAATCCCAAATTTTATCAAAAATGTCAAATTGGCCAAATTTAATAAATTAAAACGTTTTTCTTGTTACAATAAGTCTTTAAATCATTTTTTTCGAACCATTTTAAAATGTCAGATTAAACTTATTTACATCCAAATTTCTACAATTAACTCTTTTAGGACTAATGACGAGCTCAGCTCGTCATAGCAATTTTAATAAAAAATCCAATTGACGAGTCTGGCTCGTCTTGTGTCGATAACTGGAGCCTACTGCCATCTAACGCTATAATATTGTAAATATAGGAAGTAAATCATACCACATACGCACATGCGTCACATCGTTTACGTACTTATTTTTTACCTCGTGCTATGCGTTTTATTAATTATCCTTGTCATCCTTATATTTTCAATTTTATTTTTTGTTTTTAATGACATTTATAATTAAAAGACAGTTTTTTTTGAATATTATTTTGAATATTTTAAAACTTCTACGTTAATAATATTTAAAATAATTTTCATAGGTTAGGTCTGTTTCAATTTTAGTGTGTGTGTAATTTTGTGTATGTGAATTTTTTTTTTTTTTTTAGTGCTTAGGAAAGACAAAATTTTTGCATTATAATTTTTTTTGATATATACAGAGTGAAGAAGATTTATTAGCTATTCTCGAAGATAGTGATATAGAATTTAATTTAAGCGAATTTAGTGGCGATGAAAGTTCAGAAAGTGATTTCGACATCGAAGATATTCAAAATATCGTAAGCCGTAGTGAAGAAGGAGAAGGGGAGATACAAGACGATGGCGAAGAACTTTGAATAGAAGGGCAACGAGAACATTGCCAAAAATTTGATTTTCTTGGTGATTCAGGAATAAAAGTTGAATTTCCTGAGGATAATAATATCCTGGATATTTTTAGGTACGTATTTGTTTATATGTTTGTTTTAAAATATACATCTATAACTCAGTGGCGTGGAATCTAATTATTAAAAAATTGCAAACTAAATAAGTTTTTATGATATACGTACGTAAAAAAGAAAAATGTTTACAAATGTGTGCTTTCGGAAATGGAAAATTGGTTAATTTCTAACTTCGTCTAAATGAAGGTGAATTAGCGAATATTTACTTATACTTTAAAGACAAAATCTGTTTTCCATTTTTAAATTATACTTTTTACCAAGTTGAACGTCACTGGCAAAATAATATATGAAAATTACAGAATTTTTGTGTAATTATGGTATTTACTATGGTAATTAAAAGTTTGTTTACTTTTGTAATTACGGAGATTGCTTGGCCGTAGTAAGAAAATTGGGTATAGCACGGGTATAGGACAATAACATGTAACTGGCCTACCTGTATAGCAAACAGTGTCAGATTGATGTATCTTGGTAATAAATTACTAATTTTTGTTTTAAATATTTAGTACAAAAATTTAATTACAGTTACACCTTCTTTTATGCGGTCCTTTTTCTGTGCGATTTTTTTAATGCGGTTTTTGAAAAAATTTCTCAAGTGCATAATGTAAATCAAAAGCAAGAGAAAGTAAGAAAATATCGTTAAATTTTTTTACAGATGCATTTTTCAGAATTTTCATAATATTTTAAAAATGAAATAAATTGTTCTTATGTGTAAATTAATACTTTATCTTGTTTAGAAAAGCAACTTTTAAGCAAATCGTGAGGTTTTGAGCGTTCTGAGCTACATATTTTCGATGAAACTTTTTTTATGCGGTTCCTATCCACCGCATAAAAAAAGTTTTTTCTTACAATCTGGATCGAACTATACTTTTTATAGCAATTTATGAAGTTCTTAAATATTTTTTTTTGTGCGATTTTTTATGCGGTCCGTATCCACCGCACAAAAAAAGGTTTACTTGTACTGCACTATTTAATTAAGCAATAAATCATTCAATGGATGCAACGATGAAGTTGTTGTAAACCTACTTCGTCGAGTGAAATCATTTGTTTGATATTAAAATTCAAACAAAAAACTATCAAAAAACAATTTACTTACCTACCACATCAAAATAAAAGATAATATTAATATTGTAAATTTATTTTTTATTTTTGCAGATGTTTCATAACCGACGAGATAGTGGAAAAAATCGTTGAAGAAACGAATATAATATATGCTGAGGAGTTTATGAATAAAAATAAAGAAAATGAACCACATTCTTCTTATAGAGAAGTTTTCAAAACAAATGTTAATGAATTAATGTGCTTCTTGGCATTAATTTTATTAGAAGGTGTGGTACACAAACCAAGTAAAAAATTATATTTTACAAAGAGGCCATCAGTTGAAACACCATTTTTCAAAAAAGTGATGTCGCGGGAAAGATTTTTTCTATTAAAAAAATTTCTTCATTTTGAGAGTAAAGAATTAGAACCCACAGACAACTACTCAACGAAATTGAAGAAAATTTGGCCAATTATTGAATCAAGATTTTAGGAAATGTATACACCGGAGCAAGAAATATGTGTGGATGAAAGCTTACTACTTTACAAGGGAAGATTGAGCTGGAAACAATTTATTCCGAGCAAACGTGTCCGATTTGGTATAAAAATTTTTAAACTATGCGAAGCTTCGTCGTCATATATTTATAAATTTATAATTTGTACTGGCAAAGATACCGTATTAAGCGATTCGTTTTCAGAATTGCCATTTTGTAGTAAGATAGTACTTACTCTTTCTGAAACTTTATTGGATAAAGGCTACTGTTTAATTATTTTTTTTTGTGTGTGTGTGATATATTGTATTATGTAATTTTTTTACTTCGTTATTTCTGAATATAAATATTTGTAAAAATTGTCATTACATATTTTTGTAAAGAAAACCAATAAAATCTATTATTTTTTTTTGTGTGTGTGATATATTTATTATGTAATTTTTTTACTTCGTTGTTTCTGAATATAAATTTTTGTAAAAATTGTCATTACATATTTTTGTAAAGAAAAACAATAAAATATATTATTTTTTTTGTGTGTGTGTGATATATTTATTATGTAATTTTTTTACTTCGTTATTTCTGAATATAAATTTTTGTAAAAATTGTCATTACATATTTTTGTAAAGAAAACCAATAAAATATATTTTTTTGCGTGTGTGTATATTTATTATGAGCTTGTATTACGTATCTCAACATTACTACGGTAAGTATAAGATATAAATAAAAAGCAACTGAGTCAGACGTATCAATTGAAACGCTTGATGATGTATGGCCTACTTTATATCAGAGACACACACCCTTCAGTATAGAAGTCTGTAATAATACTTATAAAAGTATGAATTTTTTTATTTGGAAAAATATCGTAGATGGTGGTCCTAAACGGGTTAAAAAACAAATTGATTCTTTAATTAATAAATTGTCTAGTACTTTGCTCCCAACACATTTAGAAATTATCATCTCAGAATTACACAACAGTAATGCATTTTTGGACAAAAAATTAAAACTTATACATTTGAAAAAGTTGCAAAAGTTAAAAACAGATGTTTTATCAAACTTTACAATTGAGAAAGACTGGTTGGTAAATTTGACCGATATAGACATCCCAGAATATGCTATTTTTCTTTTATCTTTAAATCCTAATTTTGTCACTAACAATTTTAGCAGAGCACAAAACATTGCTTCGGTGTACGACATTGTTTCCACCATAGAGACATATTTTCAATACAATGCAGATATTGAAAATAAAAACCATATTCGTTATAAACTGTCTCAACACCTAAATAGAATATTAGTCAATAATACAAAATATAATAATTCTGTCTTGGATAGTTTTCTTAAGGATTTAATAAAAAGAACAAAAGATTTTTTAAAACAGAACAATTCTATTCTCGTCCTCAAAAGCGATAAAGGAAATAAGACAGTGTTGTTGGATACGGCAAATTACATTAAAAATACAAATAATTTAATTTTTGACAATACAGTTTATATGAAATTAAATAATAACCCATCTAGTAAATTACTGAAGAACATCAATATGTATCTATCGAAATTAAAATCTTTAGGTTTTATTTCTAACATAGATTACAGATATTTGAAACCAAGCAACTCATGCCTCCCTAAAATGTATTTTCTTCCTAAAACTCATAAACCTTTTAATAACTTAGATGAACTGACATTCCGTCCAATTTGTTCGACAACTAACACAATGTTATATAATTTAACCAAATTTTTTTCAAACATTGTACAAAAGGCTTACTCAAGTAAATATGACATAAAAAATTCCTTTGAATTGGTTAACAAAATTCAGAATAAAAAAATCCCATATGGTTATAAACTGATAAGTCTGGACGTACAATCGTTATTTACGAATTGTCCCACCAGTATTTTTCTAAACTGGGTGGAGAAAAATTGGACACATATACAGTCTTTCACTAACATGGACTATGATACATTTTTGGAAGGCTTACGCTTGATAATTAACAACTCTTTTTTCATAACTAGGTTTACTGATGGTGTTTTTAAACAGCTGGATGGTTTTCCTATGGGGGGGTCGCTATCAGTGGTCGCATGTAATGTGGTGATGGATTTGCTGGTTGATGAATGCCTGGACAGATTGGATTTTACTGTACCGTTTTTCTTTAAGTATGTTGATGATATGCTTTTAGCAGTGCCTTATGATGGTATGCAGCATATTCTTGACATATTTAACTCATTTTCTGATAGTTTAAAGTTCACCATAGAAATAGAAGAAAATAAAAAACTTTCATTTTTGGACGTGCAAATTTTAAGAGATAATGAAAATAAACTTAAAACTACTTGGCATCGAAAACCTTATTGTTCGTCCAGATTAATCAACTGGCATTCTAATCATCCGGTACATGTAAAACGGAATACTGCATATAGTATTCTTAATAGGGCCATAAACTTATCACATCCAGAATATCGACCTACAGCCATACGAGTAGCTAAAAACATTTTAGTTAAAAACAATTTTCCTCAGTCTGTTATTGAGAATATGACAAAAAAGCTCGTTCACCGTACATATAATAACAACTGTATTACGAACAACACAGACAATAGACCGCCCAAGAAAAATATATCACTGCCTTATATGGGGAAATCAATCATTCCAGTCTCTTCTTTCCTTAAATCTCAAGGGTTTTCTCCAGTGTTTAAGTACCCCTTTTCCATAAAAAATTCCCTTTACTCAAACCTAAAAGGAGTGACTCCAATTGAAGAAAGAAGCCATCTAGTTTATTCAGTTCCTTGTTCGAGTTGTGGCTCTTCGTACATTGGTCAGACATCTAAGGCTCTCGAGTATCGCCTAAAACAACACAGATGGGATTTGGGTAGGGGTGAATTACGCACAGGCTTAGCACAACACGCGTATAATTTGGACCATGTCTTCGACTTCCATAATACAAAGGTGCTACAATACGAAAAAAACTATAGAAAAAGATTGAACCTGGAAACCCTATGGATTTTCTCAACGGAAAATGTAAATAACCAAGTTGAAAATGACAATCTGACACTTTATAAACCCTTATGTCAAAATATTCAAAAACATAAACAAAAATAAATCTAAATATGCTATAAATAATATCCACTAACATAAACACATTATTATTATTCTCTATAAAACATAATAGATATAAAGTACATCTGTGGACCTATTTTGTCTATTTCAATTTGTTGTTTGATTTTTTGCAATTTTTGTTTTTTGATTTTTTGATTTTTGATTTTTAATTCATTTCAATGTTTGACGTAATACTATTTAAAAAAAGTATTTTATTAGTTTTTCAACAATATAATTTTTTATTTTTTTAAAAATTTTAAAAAAATTTTGTTTGTCTTAATTTAAAATTTTTATTTTTTGACTGTAAAAATTGTGTATTTTTATCTTAATAACTATAATAATTTTTTCATTTTGATTTGTTTTTTTAAAAGAAGTTGTAAGTATTTGATTTATTGTATTACCATTTATTATTTTAATATTATGTTTGTTTCTAATATTTTAAGATTATGGCCTGAAGAAGAGATTTATATTCTCGAAACGTACGTAGCCAATAAAAAAACAAAGAAAACTTTTTGATGTAACTTGGTGATCATTTATTCCAAAATATTCCTTATAAAATAATATTTTTGAGTGTTCGTCTTTTTTTTCTGAATTATTAATTATCATTTAAATTACTTTGTTGGTGGTTTCTATAGAAATAATTATGAAATATTTATTAAATGAAAATTTAAGAGGCGGCTTTGCGTGTTTTGATTAAATTTTGCGTGTTTTATTGTCAATTTGCGTGTGGAAAGTAACTTTCCACACGCAAAAAAGTATGCGGGAAGAGTACAGTTGGCAAACAGCCATTTTGCGTACAGAAATATGTGCGCGAAGTTAGTACTTCTCCCGCATGAGTAATAAAAAATAATTAACAGCACGTATTTTGAAGTCAGGCGTGGCATGGTATATTAAATAAATAATAGCACGTATTTTGAAGTCAGGCGTAAAAGCTTCGTATAAAAATGTAGTAAATGAGAAATCAATAATTTTGCAAGCACGTCCGATCGCATCTTTTTATATACCATGCCACGCCTGACTTCCAAATACGTGCTGTTAATTATTTATTACGTTTTGAAATCGGTTTTTTAAAAAAGCTTTTATTTCATACCTTTTAGTAACAATGCTTATCAGCCCATCCTATTACAATTTTTTTTATTTGGTTTTCAAATTTTTAACCGACTTAAAAAATGAGGAGGATCTCAATTCAGCCCGTGTGTTTTTTTTTTATGTATATACACCGATTTCTCCCACATTTCTGGGCCAATTTACGCCATTCTTTTTTTGGTGAGTCAATAAAGTTCTCCAGGTGGTCCCATACAAATTTTATTTACATTGGTTGAATAATTTTTAACCATCTTTAATAATATGAATAATTGTGGCAATTTTAAAATTTATATAATATGCAAAATTATTTACTTTAAAAGCTATGGTAACATATTTTTTTTTCAATTTATGTTGATCCAACTATCCCAAAAAAAAATTCTGACAATGTAGTTAAATACGGATAAAAATTCGCCATACACTAATAATGTTTCACAGGCACTCGATAACATTTGAAATTAAAAGTATAAAACTGCGTCTCGCATTAGAGAGAGGTTGTGTTTGATTGATTACTAAATTGGAGTGGCACTCGAACAAGTGATCGGTGAGTGGCCTAATTGGTAAGGCGCTTGGCTGTAACCAAGAGATCCGGGTTCGATTCCCAGCCGATCCAGTTTGGTAATTTTTTAAACACTATGTCAATTTTAATTAACATAATGAATTGGCCATTTGCCAAAGTACATCGAGTGTTCAAGTATCAGCCAAAGCTGGACATTGAGTGAACATATGAATATTGGTGTATGTTTTAATACGGATAAAAATTCGCCATGTACTAATAATGTTTCACAGGCACTCGATAACATTTGAAATTAAAAGTATAAAACTACGTCTCGCATTAGAGAGAGGTTGTGTTTGATTGATTACTAAATTGGAGTGGCACTCGAACAAGTGATCGGTGGCCTAATTGGTAAGGCGCTTGGCTGGTAACCAAGAGATCCGGGTTCGATTCCCAGCCGATCCAGTTTGGTAATATTTCAAACACTATGTCTAAATTCCAAATCAACCAATTTTTCAAGTCATCCACAAATGTTTTTAAATTAGGTATAATTACATATTTCCGTAATTATGAATTTTAGTCATGTTGAATACTCGAATTTGTTGTAATTGTTCCCCCTAATTGAGTTTTGCGAATCCCTACGAAGCCCTGCTTTGGCTAGTAAATGTATAATAAAAGAATATTTTTTTTTAAATATTGCATCCATGGTAATTTAAAATCATTAAGTAAAAAAATATTTCATAAAAGACACTCGATGCCCTACCGTGCGAATATTTGACGTCACAAGCGAATTGAAAATCAATTATTCCACCATAAACTTTGATCTTCCATTTCTTCATTATTTGTTAACGAATTTCAAAAATTTTTTCACCAATTTATTAGTTATGGTGAAATATTTAGTTAAATGTTTACTACATGTTACATTACCCACACTACGAGACTTTTCCATTGAAATTAACTAACACATTTAATACAGTTTTAAAACAAAATTACTTTGATTTCGGCAGTATATTCTTCCGAGAGACAAGTGGTCTAGTTATGACTAAATAAAATAGGTACCAAATAAGTTTGAATTTAGAAAATTTAATATATAACAATAAAACAAAAATAGACCAACTTAATAAATTCGGGATATGCAAACTAAATTATCAAAAATGTGATAGTTGCTATGTTGGCAAAACTGCCAGAAATTTTGGAATTTGAAGAGCCAAGCACTTTAAATCCTACAGGAATAAGAACTTGACACTCAAGGGGCCCAAACTACTATATGATAATTAACATTCCGGCTGTCGCCAATTTTTTACATCATCACTCTCTATGGTTATATACGTATTTAGAGTTTGTGTTCTTATGTGTAGTATAGTGGATGTTAGTATGTGTGATAGTCGTTATGTTACGTATGTGGCGGACGTGGTGCGAGGTGCAAGGTGGGAGTGGATACATACATATAGAACAACTATATGTATGTATCTGCTACTAACACGATCTAATAATCACAGCCACCACGTAACAATGCATGTTTACTCTTGTAGAGTCGATGGACGACTAGTCAGTAAACAGTATAAAATGCAGGTGATTGTAACTTTTGGACCACACTTTTTTATATGTAGGCTTCCATTTGTCTCATCTGTGTTGACACTGCTTTTGTCAGACATCTGATCGACACAGGGAAGCCTAGGATGCCTAAGAGAAACATTTGTTTTACACAGGACTAATAAAGGACCTAGATTAACAATTTTAGAGGCAATGGAAATGTACAAACATAATTCAGATTTACTGCTAAACGATATTTATGATTCTATTTAATTTTCTGCTTTATAATTTTAATTTGTTCACATTTTTTTATTAAAATGCACTTTATTATTTTATGTTATTCACAAAATGTTTGTTCTTTTGTTGCATGTATACAAATCGTCCGAACTAATTTTTCATGTTTTTGACTACTCTCACTACATATATCCCTACTATTTTTCCCATCTACCATTTATAGAATTCATTTTAGATCGGGAGGCGGTAATAAGAAAGCGTTTACCCATCGGTTTAAAGAAAATTTCAGTTTTCATTTAATAATTTACTATTCGGAGTTACTAAAATGCTTTGTCGGCCACACCATCTCTTTTCCGATTACGCGGGCCAACCTCGAAAAGTGGTCAATTTTTCGAGGCTCCCCTATCGATTTAAAGAAAATTTGTTTTCGTATAATAGTTTACCATTCGAAGTTACTAAAATGCTTTGCCGGCCAGACTATCTCTTGTCCGGTTACGCGGGCCGACCTCGAAAAGTGGTCAATTTTTCGAGGCCCCCTTACCCATCGATTTAAAGAAAATTTCATCTACTACTATCAGGCTACTAATCCTGCTGTGGCTGTGTTAATGAATGCTCGACAAGTAGCAGTAATCTCTTTTGTTCACTGTTCAGGTGCTTTGTGATAAATTTTTCGATTTGGGAAATCTGGAACCACCTAAAAAACATACAAAAAAGAATAAGAAAAATAGTTTCAATGTTGAGAAAGAAATAAACCGTGTTTACGTGGTTAGAAACGAATTTGTAAGAAGATGAAAAGGCAGTTGTTGAACGGAAGATTATTGCTTCTTGTCGAACATTCATTTCTTCCTTATATGGCTTGGATACCACACATATTTCGAACAAACGCAAAAACACTTGTCCCCTAATTTTTGGTGCTCTTTCTATTTATGATGGGAAAAATTTGATACATTGAACCATTCAGGCTGTCCAAGGAAATTTATCCCCATTTTCACCCCTCCAGCTCCCCTTATGAACCCGACTCTAGTTTAACATCTACAGGTGAATAGGTCTTTCAAAGAGTAATAATTTGTCAATTTAAAGTTTTCCTCTATCTCTTATAGTTTCCGAGGTATCTTAAGAAACACGATTTGAACCCCTAACTTTAGGGGCTGGTTTCGCTCCGTAAATGTGTAAGACGGTGATAAAAAAATACGGGTCCCTTATTTTTACCTATACTATACGCCAGCGAAGTTTCATCAAAATCCCCAATTCTACTCTGGGTGCATCTCCTTGTGAGAGTTCAAACTGGGTTTTATTGTACATATAAAAAAGGTAAAGCAAGATTTTTAGACTTGCTTTTTGTCCTAACTGATTTTTGACCACGTTGATCATTTGGTCAAGATGAGCTTTTTCAACTAGATTTCATTTCATTTCCAACATTTCTCTAAAAAGAAATTATTGAAAATGTATCTTTTTTTAGTTTCTGACCTTGAATAACCGCTTAAAAAGTTATTTGGCCTGTTTACTTAATTTATTTTTTTACGTCAAAATTTTTAAATATTACATCCAATAACAAAAAAACGATAAGAGAGAAAACGTGGAAGTGTACTGTGTATAACAGATATAGCTTTTTTACCTTTTTCATTTGCATATACTTTCCTTCTCAAAGAATGGTAAATGAAAATACTTAAATTTATTTGAATAAAATATTAAAATCGATTTTTATCTATTTCGCATCTGTAGTAGAAAACTGTCTGTCATTCAATGTAGTCCCCTTGTGCACAGTGATTATATATTTTTTTGCTAAATTAAATTTTCTGTAATTTTGAATTGAAAATAAATTTATTGCATATACATAACACATGGTAGTAGTTTGTGATTTACATGAAACTTGAATAATTTTTATACATGTGAGTATATTTGTTATCTATTGTAAAACGTACATATCTGAAATTAGTTTGAAAATATTGCTATATTACTCAACAAAGTAACACCTATTATAGAAAAATTCTATCGTATTTAAAAAAACGCCGTGAGCAGCGGGGCCCCATCACGGTAGTCGAATTTTCCCCTTCATCTTCGGTATTGAATGTCTACAAGCGAAATGTGATTGAAAGTCTACAACCGAATTGTCATTTTGTTGGTTTCAAAACTGGTGATGAGTGTTCGGCTGATCGAGGCTTTAAAAAAAGGTTTTAAGTATTTAAGGGCTGTATCTCAGTAAATTTCAATTTTGTGCCGAAAACAGGTAGCAGAAAAAAAGCCAACACAATTCGTACGAGGACATTCCTGCCCATGTTTATCCGCTAATTGCCTTTATGTTTTAGTTTTAAAAATTAAAAAAGGACCTTAAATAGTAAACTGGAAGGCCTTTATAAAGATATTTTTTCTTTCCAAAAAAATCCAAAATTTCTATTTTATAAATACTAAAAATTCAAAATTCCTAATTTATAAATAAACAGTGACTTTAATAACATTTTTAAATTACTTAATATGTATGTATTTCATTTGTCATAAAATTAAGTTCACTTTTTTTTAAATTTTTTAAAATTACTATTCGCCTACTTGTATTTAGAATAAACATAATGCTTTTAAAACACATTTAACAATAGCATTCAATTCCGATGTAAAAATGGGAGAAGTGGGGGGAAAAGTGATGTGGACTCCCTACAAGGTACTAGCTGGATACTAACTGAATACACGTACAATATTTCAGCCCTCTAGGATTCCTTATGGAGTCTCTAGACGTGTTAGAAAACAAGCAAAAAAATTAAGGAAATATTGGCGTAAAAATCGTGGGGGTAAGGGTTAAAAGTTGAAACCTCCAAAAAACAGTGTCTGGCTATTAGCTTAACCTGTACACCAAATTTCAGCCCTCTAGGTTTATTTGGGGAGATTTTGACCCGAACGAAACTGTTAAAAAACAAGAAAAATCATGTTCTTTTGGGTATAAAAATGGTGGGGGTAGGGGTTAAAAGTCGAGACCCCCAAAAGGCACCCCCTTGATACTAACTCAATCCGAATACAAAATTTCAGCCCTCTAGGTTTATTCGGGTGACCTGTGCGAGTGGTACAAACTTCGAAAACGTCGAAAATGCATGAAATTGTAGCTTAAAAATGAAGGGGGTGGGGGTAAAATATTAAAACCTCCAAAAAGCACAACCTAGGTACGAACTTTATCAACACACCAAATTTCAACCGTCTACGTTAATTCTGGGGGGCTGGGGGCCTGTTAGATCCAGCGAAAATCGTTTTTCCCCCCTCTACTCCCACCATATCATCCTAGGAAGCTGAATTTTGGATATGTTGTAGATAATTGACCGAAACATTATTTAAAACCGGTTTGAAAAAGTTTTATTGCTTTTCCGCCCCCCACCACCCCCTTAAAGGTCGGGTCAGAAAAAAAATTTGCTCAAAATTTGACCCCACTTTGATAGTATGAGGTGCCTCGAAAATGAGCCCCATTTACCAAATTTCATCTCTTAACTTCCATAGGGGGGCCCTACACAAATTAAAAGGTGGCGGGAAAATATATATATATATATATATATATATATATATATATATATATATCAGACATTTTTTTTTTCTACATATTCGTGTTCTACGGGTCCGAAAACGGATAGCGCCCCTACTCTCGCCTCTCGCAGCTCTTATCGTATAGACTGTATAAGTCTAATTTTTCGGAGAAAATTCGACTAAAAAGTTTATGGTAATAGTTACCTACTTTACGTAGTTACCATTAATACAGTACCGTCAATCCCTTTGAGGCTTGGGGGGCTCAGCTCCTAAAGAAAATTAACTGGCTTCAGCAATATAGATATTATAATTTTAAATCTTATAATGTAGTGTATACATATTATTATAAAGTATTTTTAATTGTTGTGATTTCTAGGAACTAATATAATAAACAATTTAAATCTCTTGCTGGCGCTAGTCATTTGTAATTTGTATCTATTTAGTTAGTGACATATCTGAACTCGTTTTATTTTAATCAAGAGTAAAAGTTGGAATTAATCCATTAACGTCCACCCAGTGAACATAGAATGTAAATGTGATGTAACAAGGAAATAACAAGTTACGTCACTTTTTTGACTTATGGGCGATATAACAATTATATAAAATTAGAGTTTTATGTTATATACCTAATTGTTACCTGTATGTTACGTAACAGTTACATGCCACTGTGACTGTAATAAAATGTCACATTTGTGACTGCTATGTTACGTTTAGATGATGTATCAAGGTTGCTTTGATAAAACATCACAGTGTGACTTTTATGTTATGTCTTCACAACCTAACAATGTTACTTTGATAAAACCTCACAGAACTGACGCTTATGTTATGTTTTTGTGACGTATCAACGTTACTTTATTGAAATATCACAATCATGACTCTTTTGTTGTGTCCCGATGACCTAACAATGCTGGCGTTCCAAACGAAAATTTTGTTAGCCTAACGTTAGCTAACAGAACTTTCACCGTTACAAACCAGAGGGCACGCATTCAAAAATTTACATACATTATATCTTAAAACAACAATGGTTATGGTGACTGATTATTTTTATTCCATAATTTTTAAATGTGGCTGTACTTCAGAAATTAAGTATTTATACCGTGAAAAACCATGAAAAAAAATTAACGTGCATTAATTTTTTTAATCAGAGCCCTCTGGTTTGTAATAGTGAAAGCTCCGTTGGCTAAAGTTAGGCTAACAAAATTTTCATCTGGAACGCCAGCAATGTTACTTTGAACAAAACGTCACATCGGTACTTTTATGTTATGTTTCTGTGACGTATTAACTGCAGGAATCTTTAAATTGATAACTCCTCGCGAATTGATACATTTAAAATTAATATGGTAACAAAATATTTCACAAAAGTGACAAGTGAAATGTTTTATTAATACTGATACGTCACAATAACATAACAAAAGAGTCATGATTGTGACCAAGATCGCATTTCATTAAAAAAACGTTAATACGTCGTTAAAACAGTTAATTTTGTTATTAATTTAAAAATGAAACTCTTATGAAAATTCTTGTAAGGCTTTATTTACTATTTTGTGATATATATTAATATATAACGATGAGAATAAATAAGTGAGTTTGGTCTAATGGTTAAAACTGTCGATAATTTAAATGATGCTTCAGCTTGGATAATGGATCGAATCCTGCAACAGTCAACAAAAAAAAAAAGAAACAACAATAATTTAGGTGTATGTATATGAACAATAAGTTGGTAATATGTGTATGTAATGTTAATAAGAAACAAAAAAAGGGAATTTTGAATTTACTTTTTGCAAAAGAAGGCGTAAGACGTATTTTTATCTATAAGGTAACATCAAAGTTATATTTTCCTGAAACGTAACAAGAACATAACAATGTTACGTCACATTGTTACGTTTATAAGTGGGAAATTGTAAGTTACATGTGAGTCATATGTGACTCACATTTTATGTAACACGTCACTTTCAGTTCTGTCACTGTGACATAAAATTTATAGAAAAATGTTCACTGGGCAGTGTCCTCTTTTGAGGACACATTGAATTACTCCACCTACGCACGCCTATATTAACGGCTAACTGTTTTTTTTTTATGTATTGTGGATTTTAGAAGACATTCAGATTGACATAATTTGATTCTTAGTTTTATGTGTATGTGTCAGAATATCGAATAATCAACAATTTAAAACGGAGAATTACAACTGAATTTCTACTAATTTTTATCGGTGTAAATAATATTACTTAAAACAGCAGATAAGTTAAAATTTCATTATAATTATATTAGTTATGCTCAAAATTGTTTTTTTCAATTCTTATATAACGCAAAATCCCCCATTATGGAACGGTATCTAATACTGGAACAGTTTTGACATTTACATATTTATTTTTTTAATTAAGTAAAGAAACATTAAATGTGAGGTGAATTTAAATTGAAAAACAATCATTCTATTAATAATAATTTTTGTTATCAGACGTTTCTTTCAGAAATAACTTCATTAATATGTAAATGTCAAAACTGTTCCAGTATTAGATACCGTTGCATAATGGCGGTTTTTACGTTATTTCTAAGAACTAGAATAAATAAATATTATGAAGTAAACTAGGCGTCATCAAATGAGAACGCTGGATGTTAGAGAATACAATTATTATAATTGCTGATAACGTTTTAAAAAATTATTCTTTCTAGGATTCTTATGCAAAAATGTCTAAGAAATGGCCAAATGTGTTCAGAACTCTAGCGGAAGCCGAAGAATACTTGCAGATATACTTGCATTACCACCTCAAATTGATGAACTAACTGATGAAGAAAATATTGACGGTGAAGATTTGTCTATGCCTACCGTATCTGATGTACCAGGATACGTAGAAATTGATATTTCAGACGAAGAAAGCGATGGCGATAATATCGAAATAGTACAACCACCAAAACGCTCTCGTAATGAAAATATAAAATGAAGTAAAAGAAAGCCTTTGTATACGGCGTGGCGTTGCCAACGTCACATGCAGTAGATAAGCTCTACGAAAATATGAAAAATTCATTAAAAAATTTAAGTCCAATTTAGAGTTTTTGAACAAATGCTTACAAACGACATATATGAACATATCGTTCAAAGAACAATTCGATATACAACTGAAACTAAAGGAACACATAATTTTATTCTAACTGTAAATGATCTCAATGTTTTTGTCGGGTTTCTGATATTCTCCGGTTATCATTATTACCTAGTGAACGAGATTACTGGTCAGAAGAAGAAGACTTGGGGGTTCAGTTAGTCAAAGATGAGTAGAAACTTTTACATGGAATTGAAATCTCTTATACATTTTCAAAACAATAACCTAGCAAATGAAAATAAACATGACAAATCAATCAAAATAAGACCAGTGTTAGATAAACTGAACACAAATTTTCAAAGATACGACGTTTTTCAGAAACATTTATCAATTGATGAAATGACTGTTCGTTACTACTGAAAATATCATCTAAAACAATTTGTTAAATCTAAACCTAACCGGTTTCAATATAAATTATGGTCAATGTCCGAAAATAATGGATATTGTTATAACTTCAGCTTATATACTGGTAAAGATAATTCACAAGAGCATAAAAATTTACTTCTTGGTACAAGGGTTGTCTTAGATATGCTGTCAATTGTAGAAGATCCACGAAATCACGTAATATTCTTTGACATTTTCTTTACGAGTCATGAATTGTTAAATATTTTAAATAATAAAGGATTTCGTGCAAGTGGGACAATTAGGGGAAATAGAACTTGGAAATGTCTGGTTATGTCTACTAAGGAAATAAAAAAAAAGAAAGAGGATCATTCGATTTTCGATTAATGAAGATAACCGAATTTTAAAAATAAAAGGGAAGATAATAAATGTATTACAATTGCGACGAATTTCGATTAAATAGATCCAATCGTCCATGTGCAGAGGTGGAATTGCAAAAAAACAGAAAAAGTTCCCATTTTCATGCCTCAAACCATATATAATTTTTACATGAGTGGCGTGGATTACCATTATTGGTTCTTCGAAAAACAAACCATACAAGAGGTAAAAAATGGTATTGGTGTCTCTTCACTCGAATGATAGATATGGCAGTTGTAAACGGATTTTTGTTATATATAATTATTTAGTAAATGGTTCCAATACAATATCTATGGTACGAGAGTTGTAAGCGGTAGATCAACAAGTTCCCAAATTGCACGAGTAAACCACAAACTTTCTGTATAAAACGCAATATTACACTTTGTATTACTTGTTTTTCTGTATATCATACAAGCTCTTACAAATAAATTTGTATTATATCATTTAAAAAATATTTACGTAAATAAAGAAAAATAATAAATAAATCATTTTATCTAATTTTTTTTCACACAAAAACCCAGCGTCCTCAAATGAGGACGGGTCGTAAATCGGTCATAAACGGTAAAATTTAAAAAAAAAATATTATGTCGTAATTATAGACTCATAAATATTAGAAACTAGCTGCAGCCCACAATTTCACTCGCGTAAAATTATCTAAATAATAAGTGAAATTTATAGGTCAGTCATATATTTCAAAATTCTGTTTGAAATCAATTATTTATAGCACTTGACTTTCTCGCCCAGTGACTGTAAAATAACTATCTTCATATTTTAATAGATGGCTAATTTCCACACCGTAAGAATTCAGTATATGTACCTATACCAGCAGTTTTGGAAATGTTTCTATTTTAGGGTCTTCAAGGCACCAAGGCCCCGGGACATCATTTTAACACTTTCAGTCCCATGGCTTCGGCATCCGAAACCAAACAAAACATCCTCAGAGGCCGACCGTGATCAATATTTAGAATAATAAACAAAACACTTAAAAATATTTATGAAAAAGATTTTATATTATGTATTCTTATAAAAATAATTTATTATGTACTACGTACCGGACACTTTTCATTTTTTGTACATATAAATATACATAATATTAAATATGTTTTATCATCAAAATATCTATAGATATATATATATATATATATATATATATATATATATATATATATATATATATATATATATATATACCTATAGGCTTGTTTATACGATAAAATAATATTTTTATCCACATATATATGTATGTGTGTGTTGTATGCTTGTATGTGTATGTGTGTTACTCATCTTTTGATCTGCATAAGTAACACATACATGTTGAATCCTTTAGTGTTTTGTGGAATCATTTTATGTACTTGTTTACATAAAATTTGCTTAAAAATATTGTGGGCTTCCGAGGAAGTTTACTGTGAAAGTGCTCGGGCCTCATAGTGTTAACATCACTTTCATCCTTATCAGAGATCTTAACAGTACTTGAGTAAAAAGTGTCAATTTTCCTCAGGTTTTTAATTTGCATCCTATTTGATGTAACTGACGGACAATTTGACCACGCTTCCATTTAAGTTTGATATTCTGAAATTTTGCATAAAAACGGTTTTTTATGTGGTTCGCTTCGCTCGCTCGACAACTGTAAAGTAGTCATATTCATATTTTTATAGCATATCTAATTTTCATATTTGTCAAGATGAGTCAAGTTGGTTAATTAAAGTTCTATTCGATAGCGCTGGGGATTCATTTCAACTTTACCTTAATTTCAAATCAGATATTCTGAAATACTTCGCTCTATTCGTGTTTCCATAGCGTGTCTTGTAGATAATTAGATATTCATACTGATAATTTTAAGAGCACTTTAATTTGTGAGACATTTTGAGATCCCAGGGCTCCGGAAAATATTTCTGAATTCACATTATTTCAGAGTCTCAATAATATTTAAGCAAAATTTGGTGAAGATCCGTCCGAGCGTTTATTTGAGGGTTTTTTTTATCTGCAAAACCCTAAGGGGCAATTTTAACCTCATGTCCATTATTTTCAAAATTTCAGTATTATTTGAGAAAAGTTTGGTTAAGATCTGTCGAGTTTATTTTGGGTCTTTTTGGAAACCAAAAAATTTGGTAACAATACGTCTAGTCGTTAATTTTGATAGTTTTTTTTTTTATTCGTATGCCAATTTTACCTATAGTCTTATTTTATCGTCTTTTTGACACCTGCTACCGTTTTCTCGAAACTACTGAGGACAGATAAGTAGGTCGAAATTTCATCTGTATGGAATTTGCTGAGAACAGCAGAAGTGCCAATTGATAACTGGACAGTCCAGTTGTTTATTTTCTTTAAAGGTTACAAATAGTATTTTGTACAGTAAATAAGTAATTTCGAGTAAATTGTAGAGCACGTCAACATGCTGTAATTTCGACGTTTGCCATAAAAAAGAAACAAGTGCGGCTGAAAATTATTGTACTTAAAGAGTTAAAGGGCGGTCACATATTTTTATTAAAAATAATTGCGTTTTATTATTAATTATCCTAGTATATTAAATTTGCCTAATATATTAAATGGCCCAGCGTGAGCGGGCCGCTTTACTCACTTGTGTTACACATTGTTCTGTTATTTTTATCGTTTTCTATAAATAAATTATACAATAATTTGTTTCAAAATAGTGTTATATCATACAGTTGTCATTATAAAAAATTGTGAAAAATATTAATAAATTTGAGTTTTCCAAAACAAAAATATGCTTCCGCGCTTTAACATTTCATAATTTAAAATTTCCACCACTATTGCTTCGTTTTTATCGATTAAAAAAAAATCGCATGTTGATGTACCGTAAAACCGTCTAGACCCGGACACTTTTTTACATTTTTTGGTATAATTTTATGTTTATACATGTTTCCTTCATAGATATCACCAATAAAAGTATTACCATTAGAAAGAGCGTATATTATTTGTTGTATCCCTGATCCATTTGTTTCATTATAAGTAAAAATAAAAAAAGTAAAAAATAATTAGTAAGTGTCCGGGTCTACACCCCAAATCCGTCTTGACCCGGACACTTACTTAAATAATGTAATAACATGCAAACTAACCTCTCCCGTCGGGGTTAAGACAGTGTTTTATATCATCTGATGTCTTTGAAACTGTCAAAGGCTTCAAAACATTTTGTGGGAAGGAAGAGGGGTCAATACATAGTATGCCTCTCTATGAAGTAAACATGCGAGATGACACCAGAAGGAGGCATAAACCGTGTAATTCTGGCGGGAATATAACGTATGGATAGTGGAAGTTACAGCCAGTGCGAATCGCGGACATAGTGTAATAAACTGATGTGTCCGGGTCTAAACGGATATATGTATATAGCATGTATTTTTTTATATATACATCGAATATAACTTCAAACATCATTAAATGATGCGCGATGAAATTCTGAACACATACATATCAAAATTAAAACAATATGACAATTATGACGAAAATTACATGTCTAAGTTAGACACACATTTTATTTCTTTGAAAAACTGGAGAATAGTAATCCTGTAAAATGAGATAGTAAGAGTTGAAATCCGTAGTTTTTATTGGTACAGCTGTTTAGAAGATGTTTTTCTCTCTCTAATGACGTCAAGAACAAATGTTTATTGTAGCAGGTTAATGTAGAAACTACTTACTTTGAAGATTGGTGCAAAGTGTCCGGGTCTAAACCCCCTGTCCGGGTCTAGACGGTTTTACGGTACTCTACAGATTTCCCGTAATTTCATAGTAATCATAGGTAAAAATATTATTGGTGATACCTATAGAAATATTTATTAATACTTACAAAATTCCAAAATTATTTCTTTACAAATACTTGGCAACTAACAAATTTACAAGATTTTTTTTACTAATTGTCCATAGGTAGCTGTATACAAAAATAAAAAATTGTCATTTTGCGGTTTTTCGTAAATTTCTACAGTTAGACTAAAAAATTTTCAAAACCTTTTATTAGCGAGCCCTTACGACCCAACAGCGACCTACGTACCAAATTTTAAGTTTGTATGTATTGTAGTTCTGGAGATTTCGTTATAGTGAGTGAGTGAGTGGTATTTGCCTTTTATATAATAGATGTGTAGAATTTAAAAATAGAGAAAATAATAATTTGGGCGCTAATGAGTTAACAAAATAAAAAACTTGCAAAAACATTTATAAACATTTTTAGGGTTGATTTACACTATCGTGCCGATCACAGTCCGTTCTCAGTCCAGTCTCGCTCCGGTAAAATCCTATTACATTCACATTTTATGTTCCATGAATGGTACAGTTCGTTCTCGATCCAATGTCATTTTACCATATTCATAGATTTGTCATTCATTATAGATTTTATAATTCAGTTGTTTGAAGTTGAGTTTGTCGTTTACAGCAAGTTGTTTATATTATTTAATTGTATATCATAATTTTCCCTACGAAAAAATGTCATTTAATTTTTCATTAAAAAAATTAGCCGTTATGGCTGTTCTGCTTGATGAAGATGATAGAAAGAAAAGAAAAAAATATACAGCAAGAAGAAGAATGTGGGTACACCCCAGTTTATCGTCATTTAATAGACGATGAAGAAAAATTTGTCCAATATTGTCGAATAGATTCCGGAACGTTCGAAATTATTCTAAAAAAAGATTTAAAGAAAAATACAACATTTCGTGAAACGATTTCTCCCCGAGAAAAATTAACTGTACGTCTAAAGTAAATAATAATTTTTATTATAAACGTTTATTACATATTTAATTGTTTATTCTGATTTTCATTACATTTAGTTGTTAAATATAAATATTATATTTATAAAAGTTAAATTCGCTCGTTATACTGAGTAGGTGGTACTGATGAAATTATAGTTCTGCTGGTAAAATTTGGCGATCTAGCTTGTGATGATGGTGTTGGGCAGTCACGTGTCGAATTATGAGAACCAGATTGATTACTTTCGAAAAAATTAGATGGAGATGGTGAATCTGAAGATGGAACTGCTGATGATAGTAAAAATGGTGAAGAAGTTTCTCTCAAATATTTTTCTTCCATTTCGCTTACGAGATTAAATATTCTGTTTTTAACCACATGTTGGTCAATTGCGGAAATTTTTTTTACAGTGGCAGCCATTGGTTGGAAAAAAATGATCAATTGCGTCTAGACGCTTTGATTCAGAATTTTCTAAAATGTATTTCATCAAAGTTGATGATGTTGATATGTTTTCAGAATTTGCATTATTTCGCTTCTTTGCCTGTACCACCAACTCTTCGTTATTTTCTAATTCTTCATCCGTAACTGAAATTGAAGATATCCGTGGTCTATCTATAGTTAGATAGTCCTTAAGAAATTGTATTTGGTCGTCATCTCGCCATTTAATAATTTTGGCAGTGGCCTGGTCACTTTTTGTTTTTATTTTTCCTAGATATTTTCTATATTGACCTCGTAGGGATTCCCACCGTATCTTTGCTTCTGTAATTAAATATACATATAAAATACTTATATAGAAAATGTAATGAAATATAATGAAATTGTATAATGGTGAATTAATTAATTTTTCAAAATTAGAGCAGAAAAATATTATTATTATAGACTTTACGCCAACCTGGCGCTCACTACTCAGTAGGACAGTACTGGGTAACATTCATCTACACCGGCATTCATTATGCAAGGTATTAGGCTCTCTGAAAGGGTAATATGCCAAACCAATCCGCAAAAGTACCGTAGTACATTCACGGACGGGCTTGTCACACCACTCCTTATATTGTTATTATTGTTGCTTGGAACGAGGTGTTATGCGTCTATTTTGGTGTACACTAGGTCGTACGATAAAACTTTTGTGGGAGCGTAGATGTTGGCTCAATGACAGACGGCTGTGATAGCCTAGTTCGTTTTCGTGTTGTCTGAGGATAGGTAGGAGTGACAGGAAATAGAGGGAAGGGAAAGAACTGTTTATGTTTGTGTGATGGTTATGATGTTTATGTTTGAATTTGATGTTAGGCGAATTTTAAAGAATTGCATTATTATTAGGCAATTATATGATGAATTAAAGAATTTGATAACCATTATACGAAAGCTCCTTACAAAAACATTCCTATTAATCCCAACTCAACAAATGATCAACCTTACAAGCATCCATGTAGTCCTCAAAAGTACACCCAAAACGACAATAATGGTTGGGGAAATATTTCAAAGGATCGTAATAAAAATAGAGATCAAATTATTCTCAAAAACCTCGTGTACATTTTAGCAACAATCAACCTCCTTCAGAAAATAAAAATTCTAATACTCGTAAAAACGACCACGCTGTAGTTTCCACCAGCGCTATCGGTCCAATTAACCCTCAATTTCCAGATTTCGCTTACAATAAAATTGGGGAAACTAAATGAAACATTCAAAAGGAAATCGTCCTTATTGAATGAAAATCTTATAATTTCAAACAAGAATGTTAACAATGATTACAATTTTTCTTTTGATAATACAAATTCTTTAAATGACACTTTTCGTTAAACAATATACTTTAAATGACACTTTTCTTTGTAGCATTTTTGCAAATAATCAATTTGAAGACTTAACAAATGAGTCGAATCGAACAAATTTTCCAAAGACTCAAATTTCTAACGATATTTTACCTATCATTGAATTTAAATTTTTCGATAAGACTATTAAAACTTTGGCTGATACAGGCAGTGTGGTAACGGGAATTAACTATCAAGTTTTTCAGGAATTAAATCAAATAAATATTTCTAAAACACAAACCATTACTTGTTTTACCTAGAATTAAAATTTTTGTAACTACTGCAACTATGAAATGATCGTTACCTATAGATAGTCAGGTATACACTGAATTTTACTTATGAATGCCCTTACAATATCTTTAAATTGTTTAATAATAAAAAATTTAAGTTACTCTGTTATTTGAGGCATGGATTATCTATCCACGCCTAAAATAGCATACGGTATAGACTTCATTATGATGTGGAGATAGATCAATATCATGTGGTGTAAAATTCATTGGTTAGTTGTATCATGTGGTAATAAAATCAATTTTAGCGAAATAACTTCACAATTTTCTCATCTTTTAAGAAAAAATGCAAAATGGCATTGGGGAGAAAAAGAGCAAAAAGCGTTTGAAACTTTAAAAAAATTATTTTCTAAAACAGTATTACTAAGTTTCCTGACTTTAATAAAACTTTTTACGTTGATATCGACACGTCAAATAGGGCAATAAGCGGTTATCTATATCAATTAAATTCTGATGGGTCACATAATCCAATTTCTTTTGCATCTCGTGCACTTTCCACTTCTGAATTAAGTTATTCTATCTCAGAAAAGGAATTATTAATCTTAGTTTTCAGTTTTGGCAAGTTCAGACATTCGGAGCTTTCCACCGAGGAAAAACACAAAGTGACACAAAACTACTTTTTCAGTTTTTTTTTCAATTGGCAGCCATGAGTTAATGCACAAATCAACAGCAATACTAAGGTATCTTATCTGTTTGTAGGGCATATATTTAAGATAACCTTTTGCATATTTAATTTCCATTGTACATAACAGTTTGTTGTGGTAATTTTTTGTTACTTATCAAAAAAGAAATTCAAATAAATTCTTTTTTTAAGTTGGCAACCATGAGTCAATACGCAAACTAACACAAACCAACTTTGCTTTTGAGCTAAGTTGATTTGTGTCGTAACACACGCTTGTTAGATAGCACCTACCAGGCAAATGTTGACTTTAGTCGACTATGCTAACGTTCGCTAGAAAATTTTTTTAGCCTAATGGAGCTTACATCGTTACAAACCAGAGGCCCCTGATTAAAAAAAATTGATGCATGTCAAATATTTTTCAGTTTCCTTTGATTTTTCACAGTATAAATACTTAACTACTAGAGTACAGCCACATATAAAAATTATGGCATAAAAATAATCAATGACTATGTTAGAAATTGTAATTTTAATATCTGAAGTATGTTAATTTTTCTAATCAGACCCCTCTAGTTTGTAACGGTGTAAGCTCTATTAGCTAACGTTAGGCTAACAAAAGTTTCTGGCGAACGCTAGCATGTTTTCTCGCTGGAAAGCTCCCATTATATTTTGAATCATAAAATTATTCTACGAACCGACCACAGGGCGCCTATTTCCTTGAACAAAGCAAAAATGACAAACAGTCGAATTTTAAGATGGTTTGTCGCATTAAATGAATTTGATTTCCAAATAGAATATATTCAAGGCCAGCAAAATTTTATTGCTGATTTCTTTTCAAGAAACTCTTATGAGTGAAAACAATTGCAAGCAAACACTAGTGAATGAATAGTATACAACATGATAATAAAATCGGTTTGCAGGAACATATTATGCTGATACAAAATAAATGCTATGAAACTCGATTTTTAAGCACGTGCACTCAATAAAATTTTAAACAAAATACCTAAATATCAGCGTTATGATAAATTTTGTAAAAATATTCGTATAAATTTATTTTTATTCAAGGATAATTTCAAAATACACAATAATATTTTATTTCATAAAAATAAATTTTATCCCTTCAATTACCAAATATGTTTTCTTGAGTTAATAATAAATAAAATTATATGGTTTGTACACAAACAGATTGGTCATTTCGGTACTAGAAAAACAATTAGAAATTTAAAGCTATTCTTTTTTATAAAAAATAATATTTTTATTACTCATGCAGGAGAAGTACTGACTTGGCGCACACATTTCTGTATGCAAAACAGCTGTTTACCCACTGTACTCTTCCCACATACTTTTTTGCGTGCGGAAAGTAAACTTTCCAAATTGACAATAAAACACGCAAAATTTAATCAAAACACGCAAAGCCGATTCTCTTGATTTTTCATTTAATAAATATTTCAATAATTATTTCTATAGAAACCACCAACAAAGTAATTTAAACAATATTTAATTCAGAAAAAAAGAGAACACTCAAAAATATTATTTTAAAAAGTAATAAAAATGTTCAAAATAGTGATAATAATAGAAAAAAGTATTCCTAAATTCCTAATAAAAAATAGTATGTGCAACTCGTGCGGGATTCTCGATTGCCTGCACTTATTGCACAATATACTATTATTGTCGTGTAGATAAATTAATACAAACTTGTGTCATTTGTCAAAAATGTAAAGTAGCAAACTTTTTACACAAGGATCTTTACAAAATATTATTTCTGAATTCCCACTCCAGGATGTCTATGTGGACCTCTTCGGCCCAATTCCTACAGGTTCAAAATACATTCAGTTATATCAGCTAAAAAACGCGCTGATAAAATATTTAAACATTTCATGCCATCTGTAGGTCGTATTCAAAATTTATATTCTGATAATGGGTCGCAATTTTCCTCAGCAATGTGGAAAAACCTATTAAGGGATGCAGAGATCAGTGTGTAAACTATAAATGTACACAATCCGCGCGCCAATCCTGAAGAACGTGTAAATCGAGAATTTAATCGTTTATTCAGGACATATTGTTAAAACAAGCATCAGTCATGCCCTGATTATTTACAACATATCGAGGATTGCTTAAATTTTACACCACATGATACAACTAACCAATGAATTCGTATATACTAGAATGATAACATTTTACTAATTTTTTTGGAAATAACCATAAAATGGTTTATACTTGTCTAGCATAAATTATGTCTATACATGCATTGCATGCTACTTTCTGCCATTAGTAAGACAAGAATGAATAGACACAAAAGTAATGTAAATTTGAACAAGTTCTGTATCTACCCATCTTTGTCTTACAGAGATTCAAATTTTATAGACTTAACGGAAATTCATATTTATATTTGTTCTGTGGCGTCATCAGTGTAGTTGAAAAGGTTTCTCTGTATAATTAACGTTTGAATTACATCAGTGACACAGGTTACATATTAATAAAAAAAATTTATTTATTTATTTATTTATTTTGTAAAAAATGTATTCAAACATAAAGACTAAAATTCCATTAATTAACTCCAACATATTATCCAATGATAGGTATAATGATTGTGCATATAAGTAATTGATCACAATTACATAAGCAATCGTCGAAATCAGTTAATAAAATAAATTTTGTATAATTTTTTTATGTTAAGAATACAGTAGAATTGTAACTAAAACAAAGAGCATAAATTCCTCTTAGTTACAATTTATCTCTTTTTATTAAATATAAAAGATATATAATTATCTCTCTTTCATTTATTTGTACAATTTATCTCTTTTTATTAAATACAAAAGATATATAATTATCTCTCTTTCATTTATTTGTCAGTGTTGCCTTGGTTAACATTTAAAATATCTGTAATCTCCTTACCTCAGAATTCCCCTTAAAAAACTTTCTTTTAGTTAAAATACTATTGTACATCATTATAATAAAGACCTTTTAAATAAAAATGACAGTATTAGACAAAAATTAGTTAACACCACAGAACATCAGAAGGAACACTACTATCTCTTTTCTGTAATCAGCAGTGTGCACTTCTGGGCAAGTTAAGCTAGTTAGTATTCACTCGTTCGGCGGCAGGGGATGAGCGTAGATCAATTGTTTTGATCACGTTTTGATTGTTGTAGTCATTGCTACCACCACCGCACGAAGCCACATACATGCGTATGTAGTATTATATATACGTATGCAACACCACGCATCACACCTCAGATCACACACACGCACACACACACACAAGACAGATCACAAAAATACAAATTAAACCCAGTGCACACATATAACATATTTTCTATCCTTTTTTGGTTACACTGGTTTGAGTAGTATAGAGATAGCAGTGTTCTCTCTAAACTCTGTGGTTAAAATAATAAAATTATATTTGAAGGACAATAATTTACGTTTTTTTTCTTTTTTTATTTTTATTTTTTTGTTTTATTTAATAAAGTAAAAACTATTTTCATATTTTTATCTCGTTTTTGCTTTTCTGACTCTATCTCCTAATATTAAATATTTTAACACTTTTAAACTATTTCGGAAGCCGCTTATGCAATTTGGATCTTATTTTTAGCGAATTTCCAAAACTGGAAATACGCTATTATGGTAGGTATCATGACGCAACCTAAGCCAAAGACCATAACAGAAATATGTTTTGAGGTCCCCAGAATCCGAAAATGATATTCACTAAAATTTATATATATATATATATATATATATATATATATATATATATATATATATATATATATATATATATATATATATATATATATATATATATATATATATATATATATAAATTTTAGTGAGTATCATTTTGGGATTCTGGGGACCTCAAAACATATTTCTGTTATGGTCTTTGGCTCAAAGCGCCCGAAAAACCTACTTCTGGGCATCCGATGTGTCTGGCTAACGAACTTAGCCAAGCCAATCCAAACCAATTCAGTTTCCAATAAGCACACCAAATTTCATAAGCATTAAGCGTTTCGTTCGAGAGTTATCGTGGCGTTACACACACCAGCCCAGCCAATCCAAGCCAATTCAGTTTACAATAAGCACACCAAATTTCATAAGCATTAAGCGTTTCGTTCGAGAATATCGTGGCGTCACACACACATACACACACACACACACACACATATATATATATATATATATATATATATATATATATATATATATATATATATATATATATATATATATGTGTGTATATATATATATATATATATATATATATATATATATATATATATATATATATATATATATATGTGTGTGTGTGACGCCACGATAACTCTCGAACGAAACGCTTAATGTTTATGAAATTTGGTGTGCTTATTGGAAACTCAATTGGTTTGGATTGGCTGGGCTAAGTTCGTTAGCCAGACACATCGGATGCCCAGAAGTAGGTTTTTCGGGCGCTTTTTGTCAAAAAACTAAGTTTTCTGTCAGAATTAAACAACATTTTAATTTTTTTTACACCATACGAAAAACGAGAAAAAGTTACGTAAGATAAGATTTTAAATTATTATTTTACGTAATTTATTATTACGTAAACTAATTCCAGAGAAAAATTAAGAAATTGGTTAGAAATGGATTGAAAAATTTCCAAAGGGACCCTTGTTGTCTTTTTTTATTATACGGACAAACTATCTTCATTTCAATTTTTAAAATGGTACATTTTCAAAAAGGAAGCTTTTTAAGTGATATGTAATGAAAAAATTTTTTTAAGCAAGGCAATCGGCGATCGACAAGTGTCTCACTCAATCACCCAATATCCTTATGTATCTTTGTCTCAAGTTGTTTTTTTTTAAAATGTTCCTAGTTTTGTCTTTTTATGTCATGACAATTTGAAATTAACCCTAGAATCATACGTTGGTCCACGAGTCAAGTTAATCATACATCGGCGTCGTTTCGACGAATGGACTTTTACGGGGAGTATTAGAGTTTATTTGCAAAAAACATTTCTTTTACATAACAATACTACAAAAGCGAACAAAATATTTTAAAAAATTGTTGGATTTGGAAAAATTTCTTAATATAAATATTTATTAATGTTTTTAATCTTTTTATCAAAGCATATTTTCACTATAAAAATTAAAAAATAGATAAATACATCAGTTGTAACATAAAACATGTCTTTCAAATAATTAATTTATGAACTATAATGAGTCAGTGGACATGTGTGACTTTACAGAATGTGAAATTTCTCAGTCATAAATATTCCTATAGATATGTAGTTATTTCCCCATTAAGCACATTTGTAAATTTTCTAAAATTTTTTAGCAATTTTTCGACTAAGATCTCAAAAAATAATAAAAATTAAAATATTTTCCACAAAATAAATTGTTAATCTTTTATTAACTCACTTGAAACGCATTCTTTGGTTTGCGATTCAATATATTAAAACTTCAGTATTATGTCGTCTCTATAAGTCAAACAGCTGTAATCATCTTTCACATTATCATAATCATTGAATAAATTAATTATAACATCCATATCTTTAATAAATTTTAGAAAAAATAGGAAAACTTTTATATGTGGAGTACAAAATCTTAAAAAAAATATAGGTTAATCATACATCGTCGTCCTTTTGACGCACACTATTTCAGTATAAAAAAAAACGACAATAGCTATAAACAAAATTTATACGGCTTATGTGTTATAATAACAAATAAATTAGATAACAGAAGTTTCACAGCAAGCAGGTACCGAAAAGTTGTAGTAGTTGGAGCAGGTAGAGAAGTTCGTTCGTCGTTTTGACGAGTACGTATGATTCTAGGGTTAATTATGCGGCCATTCCCAGAATAAATCTCGTCAGCAGATGCAAGACGTAAGGCGTAGGAAATATTCCAAAATGTTTTCTAATTTAATTGATTTTATGTAGGTATCTTAACTATGACTGAAATTTGCTGAAAACACAACATCCGTTTCAATTTCTTTTTTATTACTACGAACAATTTTAGCTCCAAGGGTTTACATCACTATTGTGTGAAAGCAAAAAAAAATAAAAAAAATAAGTATTTTATAGCATACATATACCTATTCATAGATAACTAATTCGACGGAGGTCATTGACTAATTCAATTATTCTAAAAAATTTATAAGAATATTCATTTAAGATTGCATTCAAATATTAAATAATTATTTTGTATAATTTTTTATTAATTTACTTACTGTTACACTAAAATTATTTTTTATAGACCAAAAATTAAAATGGTAAAAAAATGCCAGTTAAATCTCAAATCTATGGTTAATGTCAACGATGTCAACAGTCAACGGTTTAATTTTATACATGTGAAACTATTATAATTATATTTATACATGTGAAATTCAAGAAACTTTTATACATGTGAAATATGTAATAAAATTAAAATTTTTATAATTGTAATTAATTATATATTAAATTAATAGGGGTCGTGTAGTGATAGTAGTGAAATACACATCAGAGCATTGTTACTAGTTATAAAAATTTAAATCGAGTGCGGTCTTCGTTAAAAGGGCCGCACAAAACAGTTACAAATTTAAAATCGTGCGATTGAACTAGCACATACTTAAATTATTTAATTCTACAAATAGCCATTTAAAATGGCCTTACGTACAAACACCTTATGGTGTGAGTACGTACAGGATGTCACAGAAAAACCTAACATCAAAGACTGTCTGAATTGGATATTTGGTACATTGGAAAAGGTAGTAACAGGATTTGCAGATAAGCTAGATGGAATTCAATACGAACCGAATGGATTATTTTTAAAGTTTCTAGACTCTGAAATATGTGAAAATATCATGGAAAAAACCGAAGGAGAAGGAAAAATTAAATTAGCATCCGGAATAATTATCAAAGTAAAAATAACGCAAGCTGGTATCGGCCGCCGTAAAATTCGAATAACAAGATTGCCATTTGAAATAAGTAATAACGATATATTGACGGAAATTCAGAAATACGGAACTATAACTAGTATCGACCACGAATACTGGTCCAATGAACTAATTCCAAACCAGAAATTATACAAAACAGGAAATCGTATCGCTATATGCAATTTAAAGAAACACATTCCATCCTATATAATAATTCGAGGATCAAAAGCAGCAGTAACATACGACGGCCAACCGAAAACTTGTGCTTATTGCGGCAGTCAAAATCATCTAATTGCTACCTGCGATAAAAGACCAGTCCGAAGCTATAGCAACGTATTAACCAACACCACCTCAATCACTGAAGAACCTGCAATTGGCACACAGGAAGAAAACAAAGAACCTACATCTGAATTGAACCAACCAGACAAAACCTTATGGCCAACACCAAAAGAAGCTTTTAAAAGGACACATACAAGTTCTACCACCACTGAAGAAGACTCAGAAGAACAAAATCTCGATAACAGTCAGACTGTATTCCTTGAACCTATAGAAAAAAGCAAGCCAGGAGGGAAAAAACAAAAAGACGATAATAGTCTACAAGAAACAATAGAACACTTAAGACCGTTAATAGATGAAAACAAAACTGGGCTGTATATATTGAATACTGACCAACTAATAAAATTTTTAAAACTGAGTCAAGAATCTACGGACTTATTAAAAATAGCACATGAATTTACCGAAGAAACCGATATATTACTCGAAATGCTTCAAACTTTACACAAAAAACTACCAGATAGATCTAGCAAAATTCGACTAACCAGAATAATTAACCAACTCTCAAACCAACTAGAAAATAGTTATTTGACATCAAAAGAAACGAACTAAACTATCATGGATAAAATAATCCAATGGAATTGTAATGGTTTTCATGCACACTATGAAGAAATAAAACAACTAATCAGTGTATACAACCCGTCAGTTATATGCCTCCAGGAAACGCACTTAAAAGAACAAAAATCCAGTAACTTAGGTCAATACACGATCTATCGTCACGACTACGAAGATGGATTAAAAGCGTCCGGAGGAGTTTTAATAGCCGTTAAAAACTCCATATATTCTAACCTATTAACGATACCAAGTAACCTACAGGCCATTGTTGTAAAACTTCAATTCAATTCAGAACAAACAATACATATCTGTAACGTGTATTTACCTCCAGGTTCTTGTCAAAAAGAAGACCTAGAAAAGTTATTAGAAAACATTCCGAAACCAAATATTATCCTCGGCGACTTTAACGCCCATAATCAATTATGGGGCTCGCAGCATAATGACAGCCGAGGACTAATGCTCGAAAATATCTATACGAAGCTAGACGATTTCATAATACTAAACAACGGTCACCCTACGCATTTTACACTAGCATCAGGCAAATACACCGCGATCGACTTGAGCTTCTGTTCCAGCAGCTTATTTTCTAAAATTTATTGGAATGTACATGAAGACCTCGCAGCTAGCGATCACTTTCCAATAATTATAAGCTTAACTAGTACACGTGGTCAATCATACGAAAAACCAGTACGTTGGAAAATCAAAAAAGCAAACTGGATAAACTTCCGAGAACTAACAGCCACTAGAAATTTTACCATCGAAGGCAACATTGACGACATAGTTTCAGATTTCAACAATTTAATATTAAACGCGGCAAAAGAAACCATACCCTTAACGAAGAATACAACAAATCATAACCCAGTTCCATGGTGGTGCAACGAAATTAAGGATGCTGTTGATGCAAGAAAGATCGCACTGAAACAGCATAAACGAAATCCAACAATAGAAAATTTAATAATATTTAAGAAGAAAAGAGCAGAAGCCCGTCGATTAATAAGGCAAAAACGAAAAGAAGCTTGGAATAAATTCATAACATCAATCAACAGTGAAACTACAGAATACGAAGTATGGAATTCAATCCGAAGATTAACAAGAAATAACACCATATTGCCAATTAGTTATCTAAGTGTCAATAACAAAATAATCACAAATCCGGAAGAAATAGCAACAGAATTTAATCACCATTATTCGAGAATGTCTGCAACAACTAACTATTCTGATCAATTCATAACATTCAAAAATCAAGAAGAAATTACTCCACTTAATCTCGAGAGTGAAGTCACTGAAGAATACAACTCGGACATCACACGCAAAGAGTTCGAAGAAGCTTTATATAACCAAAATAACACAACACCTGGGCCTGACAACATTTGTCCTGAAATGCTTAAAAATATGAACGAAGATGCGAAAACATATCTGTTTCAAATATTTCAATATATATGGAAAGAAAAAATATTTCCACAACAATGGAAACAAGCTACGATTATCCCAGTACTTAAACCCGGCAAAGATAAAACTAAAATAGAAAACTATCGTCCAATAGCCTTAACAAGTTCCGTTGGTAAATTAATGGAAATAATTATAAACTCCCGTCTGAGATGGATCATCGAACAAAAAAATCTAATAAACACTTACCAGTTCGGATTTAGAAAACAAAGATCAACGATTGATCACTTAGTAAGACTAGAAGACCAAATATGTAGAGCATTCCAAACAAATAAATATGTAATAACAATCTTTTTTGACCTAAAAAAAGCGTTCGACATGACCTGGCGGTACAAGATACTAAAAATATTATCTAGTCATGGCATACATGGTAATCTTCTCTACTACGTATCAAATTTCCTCTCAAACAGACAAATCA
This sequence comes from Brachynemurus nebulosus, assembly GCA_035578155.1. Taxonomy (NCBI): domain Eukaryota; kingdom Metazoa; phylum Arthropoda; class Insecta; order Neuroptera; family Myrmeleontidae; genus Brachynemurus; species Brachynemurus nebulosus. The sequence continues at coordinate 94,316,518 of JAPWDM010000001.1, forward strand.
ACACTAGAATTGGAAACAACTTATCACAATATCAAATACAAGAAAACGGCTTACCTCAAGGGTCCGTACTGAGCCCAATTTTATTTTTAATAGCCATTAACGATATTGTAAACGAGATACCAGAACCAGTTAAAACACACCTCTTTGCTGACGACCTAGCAATATCAGTAAGTACTCGACAAATTAAAAATGGAGTAAAATTACTCCAAACTGTACTAAACAACTTAGAAGATTGGACTTACAGAAACGGACTAGAAATCTCAGTAGAAAAAACAAAAAGTGTTGTTTTTACTAGAAAAAGACATCCTGAAATAAATATCGATTTAAAAATTTACGGGAAACAAATTGATTTTGCAGACACCCACAAGTTCTTAGGAATGACCTTCGATAGGAAAATGACATGGATACCACATATCAAGGAATTAAAAGCCAGATGCCTAAAAAACCTAAATATCTTAAAAATAATTAACGGTCAAAATAATGGAGCAGACAGAAAAACCTTGTTAACATTGTACAAAAACCTCATTAGATCAAAACTGGACTACGGTTCCATAATTTATGGTTCAGCCAAACCAAAACACCTACAAATGTTAAACGTAATTCACAATGCAGGTATTAGAATAGCTACAGGGCTATATAAAAACTGTCCGATCGAGAGTATCTACTGCGAATCAGGAGAACCATCATTAGAAAACAGAAGAAATTGGCTGATAATAAAACATCTAATTAGACTAAAATGTTTAAACAACCACCCAAATAACGTTTTATTTGCGTCAGACCAACGACTATCAATATTCACATTAAACAGTAAAATACCAAAACCCTTGGCTGCACGTACAAAAATAGTAATCTCAAAATTAAAATATGAAACCCCTAAAATCATTAAGAACTTCGCAACAAACATACCGCCCTGGAAAATAGAAGATATCCAAGTAATCACTAACTTAGAAAAGTATAAAAAATACGAAACCCCTCCACTAGTTTACCAGCAAGAATACATGGAAGTCATCAGTAGATATCAGGAATACAGCCAAATATTCACCGATGGATCTAAAGCCGATAACACAGTAGGGTGCGCATTCTCGATAGGAAACATCGAAAAAACATTCCAGCTTAAGCCACATTGCAGCATTTTTACAGCTGAACTTACAGCTATAATAGAAGCAATCAAATATATCAGCAACAAACCACCAAAGAAATATATATTAGGCACTGACTCTCTCAGTACATTAAAATTTATTTCAAGTAATCATCAAGAAAACAACATCAAATACTTAATCCAAGAGGCCACAGATGCCGGTAACAAGATAATTCTCATGTGGATACCAAGTCATGTGGGAATAAAATACAACGAAAAAGCCGATGTCCTAGCCAATGAAGCTAGAACAACCGGTGTACATATCAATGAAACAACAAAAATAGACGAAATAAATTACGTCAAACAATTACTTCAGAAAACATGGAACGATAGTTGGAACAGAAAACTAGAAAAATTAAACGAAGTAAAGACCACCGTAACTCCTTGGAAAACATCGTTTAGGAAATCAAGAAAAGAAGAAATCATTTTAGCTAGGCTAAGAACGGGATACTGCAAATTAACACACGAATATCTGTTCAAAAGAACAAACCCTCCACTTTGCAATAAGTGTCAAATACAGCTGACCCTAAAACATCTTCTAAGTGAATGTCCATCGAACATAACTACCCAAAAAAGAATTGGCATAAAGAATAGTGATCTTAGTGAACTTTTAAAAGATAGTGAAAGTGCAGTGAAACTAACCTTTCAATTCCTAAAAGAAATCAAAGTGTATAATGAAATTTGAGTAAACTATCTGGAACATTTTGTATCTATCTCGCTAAACTAAGTACACTCATGAACTAACAAGCAACTTAATTATAATATTGTTATTATTGGATATTATATAATACTATTTATTTTATAATACTTGTACAATTTAGTTAAATATGTTATTTGAATTATGTGAAGAATTTGTAAATATTTTGTTTGTAGCGCATATAGCCTAGAAGCAGCTAAAGCGCTATATATAATAAATTAAAAAAAAAAATTAAAAAATTAATAGGAATTTTATTTTCTTTCATACAATGTATAAATGAATATTTCGTTTTAGGTTAAGTAACAAAAATTTTGTTAAAAAATTTGTCAGATTTGAATCAATTCATGGTTGGAATTTTATGTTAAATTTTATGGTAAGTGTGTAAATGGTGATCGAATTAGGACAGATATGAAATCAATTTAAGTGTTTTAATTGTTTTTTTGGCCAATAAGTTAATCAGAAATGCTGTCACACTGAACTATTTGAACATGTTTAAAATCAAAAGCGATTATTTATCAAAACGAAAATCATGAAAAACATTTAAGAAAATGATTAAAATAACAAGTGAAAGCAACGTTCTACAAAAATTTGAGACGAAAAGTGGAAATAAACATTGTGAAATGCATCTTTCTTTGTTGTAAATTTCAAAAAACTGTCGGCGCCAAAAATGTAGGCAATATTTATGAATAGTGTATATAAAATTATTGTTGAGGTTTTGTATTCAAGTTCTACACGTTTTTTCGCAATATACAGTATTATTGAAATATTCATTCAAGACTTACACGAACTTTTTAAAAATTAAAAAATAAATTGAATGCAAAGCTCCATCAACTGAATCGATACACCTACCAATACATCAACCTGTGTTATTCCACTACAACAATGTGCTTCTGGCATTCGATTTAATGAAAATAAACATTCTAAAATTTTATTAGATGAACGCGAACAAATATGAAGACCATCCAGTTTACTGTTTTATGAACGTGAGAAGTATAACTGAACAAATATCATTTATGCGACAAAATATTGTCGATAACGTACTACCGGAATTTGAACCAGCTAAAAGCAATGTTACTCCTAGAATATGGTTTATGAAATTAGAAAATTTGCGCGCTATGTACAACTGGAATGAACAAACATTATTGTTACGAACCATCACTAACAAGTAAAGGGCCCGAGGCCGGACCTATCGATTTTGATGAAACTTAGATATGTTGTAAAAAACTAAAAAAAAAGCGACACGTATTTTTTTTTATCGGCGGAAAAACGGTTTGAAGGGGTGAAATCGCCCTCCAAAAATTAGGGTAAAAATTTAATTTTTTAAATATCTCGAAAACGGTAAGAGATAGAGCAAAAGTTTGAATAAGCAATATTGCTCTTTTTTAAAGAGCTATCTATTGATATTAAATTTGTTCAAATTACATCAAGAGGGGTGGTTGGGGGTTAAAATCTAGGGGTTAATTTTGCAAAAAGGGGGTGGAAATTAAACCATATAAAAATTTTGTTTACATATTTGAAATCTACGTCAAAAATTTTAATTGATCTGTTTTTGCTCAATGTCCTAATATTAAGTCTAGGGGTAGTTAACTAGGGGGTGACTGTGTCGAATAGTCCTACTACTTGGGTAGTTCAAGAAGTTTTTCTTCATGGAAAATAGTTTAGGACATTTAGAATAACGTAGAAATAAAATTTTCGATTTCAAAATTCAGTTTGAGCAACACTGGAGAGGAAGTGAGTCACCCTCTTAAATTACATACTAGTTAAATACACTCATTTTTAATATTAACACACTGACAGTGGGTAATAATCTCACAATAAGTGGTTCTGAAGTTAGACTGTCATTATGTAAGGCTTTTATAAGGTTTATTTTTTAATGGATGTTATAGTTTTCGTTATCGAAAATTATCGATACCGAAAATAACGATATTTTCAAAATGAATGAAAACCTAATAAAAACCTTACATACGATAGTCCAACTTCAGAACCACTTATTGTGACATTATTACCCACTGTCAGTTTGTTAATATTAAAAATAAGTGTATGTTAACTATACTAAAATCAAAACACTTTGTCAGTAATAAAAATGCGTGATCAGAACATGGTATGGTACATACAATATTTTCATTTTTAGGGACAGTGACTTCCAAACAATGGCACTTTCCACCAAATATAATATTTTTTATAAGCAAGCAATAACATTTTTTTAAATTTTATTTCTATTATCATACATATACTCACATACTTACGTGCACTATTTTACTATCAAAAACAAAAATATACGTAAAATTGTGAGTAATTATTGCTGTTTACATGTGTATTAAAATGCACTTACTTAAATCTCTTTTTAGAACTTCTGTATGTTTGTGTATGTATTCTACAACTAGATGAGTCACTGAAGGGACTATAGTATGATAAGGGTTGGTATTGAGTTACACTATTGCGTTATTTAAATACATTTAAATTCTTTATTTTTAGATAAATTTATTAATTATCACTGTTAACAGATATTTTTAACTTTACAATTTCTTAAACTGCTATCTACTGCCAATCTTTTTGTACAGTAAGGAATATACAAACATATGAATAATATTTGTAAGTTTTAAATTACAAATTTGTAACGAATGTAAAACGGCCTTTACCCTAATATTCCACCCTATAGTACCTAAAAAAACCATTACAGTACATGAATAGTACCACGATTTGTTCACGTGATTACTGACAAAGTGTTTCGATTTTAGTATAGTATGTAATTTAAGAGGGCGACTCACCCCCTCTCCAGTGTTGCTCAAACTGAATTTTGAAATCGAAAATTTCATTTCTACATTATTCTAAATGTCTTAAACTATTTTCCATGAAGAACTTCTTGAACAAGGGGCCAAACTAGAATGTCTATCAAACTGTTCCACTTGTAGCCAGTGGGTGACGTAAAATCTCCCCACTATGTTGTGTAGGTACACACTGTTTGCAATGGTGTTGGTTTGGTGTTTTGTAGTAGTGTGCGTATTTACACACACTATTACAAAACACCTATTATGGGACAAACCAACCTGTCCAATTCAAGTAACAATGTCTAACAATGTATTACAATGCACTGTGTGTTCAGCGACGGCCACCGACTGACTACATGTCTTAAGCCGTGTCGGCCACACTCTGGGCTCATCACTAGTTACAATTTTCTACACTTACGCTGAGGACTTGTTCTTGAACTACCCAAGTAGTACGACTATTCGACACAGTCACCCTCTAGTTAACTACCCCTAGACATAATACATATATTAGGACATTGAGCAAAAATAGGTCAATTCGATTTTCTGACGTAGATTTCAAATCTGTAAACAGAATTTTTATATTGTTTAATATTCATCCCCTTTTTGCAAAATTAACCCCTAAATTTTAACCCCCAGCCACTCCTGTTGACCCAATTTGAGCGAATTGCATACCAATAGATAGTTCTTTAAAAAAGAGCAATACTGCCAATTTACACTTTTGCGTTATCTCTTACCGTTTTCGAGATATTTGAAAAATTAAATTTTTATCCCAATTTTTGGAGGGTGATTTCACCCCTTCAAACCGTTTTTCCGCTGATAAAAAAAATACGTGTCGTTTATTTTTTAGTGTTCTACAACATATCTAAGTTTCATCAAAATCGATAGGTCCGGCCTCGGGCCCTTTACTGGTAAGTTGAATCGAGTCGCTAAATTTTGGTTCAATTCTCGCATGGTTTGAAAAAATCGCATTCTTAAGTAAGGTTACTTCTAACATTCAAACTTTTATTGTTGTAGTTCAGACAATTCTGAATAAGCAATCGATTTTTTGAAATTCTGCTACCCAAATTTTATGTAAAAATCTTTTTTTACAGGTTTTGGTTAAGATAATGTGAGTTCTAAATAGCACTCCAAGAGTTCTACAGAAAATTCCTGTAACTTTTTCCTGTACAATAATTACTTTTCAAGCAACGTCATTTCAAAGTGGTTTTTGGAATAAAAAATTTTTTACGAGTACTGGTCAATTTGAAACAAATTTTGAATGAAATTCCAAAAGTTCCACAGAATAAAATTAGGACTCTTCAGTAAAATAATTACTTCTAAACGCCAATTTTAACTATAAAAAAATGGTTTCCGAAAATATTTTTTCGTGGATTCTGATCGATTTGATTGATCGAAGAGCTGTATAGGTGTGCTAATAAATTATATGTTTTAACGGTTTTCCATAAAACATAAGAACAGAAAGGACGGATAGGTTAACATAAACTTGCTCACCCATATGCGAAAAAGTGCTTTTAGTAATTTAAAGAAATGAAAATTCGAAGTAAATTACCTGTTTTACGACGATCGTGACAAAAATTGGATAAAATGAAAATTTTAAGAAAAGTCATGGATAAAGGTGCCTAAAATCCTAATTGTATAAACAGAATAATTCACTTCAAGAAAGAAACAATTACGGAATTATGTAAATCAAATTGAAACATATTTATTATGAAAGAAAATTGCTCAATTATACATAGAAAGATTGTTAATACATTTCAGCGTTAGTTTACGGTTTTCCATATCTGTAAGTAATAAACCAATTGGCTAAAACCAAAAGCCAAAAGTAATTTAGCTTGAATTTTTTAATGTTGAATATATCCCAAGGAAATATACGCACAAAATTTAAAAATTAGCAAATTACTATTTTGAAAACTTTTTCTATTAAATTAATTTCTATAGTACCTATTAGGGATGGTATGTAAAATCGCAGACTGCGATTTTGTCGCAGATATTAAAAAATCGCATATCGTAGGTTGCAGGTTCCAACTGCGACTCAAGTAATGTTGCGACTGCGACTTTTAAAACTGCTATTGCTATTTCTGTTCTCTACATCCTACAACAGCGATATCACTATGAACTGTTATGTCTTGCTTATGTATGTTGCGACTGCGACTTTGTGTCATATTTGTATTTAAGACAAGTTATTTTCTATCATTTTTCTGTGGACTGTTGTGGGTGTATGGACGGATACTAGGTACATATTAAACCACCCTTCGTTTTGTATCTATGTATGTATGTATGTATATTACAGATAATATGTATATAACATGCATTGTATACCCTCATAAATACTAATATTTTTTTATATACAAACGCAGATATAGTATATTTATTTAGTTTAGAAATGACGTCATTATCGTCTCTTTTCAATTTATGACGCTAGCTGTCCTTTAAAAAAATTATACGATACTGATCCTTAAAATAGTATATAAATTAAGTTTATTTCCATTTTTTCTTTTTCTCATTCTTTTCAAGTGCGTTGTGTGTTTCTGTGAAATTCGAAGCAACAATCGATAACTTTTTAAAATAAAAAAAATGGATCTTGAAAACTATGTCAAAGAAAAAACTAGTCCAATTTGGAATTTCTATTTTATAGTTGATAAAGAATATGCCAAATGTAACATATAACATATAATTGATATTTTAACACTAACTACCTATCATATGTAGCATTTTTTTGAAAAATCGCAGTAGCAGTTATAAATAGCAGTCACAACTAAAAACAGCAGTCGCAACTAAAAATCGCAGATATTCTTTAGTCGCAGCCGCAGTCGCAACTGCGATCGCAGAATAGCAGTTTACCTCATCCCTAGTACCTATATTTATTTATTTAATAAAAGTTATGCCTTTATTATATCAATTGACTTAAATACTTATTTATCTGCCGTTCAAATAAAAATATTTTTGGAAACGCAAACAATTTTTAATTTTCATCGTTAGAGAGCTAAGATTATTTTAGATAAACATAGGCTATGTTATATGAAATTCGACAGGTCTTGGTGACTCAAAAAAGCTAAAAATTAATTCACAGCTAATTTTGAAAGTTTTTTCGCTCTTAGAAAACTAAAATATTTTAGACAAACATTGGCTGTATTATATAAAGTTATGAAGATTAACGGGGTTCTGGCAATTCAAACGCGCAAAATTTATTTATTCAACCGATTTTGAAAAATTTTTCGCTTTTAACAAACTAAAATACTGTAGATAAATATTTAATATAGACTATTTATATATACGTAAGGTATCCTGGGGTTCCAAAAGCGTCATAATGCATAAAGAAACTGCCAAACCGATTAAAAGTTATCTTAGATGGACAAAGAGTGTGTTATATGAGTTTAGCTAGAGCCCTAGGGTCCTATAAGCATCAAAAATAAAAACTAGCCGGCTTTTTTTGAATTTTTTTTCACTATTAGAGAGTTAAAATATTTTAAAAACAGAGACTTTGATATGTGAAGTCAGACGGTGTGCTAGTAGCCCAAATTTGCCAAAAATTAACTACATAATCGATTCTGAAATTTTTTCTTTCGTAAACTTTTGGAAATTCGCTATGTTATGCAGAATGCTGCGACAGGGGTATTATATACTTACAAACAAAAAACAGATTTTATTGTTAAGTACTCGTCGAAAAGATATGGATTAACTTCCTTTATCAAAGAAATATAATGGTGTCAGTAGATAGGCTAGGAGAGAGCGGTGACACAGTAGAACCCCAATTATCCGGACTACTTTTTGACGGTGTTAAGAACCGTGTAGTTTGGGGTCCTACTGTACCTCGTGTATGGATTGACCTTTAATCCGGCACGTACCGAGTAAATGTATTTAAAATTTGTTGTTGACATTTGACCCCAACACTCGCTCATACTGTTAGCCTTGAAATTCGTAAGAGATGAGTCATTACCCGCAACCAAATTAATTTATGTTAACTCATTATGCGTCATCACAATTTATTAATCACAATTTGGTTTTGTGTTAACCCATTATGCGCCGGCACTAATGTAATTTTTGAATGTGAACCTAACGCATGCGCAGATTGAATTTAAGTACACGACGCATGCGCAGACTAAATTTTAGGTTATAACTTGATAGCTGGGGTACACTACCGCGTCAAAATGTGGGGAATACCCTAACTCGGGGGTGGCCCCAAACTTTTGACACCGTACTGTACTTAAAATTTTGGTACACTACCGTGTCAAAAGTGTGGACCCCCCTGGTCAAAAAGGTATCCGATCACTTTTTGAAGCGTACTGTACGTGCAAACCTTGGCCCCAACACGCGCTTGCCTTAATTACGTCATCTTAAACGAACTATCACGTCAAAAAATGTGGGGAATACCCTAACCCAGGGGTGGCCCCAAATTTTTGACGCCGTACTGTACTTAAATTTTTGGTACACTACCGTGTCAAAAGTGCGGGCCCCCCTGACCAAAAAGGTATCCGACCACTTTTTGAAGCGTACTGTACGTGCAAACCTTGACCCCAACACGCGCTTGCCTTAATTACGTCATCTTAAACGAACTATCACGTCAAAAAATGTGGGGAATACCCTAACTCGGGGGTGGCCCCAAATTTTTGACGCCGTACTGTACTTAAATTTTTGGTACACTACCATGTCAAAAGTGCGGGCCCCCCTGAGCAAAAAGGTATCCGATCACTTTTTGAAGCGTACTGTGCTTATTACGTGCAAATCTTGGCCTCACTTAACTGCGTCATCTTAAATTGGGTGCGGTCGCTAACGATAAATTTTGTCGGGGGCGCACTGTACCAAGCGCTAGATTTTAAGATTAGACTCCGGGGTCCAGATTTCTGACCGCTACTGTACTGTAAATCGAGTGTCTACTGTACTTTTCAACAAGTTTAAGCCTGTTTTCAGCAAAGTCAGCACTTTTTTAATTTGTTTATTTATATAAGTTTTAATTTAAAAAAAATGTTTATTTAAGATTTTGATGACTCAGCAATTTTTTTGTTTGGATTTCAAATACGAAATAGTCTTCTTGGAATTTTTAATTTATGGCCTGATTGTTGAATTATAATTATAGTATGATTCATACAAGCGGGGATTTTTGTTATATTTGTTTATTTATATAATAATTTTGGATCATGTAATAATTTTAAAATTGTTTATTTAAGATTGGGAGGCCGCTAAATTTTGTGGGGGCACTGTACCAAGCGCTACCGCAAAACTAACTTCAGACTCCAGGGTCCAGATGTCTGACCGCTACTGTACTGCCGGAAATTTGGGTGTCAACTGTAACTCAGGGTTTTTTTTGTATATTTAACCTTGGAAAATTCCAGGAATTTTTATCAGTTTTAAAATAAACAAACAACTAATAATTAAATGTTTATTTTAGCTGAATTATGATCATATGACTCATATATGGAGTTTTTTTGGTATGAGAAAGATGACGTCATGGAATATTAATGAGTTAAAAAATTGTTTAGTAAAAAATATCACCCATTGTAGGCCTCAAGCAAGAAATTATTTTTATCAGTTTTAATACTTTAACATTTAATCTACAGTGACCAATTTTTTAGTTAACTAACAAAAGTTCTTGAAATTTTAACAAGTTACAAAAAATATTACTTCTTATGGTGCACAACATTTTTGAATTTGACTGTAGCACAAAACTGTTTCTATATCAAACGAAAATTATCTGAAATAATTCAGTATGTACATATGTATAGACTCTGTATATTAAAAATATTTTATGTATACACTCTGTATATTGAGAATAAGAAAGAAAATTTGTATATAATTTTAATTTTTATGAATACTAGTAAACGAATTGTATAGCCATTTATGAATAAGTATTAAATCTAATTATAAAATAATTTATAAATATTGCAAAAAATTTGTTTAATCAGCAAAATCAATGTATATCATTTTAATACTGATACATATTTATATTAGGGTATAATAGTATTGTATTTAACATTTTTAAACAGAATAAAAGTTCAATTTTTGGTTTTAAATTACTATAAGTTAAACACGTCGCTTAATATAAAAATGATAACAGCATTGGGTTTTACTAAATTTTTAAGTCTGTAAAATCAAAATTTTTTATAGACACATAGAACATTTTGAATTTGCTACTCTATCATTAACATACAAATAATATCATGTATATATAACGGGTGTATATTTAGTATTTTTAATAAATATTTTAGTATACAGGGTGTATCATGAAATATGCTTTTCAATTAGAATAATAAATTTCATAAGATTTTTGTTAATACTCTTATAGGTTAACGAAAGAAACTTTTTGCTGTAAAAAAATAGGGGAATGCAGGGTAATAATTAAATAAAACGCACATATTTTTTTTTTAAATTTTATTTATAGAATATGTATACAAAAAATTAAATTGCTTAAATCTATATATTACTTAAAATCTATTTATTTTCCATATAAAAATTTTTTAAAAGAATACAATTTTCTAATGAACAAATTTTATCTGAATGAAGCATACAGCGTCTTGAATAATATTCATCTCGCAGAATGGAAATCTTCGGTACATCAAATATTTCTTCCAAATTCAAAATCCACGGCTGGTTTTCGGTACCATCAAACAAACTTGATATCCATTTCTTCTTTTCACCACCCTTGACGTATATAACATCATACTTCTTTAATATAGGTTTCAATATGGTATGAAGTTTTTTGTACGGAATAAATCCATACGACCAAGGTATCCCATGCCAATTTCGGTAAAGCCAACTGGCTACTCGTTGATATTTCTTCGGCAACTCGTTGAAATCAAACGGTGCGTCGAATATAAGATGTAATATATCATCCGAATTTTTTGCAGCAATACCAACTTCTTTAAAATAAAATTCGTTGTTAGCTCCTTGATAGCCTTGTATGTCAAGAAACGCCATTTTTTACCGCCACCGTAGAACTGAATTTATTCACACAATCCACAACTTTATATAGAATAATTAAAAGTGGTGGGGGTAGTTAGTTAATTTGTGGAACGTATTCGAAAATGGCTATTAATAGCTATTGCTAGTTTACCATCAAATTACAAACTGTTAATAATATTTAGCACATTTGTGAGTACCAGGTTCTTTTCACTTTAAGACCTAGTGATTTAAGGAATGCCAAATTTTCAGGTGAAATGTGTTGTTGCTCAAAAGTATTACGTTTAATGATTTTAGGTTTCGAAAGTCCTTTGCTAGGTTCTCTAGCGGAGGACTGCGCTGAATTGTAAATTAACATGGTTCCAAAATGTAATTGTTTTACCACGAAAGTATAATTTCCAACGAAAGAGATGTTAACTCTTTGACAACCACCGGTAAATAGATAATATTTTATGTAAGTTCAACTATTTTATACCCTTCAACCATGATAAGGTGTATAAGCTGGAGTATAACTCAGAAAATTATATAGCGGTGGTGACGTAACACACAAATGCGGTGGTTGTGTTGCGGTTGTGGTGGTGGCGGTGTTTGTGTGGCGGTTGTGTGGTGGTGGCGGTGGTATTTGTGTGGCGGTGGCGGTGGTGTTTGTGTGGTGGCGGCGGTGGTGTTTGTGTGGCGGTGGTATTTGTATGGTGGTTTCGGTGGTTGTGTGGTGGTTGTGGGGGTGGCGGGGTAGCAGCGGTGTTTGCGGCTGACGTGCACAACTTTATCATTAATTCAATCGAAGCAGCAATTTACTGTAGACAATAAATCGGTGGTGACATCTCGCGGTGTTTGTTGAACGCAATATCTAAATTAATCAATCTGGTGACGTTCCTGTTCCCTGCTCTTATACTGGAAGATTATTAGATATCGATTTTAGATAAAATATTGAAAAATTTCGGTTACAAAATACTATAAATACAACTGAATTATTAACCGGATGTCATTGGTTGATTAAGTTCCAGAAGGTAAACAACAACAGCAACATGCCGATTTGTGGTATTTGTAAATTTCAACCGTCACAGTGTAAGTGTGCCTTCTACGAGTACTGTGATAGGTGTCGAAATGAAAAACGAATTTGCATGTGTTGTAAACGATGTATGATGCCATTTCCAAACTGTGTTTGCAATTATATAAACTGTACCACATGTAAAAGCCGCTGCAATTGCAAATAATTTAGTAAAATCAATCATCTGATTGCCACATAATACATATTGACCAATTCCACGGTTGCTCAAACCAACGTAAACATTTATTTATAAGGCAATGACCAGCGATGTAATGAGGCATAATGGATATTTTGTGTAACAGTGGAATTGGTTAATATCGATTAAATATCGATTTTTTATAAAATATTGGATTATTTGGTTTCAGTCAAAATACTATAAATACAACTGAATTATTAACCGGATGTCATTTGTTGGTTAAGTTCCAGAAAGTAAACAAAAACAACATGCCGATTTGTGGTATTTGTAAATTTCAACCACCACAGTGTAAGTGTTCCTTCCCCGAGTATTGTGATAGGTGTCGAAACGAAAAACGAATTTGCATGTGTTGTAAACGATGTATGATGCCATTTCCAAACTGTGTTTGCAATTATGTAAACTGTCCCACATGTAAAAGTCGCTGCAATTGCGAATAATTTAGTAAAATCAATCACCTGATTGTCACATCATAAGTATTGACCAATTCCGCGGTTGTTAAAACAAACATTAGCATTTATTTAGTAATGAGGTATAACGTATATTTTGAGTAACAGTGGAATTGACCAATACCTATTAATCAGTATTAAAGTTTTTGTTGAATACTCAAAATATACATTATACCACATTACTAAATAAATGTTAATGTTTATTTGATATTTTCCATTGGTTGTGGTGTATAAACACTGATCATATGAAGGTGTGGTTGCTTTAGAGTAACTTAATTTGTAGCTGTGTGGGAATAAACATATCGGTGGGGTAAAATGAGCAACTCAAATTTTGTAGTTGTGTTGGGGTGGTGGTGGTGGTGGTGGTGGTGGTGGCGGCGGTGGTGGTGGTGGTGGTGGTGGTTTTTGTGGTGGCAACTCATAATTTATTTAAGCGACGTGCTGTAACAGAAATTGGTAGTGTATTGGCAAAATGTCTGAACAACACGGTGTTAAGTATAAGTGATCTGTGGACCACTTTTACTGCCACTGATACAACAATGGATCCGGTTTTGGAGAAGTTGAATAAACTTGGTGCTGATAAACCATTCAAATCGCTATCTACACTCAAACCGTATGAAACGTGGAAAATTCTTGATGTACGACGCATGGAAACTCGATATGGGCCAGCGGTTGCGGTGGAACTTGCAGATGCTCAAGTGTTCCTTCCAAAACGATTCGCGGATTTGGATGAGCAGACCATTCAATGTTTACGTACAGGACAATATTTTATTACATATAAAGGAACTGATTCTAGTGGTTTTTTACATATTGTGGAATTTAGTAAATAGCTATCACATGTATGATGTTAGATGTAAGATTAAGGTAACTGTCAGATATGAAAATGAATTGATTTACTTTTTAATTGTAATATTGTAAACGTATATTTCATTAAAAAATAAATTATTTTACGTATAAATTCTTATATTGTTCTTATTTTACAACACACTAGAACCTCCCAAATTATATCTTGAATTATGATAAGACTCTCAGTAGGTATGGACTCAGTTGGCAACGCAATGTAATTGCCTATATTCAGGAGCCAGTATTTTAATGTTGGTGTTGAGTCACCTGACACTTGCATATAGCTCTTCATTCATTTTTCTGAACTAATTTCCAAACCGAAAGAGTGTAATGGGGGCAAAATGTGTAAGCCGGATGTCAACAGCTACTTCATGGAGTAAAAAGAGCAACTCAGATGTGGTGGTTGCGGCGGCGGCGGCGGCGGTGGTGGTGGTGGTGGTGGCGGCGGCGGCGGTGGTGGAGGAGTATATAAGTAATCGCTAACAAAATTCTGAATTAATCTTGTAAGACTAGTTGAGCTTTACACATCTATTATAATTTTCAAGTGTACGCAGTGCTATAAAAGCTTCTCGCGGAAAGATTCTCTTTCACGTCATATAAGAAATACACATATGCGAGAATTTTCACCAAAAAGGTTTGAAAATAGTTACTCTCTTGATCCGCTAAAAAGACAAACATTAGACACGGCTGATGACTTATCTAGTTATGATACCGGGAGGAATGATGTTGATGATGAATTTCTAAACAATAAAGTTGAAGAAAGGGTCAATCCACTTGAACAAAGAATTAAAGCTGCATCAAAAGCAATTCAAACTAAATTTAATAATTTAAAAAATCAAAATAGTGTTTACACACCCAGCGATGAGTCTAATAACAGGGTTTTAACCACTTCTGATAGTGGAACTGTTATCATTCCCAAGTTAACTACAGCTCTGCAAACCCTTTTGGATATTTTATTAATCAAAGAAACTCAAAATAAAGATGAGTATTCTAATGAACGAATAGCAATAAAACGTTCAGTCAATTCAACGGACCGAGAGCTACTTGCTAAGCGTATCAAATACAACGACTCGGAAAATGCTAATGGGCAATCGAAAAAAATAAAATACTGGCATAATCCTAATATTTTAATAGATGAATTACGACGTTTATACGAGACTTCAGAAACTGGTGAAAAAATACTCAATATTATTCGGAGTTTAGAGGAAAATAAAAACATATTGTTTAACGTTGACGATAGTGAAGCTTTAATCGAAGAGTTAGATGCTTTAAGAGAAACTACTGTCGGTCAAGAAATATTCTCTATACTTCGTGAACTTCAAAAGGCTGATGTTATTGAGCCACTAGGTGATTATCTGGATGAAACTGATAAAGAAGATGCTAGCGATTATGATGATGATTAATTTAGATATTGCGTTCAACAAACACCGCGAGATATCACCACCGATTTATTGTCTACAGTAAATTGCTGCTTCGATTGAATTAATGATAAAGTTGTGCACGTCAGCCGCAAACACCGCTGCTACCCCGCCACCCCCACAATCACCACACAACCACCGAAACCACCATACAAATACCACCGCCACACAAACACCACCGCCGCCACCACACAAACACCACCGCCACCGCCACACAAACACCACCGCCACCACCACACAACCGTCACACAAACACCGCCACCGCCACAACCACCGCATTTGTGTGTTACGTCACCACCGCTATATAATTTGCTGAGTTATACTCAAGCTTATACACCTTATCATGGTTGAAGGGTATAAAATAGTTGAACTTACATAAAATATTATCTATTTACCGGTGGTTGTCAAAGAGTTAACATCTCTTTCGTTGAAAATTATACTTTCGTGGTAAAACAATTACATTTTGGAACCATGTTAATTTACAATTCAGCGCAGTCCACCGCTAGAGAACCTAGCAAAGGACTTTCGAAACCTAAGATCATTAAACGTAAAACTTTTGAGCAACAACACATTTCACCTGAAAATTTAGCATTCCTTAAATCACTAGGTCTTAAAGTGAAAAGAACCTGGTACTCACAAATGTGCTAAATATTATTAACAGTTTGTAATTTGATGGTAAACTAGCAATAGCTATTAATAGCCATTTTCGAATACGTTCCACAAATTAACTAACTACCCCCACCACTTTTAATTATTCTATATAAAGTTGTGGATTGTGTGAATAATTTCAGTTCTACGGTGGCGGTAAAAAATGGCGTTTCTTGACATACAAGGCTATCAAGGAGCTAACAACGAATTTTATTTTAAAGAAGTTTTTATTGCTGCAGAAAATTCGGATGATATATTACATCTTATATTCGACGCACCGTTTGATTTCAACGAGTTGCCGAAGAAATATCAACGAGTAGCCAGTTGGCTTTACCGAAATTGGCATGGGATACCTTGGTCGTATGGATTTATTCCATACAAAAAACTTCATACCATATTGAAACCTATATTAAAGAAGTATGATGTTATATACGTCAAGGGTGGTGAAAAGAAGAAATGGATATCAAGTTTGTTTGATGGTACCGAAAACCAGCCGTGGATTTTGAATTTGGAAGAAATATTTGATGTACCGAAGATTTCCATTCTGCGAGATGAATATTATTCAAGACGCTGTATGCTTCATTCAGATAAAATTTGTTCATTAGAAAATTGTATTCTTTTAAAAAATTTTTATATGGAAAATAAATAGATTTTAAGTAATATATAGATTTAAGCAATTTAATTTTTTGTATGCATATTCTATAAATAAAATTTAAAAAAAAAAAAATATGTGCGTTTTATTTAATTATTACCCTGCATTCCCCTATTTTTTTACAGCAAAAAGTTTCTTTCGTTAACCTATAAGAGTATTAACAAAAATCTTATGAAATTTATTATTCTAATTGAAAAGCATATTTCATGATACACCCTGTATACTAAAATATTTATTAAAAATACTAAATATACACCCGTTATATATACATGATATTATTTGTATGTTAATGATAGAGTAGCAAATTCAAAATGTTCTAGTCTATAAAAAATTTTGATTTTACAGACTTAAAAATTTAGAAAAACTCAATGCTGTTATCATTTTTATATTAAGCGACGTGTTTAACTTATAGTAATTTAAAACCAAAAATTGAACTTTTATTCTGTTTAAAAATGTTAAATACAATACTATTATACCCTAATATAAATATGTATCAGTATTAAAATGATATACATTGATTTTGCTGATTAAACAAATTTTTTGCAATATTTATAAATTATTTTATAATTAGATTTAATACTTATTCATAAATGGCTATACAATTCGTTTACTAGTATTCATAAAAATTAAAATTATATACAAATTTTCTTTCTTATTCTCAATATACAGAGTGTATACATAAAATATTTTTAATATACAGAGTCTATACATATGTACATACTGAATTATTTCAGATAATTTTCGTTTGATATAGAAACAGTTTTGTGCTACAGTCAAATTCAAAAATGTTGTGCACCATAAGAAGTAATATTTTTTGTAACTTGTTAAAATTTCAAGAACTTCTGTTAGTTAACTAAAAAATTGGTCACTGTAGGTTAAATGTTAAAGTATTAAAACTGATAAAAATAATTTCTTGCTTGAGGCCTACAATGGGTGATATTTTTTACTAAACAATTTTTTAACTCATTAATATTCCATGACGTCATCTTTCTTATACCAAAAAAACTCCTTATATGAGTCTTACGATCATAATTCAGCTAAAACAAACATTTAATTATTAGTTGTTTGTTTATGTTAAAACTGATAAAAATTCCTGGAATTTTCCAAGGTTAAATATACACAAAAACCCCTGAGTTACAGTTGACACCCAAATTTCCGGCAGTACAGTAGCGGTCAGACATCTGGACCCTGGAGTCTGAAGTTAGTTTTGCGGTAGCGCTTGGTATAGTGCCCCCACAAAATTTAGCGGCCTCCCAGTCTTAAATAATCAATTTTAAAATTATTACATGATCCAAAATTATTATATAAATAAACAAATATAACAAAAATCCCCGCTTGTATGAATCATACTATAATTATAATTCAACAATCAGGCCATAAATTAAAAATTCCAAGAAGACTATTTCGTATTTGAAATCCAAACAAAGAAATTGCTGAGTCATCAAAATCTTAAATAAACATTTTTTTTAAATTAAAACTTATATAAATAAACAAATTAAAAAAGTGCTGACTTTGCTGAAAACAGGCTTAAACTTGTTGAAAAGTACAGTAGACACTCGATTTACAGTACAGTAGCGGTCAGAAATCTGGACCCTGGAGTCTAATCTTAAAATCTAGCGCTTGGTACAGTGCGCCCCCGACAAAATTTATCGTTAGCGACCGCACCCAATTTAAGATGACGCAGTTAAGTGAGGCCAAGATTTGCACGTAATAAGCACAGTACGCTTCAAAAAGTGATCGGATACCTTTTTGGCCAGGGGGGTCCACACTTTTGACACGGCAGTGTACCAAAAATTTAAGTACAGTACGGCGTCAAAAATTTGGGGCCACCCCCGAGTTAGGGTATTCCCCACATTTTTTGACGTGATAGTTCGTTTAAGATGACGCAATTAAGGCAAGCGCGTGTTGGGGTCAAGGTTTGCACGTACAGTACGCTTCAAAAAGTGATAGGATACCTTTTTGGCCAGGGGGGCCCGCACTTTTGACACGGCAGTGTACCAAAAATTTAAGTACAGTACGGTGTCAAAAGTTTGGGGCCACCCCCGAGTTAGGGTAACCCCACATTTTTGACGCGGTAGTGTGCCCCATCTATCAAATTGTGGCCTAAAATTCAGTCTGCGCATGCGTCGTGTACTTAAATTCAGTCTGCGCATGCGTTAGGTTTGGCTGGTAATGGGTTAACACAAAATGAAATTGTTATAAGTAAATTGTGATGATGCATAATGGGTTAACATAAATTAATTTGGTCGCTGGTATTGACTCACCTCTTAGGAATTTCAAGGCTAACAGTATAAGCGAGTGTTGGGGTCAAATGTCAACAACAAATTTTAAATACATGTACTCAGTACGTGCCGGGTCAAAGGTCAAGGTTTGCACATCGATACAGTTTGATGACTCATCAGTTCGGAATGTGTAGTACCGTAAAATGGGTACAATAGGACCGTAAGTCACACGCTTTCAAACATCGTCAAAGGTGTTCAAGTTACTCCGTTTTGCGGTGGCCCAGAACCCGTACAGCTATTCTACTGGTGTCCTTTTTTCCTATTTTAACGTAACCCAGTTTCATTTACATCTACAACATACCGGAGAGTTAAAAAAGAATATAAGGCAATCGTATATATCCGTCCTTTTCCGTCCTAAAGTTTCCAAAATTTTGTAACAAACGAAATATAAGGCATACTTGATCTATCTAACGATACTCCATATGAGTTAATGTTCGGAGTATCTCCTCCGAATCCAATCAATCAAATTATTTCCTTTCCCACAAATACTGATAACCCTAAGGCTGCCTTTACACGATCAGTAATACTGTCAGTATTTAGCAATACTGACACTACTACTGATCGTGTATTGATAATACTAACGTATTCTACATGTGGATTTTCGGTTGCCCAATACCTGTAATTTTGGGAATTGGGATGTTTTCCAAAAGTAAATGTACATTCATCGGTAAAACACACAAATTTAAAAAAATCAGGATCTAGATTGGATTTGTTCATTATTATTTCGCAAAATTCGTTTCTCAGTTCCAGATCCTCAGGAAAAATTTCATACAAATTTTTATACTTGTATGGAGTAAATTTGTATTTTTTCAAGATTCTGTGTACATTTGTGTGGCTAATATACTTTTCTTTAGCAATTGCTCTAATGCTTGCATTAGGATTTAAATGAAAAGCAGCTAAAAAAATTCGTCTCTAAATCTTCATTAATGTTTCTTGGCTCATTTTGTTGTCTTAAACAAGCACTATTTACACAACTCGTGGTACGAAATTGGTCTACAATGTGTTTTACAGTACTTATATTGGGGACTTGTCTATTTTCGTAAAACACACTAAATAAATCACGTGTTTTACGATAACTATTGCCCCCTAAAAACCATGACACAAGCTGAATTTTTTCTTCGGTAGTATAATAAACCATAATTTGTAATTTTTGTTTTCTTTGAATAGATAAATTCGTAGTAAATTTGATATTTAGTTTGACAAACATCAAAATATTGTAAATCCATGGTAACATGATTTAAAAACGAAATATTATTGATCAGAATGTGTCAGAGATCACATTGATCCTGAGAAAAATTCCCCATTGTATTTGCTCTATGTTCGATAAATCTGTTTCCACCCTGTATATAATTTATATTATAAAAATAATGATTCATTATTTTTGTCATTAAATACTGACAGTATTACTGATCGTGTACGGGCAACCTAACATTCAACAGAAAAGACAATTAGCTTTCCAAAATACTTTCAAAAAAGGGTTACAAAGTAAAAATCGGCACAACAAATTTCAAACAAAAACTTATCAAATTGATTATTAAGTACTATTAAAAACACGTTCTAGATCTCCAGCAAAAAACAAAATTCTTAAAAAATTTAATTTGTTATATCAAGGACCGTATGTTATAGGGGAGATCAAATTCGTAAATGTTTATATTTTACATTATCCTAAATCTAATATCATAAAAGGGGTGTACAATGCGATACATCTAAAATCCTTTAAAGAATAAAACATTCCTGCGTTTTTCCAAATATTCAATTTTTACAAATATCAAAATCTAATATATTTATGTAATTTGTCAACAAACTTTATGATCACTTATAAATTCAAAAAATCAGAGAATAAACAGGGTACTGAATAATAACAAAAAATATTGCAACACCGTTCTTGATGATTTTTTATTACATATAATAAAACAAACAAAATCTTTTTCTAAAACAACATCCTGATATATTAATTATAAATTCAAATAAAGGCAATAAAACTGTTTTAATGCTGGAAAAAGATTACATTAACAATACTAATCAACAAATTCATGACGAGACAGTTTACATAAAAATGAATAATGACCCCACCAATAAACTGAATAAACAAATTTTATCGTACTTAACAAAGCTCAAACAAAAAGATTACATTTCAGACAAAGACTACAAATACCTTAAACCCAATACTACAAGACTTCCCATGATTTACTTCCTTCCGAAGATACATAAACCATTTACCACACTGTCTGATTTGAGTTTTCGCCCGATTTGCTCGACTTCGAATTCCGCTTTATATAACATTACAAAATATTTCTCAAACATTGTACAGCAGACCTACTCTAGCCAATATGATATTAAAAATTCTTTTGAACTATATAACAAAATAAATAACTTTAAATTGCCTTACGGATATAAACTAATTAGCTTAGACGTGCAGTCTTTATTTACAAATTGCCCAACAAAGATATTTTTTGACTGGATTGAGAAAAATTGGCTAAAAATACAGAACCATATCAATATGGATTTAAAAACATTTTTGGAAGGATTACATTTGATTACTGATAATGCCTTCTTCACTACAGATATTCCCCAGGAACATTTAAACAAGTTCAAGATTTCGCTATGGGAAGTTCTATCTCCCTAGTAGCGTGCAACATCGCCATGGATTTGTTGATAGAAGAATCTCTAAGCAAACTAAATTTTACAGTTCCTTTTTTATACAAATATGTGGATGATATCTTGACAGCTTTTCCGTTTGATGGTATCCAACACATTACTGAAGTTTTCAATACATTTACCGACACATTAAACTTCACAACTGAAATCGAAACAAACAGAGAATTACCATTCTTAGACATAGTAATATTAAGAGATAATAATAACATACTAACCACCATGTGGTACAGAAAACCATATTGTTCTACAAGATTAATAAACTGGAATTCACAACAACCTTTCCAGCTGAAACATAACATTGCCAGAAACCTAATAAACAGAGCTATAAGACTATCATACCCAATACACAGACCACTAGCAATAGACGAAGCCAAAACAATATTAAAAAAAAATAATTACCCCAATCAAATAATAGATAAACTTATTAAAAATACCACTCACGAAATTTACAATAACACAGTTCATCAGAAAACTAACACCCTCCAAAAGTATGTAACAGTACCATATATCAACAATCAAATTAAACCAATATCAAATTTATTAAGATCCAACAACTACTGTCCTGTATATGCCTATCCCAACACCTTAAGGAATTCCCTTTACTCCAGATTAAAACCACCAACACCAGCTGCAAAATGTAACAACATAATATATTCCGTGCCGTGCAAAAGATGCCCAAAAGTTTACATCGGAAATCTTCCAAAACATTGGAATCACGCCTACAACAGCATAAGGGCGACATACGAAGGGGAGAACAAAAGACAGGGTTATCACAGCACACATATACTGAAGATCATTTTCCCCTTCTTATATCTACGCTCCTGGAGATCAATCATTTTTGATAGAATGAATTTATATCCAGTGAGTGAAAAACTATTTATTAAGAAATATAAAGGGAGCAATGAACCTTTGGTGGGGGAACAACATTTCTTGGAAAACTATTCTCCTCTTTTCATTTTGCGGAACTACTGAGAATGAAGACTGTAGTTAAAAATATTTTGACTTTGTAATACATAGTTAATAAAAAGAAAATTATAAATTTCATTTCAAATATATAAATTTATTATAAATAATGTACAAAATCAATTTTTAATTAATAAATAATTACCTTTTTCAAAATTCCAATACTTTTTAGACGTCATATTGCAAAATTATAATGAATAACAATTCAGGATTTAAATTAGATATAATTGTCAAATAATATAAGTGACACCGACAGCGTTCAGCAGAACGCAACGGAAAATGGTTTATGATTTTTTGCTGAATGGTATTTTTTTTCCCTTGAGTTGCAACATGTTTACTCAGCGGTCGCCATGTTTTCCATCATATTTAAAGCACGCTGCAAAGAAGTGAAATGTGTTATCGGCAATAGTCAACAAAAAAAGCTGTTGCAATTCATCACTAATCACTTACTGAGCGTTGAAATTTGCTGAACGTAACCACTGACTAACTGAAGCTAGTGAAACTATAGAGAAATGTAACGTACTTGGCCATAAATTGCGTTATTATTTCTCTATGGACAAGTCCGTTCTCAGTCAAATATTCTTTGGAATGAATCGGTGTTGGACCGTGACTGGACTGGAACTGGACTGCTGTTGATAGTGTGAATACATTTATTTCTCATTTAAGAATATTTTACCGGAGCGAGACTGGACTGAGAACGGACTGTGATTGACACTATAGTGTGGATCAACCCTGATAGTAAAAGCAGTACTAAACTAAAGCATACATAATTTTAAAAAAATACTATAATTTGGCGATCCTTGTACAATAAATAGCAGAACTAGATTGTGGCCGGAACACGAAAGAACGGGGTTCGGCACCTCCTAGGTTTTTTTTTTTTTTTTGATCAGTGCTTTACAGATCGTACGGATGAGAGCAGAGACATAATTACAATGGAGCAGCTGGATCAATCACTAAGGCGCTTTTTTTGCTTGCTTGTTAAAAGCTAACGTTGTTTTGCACGCCACTTCTATTTTTTAGGAAAAATAGACTCTTTTAGGTGCGTTACGGCATCTAAAATTTTAGAAATTAAGCTCCGTATTTAACCAGTTGGTAACTGCATTAATTTTTGTGTTTGTAAGTTTTTCCATAATTGAATATCTGTTATGAATTATGAGTTATTTTACTGCTCTAAGAAACTGAAAGTTAACATTGCTCATTATTTTTTGGGGGACTTGTAATAGTTTGTTTTCTTTCTAACAGCAGATTTTGTAATCTAGTAAAATATATTTTGATAAACTTTAAAAAAAATATTGGGTGGTCTAACAATACAGAAAAGATTATTTAAATTTTCTCAGGTCTAACAATTTATTTTTTACTTTAGGATATTTTAAATATTGATGAAATTAACGCTGTCTGAATGAATATACGTACCTACAGAAAATATTAGCAAAATTTTCAAAAATATTTCAGCTAATCAATATTAAAAATTTGTGTATCAATGTATTGTAATAAAAAGCAGATTTGTTGACTAAAAGATGTCTATACCGAGATTATAACAAGTGTATTTACAAAGTTATTTTATTTTTTATCTCTCTATATAATATTAGTGTACCTACCACGTCGTAGTTAGCTTGGTAAAGAGCAATAGTTTTTTTTTTTTCGGTTGATATTTGGTATTATAAATGTAATACGTTTCTCATACAATAAACATCCATCCATTGCATGGAAACTTCTACTGAAATGAGATCACTTGATCTAACTGAAGCTTGTAAACTATTCTATGTGCATAATACATACATCCATATCCATACTTTCATATCAAATATACAAGGTATTATAACTGCAGGTAAGCTAGTCTATTGCAACGAGAGTTACTGTAACAGTATCTTTTTGTTTATAGTTTCAGTTTACGAAATTACTGTGAATTATAAAAGATAATGTCTGATTGATGCTTTAAAGGCCGTAGTTAGCTCCCCATGTCTCGTTATAGACGAAATAAAAGCTTATAAAGTAAAAAAATCAAGTCTGTCGCGTCTAAAGATTTCTACTAGATTTGTTAGAAACTTAGATATTTAGAGATATTTTTCGAAAGGCTTTTAGAATGCTTTACTAAAGCTTCTTAAAAACCGAGTTTAAGTAAAAGAAACCGTCTTACATCTTGAGTTTATTTACTAAACTCAGCATAAATACAGGATGTAAGCTCGGTTTCATTTTTAAGCTTAAACTCACAAGAAGAGGGCCATACTTGGGATATTGGCTCCGGGATGGGATTTTGCAGGATTATAGTCGCTTCGAAGATTAAATAATTGTGAAAATATTAAGACCCATTAGTCAGCCAATTTCCAGAAAAACGCTTTCAAAATTTTAGTTTCACTTGATGTATGTTTATATATGAAAAATTTTTATACCATCAAAACTGTAAAACAGCCCGACTGGTAGAGGGTCGGGCTGGCGACAACACAAGGAAGTACGTTGTTATCACAACTGGTATGCCAAGAGCTCACCCATTAAGAAAACATAAATTAATGTAAATAATTCTATAAATATTGTAAACTAGCTGCGATCCGTGGTTTCACTCGCATAAAATTCTCTTAATTATTGGTCAAATGATTAGATCAATTTCAAATTAGACATTCGGAAATTCTGTACAACATCAATTATTTATAATGCCTGGCTCCGCTCGTCAAACAACTCTAAAGTAACATCCTTCGTATTTCCATAACATGGCTAATTTCCGCACCTTTATATACTTAGATACCCTTATCAATAGGTAGTTTTAGGAGTATTTCCATTTTAGGCCTTGCTTGGGGCACCAAGACTGTAAGGGACAATTTTAATATCACAATTAATGTGGGTTTTATTTGATGGCCTTGATGGACAATTCTGACTCCCAGGTTCATTCAAATTTGATATTCTAAAATTCTGAGCATAATTCTCGCCTAACAACCCTAAATTAACCATATTCATATTTCCATAGCATATTTAGTTTTCATAAAATATTATCAAAATCCAACCATTTAATCTTAATCCTATTAGATAGTGCTGGAAGTTAATTTTGAACTCACTTTACATTTAGATATTCTTTTCTTTATAAAATCAGTTTCTTCTAGTGTTCCGCTCCGTTCGTACAATGATCTTAATATATATATATATATATATATATATATATATATATATATATATATATATATATATATATATATATATATATATATGCATATTTATAGTGTACAGTGGAAACTCGATATTTCGTCACTCTGTAACTCATCATATTCTATAACAATTCGTCGCTCCTAAAGAAAATATACGTAGTGTAGTTGTTTTCTAATCAACTTTTGAAATTTAAATAGAAAAAAAGTGTGTTGTACCTAGTTGTAAAAATTCAATTAAATAAAGAAATACTCAAAATAAAAGGATATCTTTCTTTAAATAAGTAAAAATATTTAATTAATTTTTCTCTTTGTTTTTCATTTTCAGACATATTTCATAATTCGTCTATTTCTGTAATTCATCACCCCTCCGGTCCCGAGCATGATGAATTGTCGAGCTTCTACTGTATTTAATTTTCATGCCTTGAGGCTTTCTGTAGACACCCATATTGATAACTTTAGAAGCATTTGAATTTCGAAACTTTTTTGAAGTCCGAGTGTTTTGGAGAACATTTCTGAACCTGCTTTAATTCTTCCAGCCATTAATTTATTGCGTTTTATATTACTCTAAAATCCTAGGCAATAATTTTAATCTCATTTAATTTTTTTAAAATATCAATATTGTTTAAGTAAAATATAGTCAAGATTCGCCGTCTTTTTCAGACCATTTTTGGGTCCTCAGCACCCTAGGGGGTCATTTCAACTTCACATTCGTTTATTTCATGACCTCAGTAATGTTTTAGCAAAATTTGGTCAAGATCCATCCATTCTAGAGAGCTTTCATTTTTTAGGATCTCAATACGATTTCAACAAAATCTGGTAGAGATTCGTCCAGCCGTTTACTTTAGAATAGTCTGTATTAGAGCATAAGGTATCACGTATCCGCCAGTGAACCAATTTTTGAAAGTTGCTCTGCTCGTCAAACGACTCCAGCGTAGCCGTATTCTTATTCCAGAAATACAGGTACCTAATTTTAACAGTAGACAACCATACTTATTTAGATTTTTGGGAGTGGAGTACTTTTGGTCATTTAGTTTTGCCTAATTTTTATTGCTTCAGACCCCTGGGGATCAATTTTAAACTGACGTTTTATTCCGAGATTTTAAAAGGGTTTGTGTAACATTTAGCCAAAATTCATCAAACCATTTATTTGAATTTTTTTAATATAGTATTTTGTACAGTAAATAAGTAATTTTATAGTAGTCATGGGTAAAAATATTATTGGTGGTATCTATAGAAATATTTATTAATACTTAAAATTTACAAAAATTATTTTTTCCAAATACTTAGCAACTGTTTAAAATTTGAATGATTTTTTTATAAATCGTCCATAGATTGCTGTATACTGTAATAAAAAATTAATATATTACGGTTTTTCGTAAATTTCGACGGTAAGACAAAAAATTTTTGAAATCCCTTTCTTAGCGAGCGCCTACGGCCCAATAGGCACCTACGTGACAAATTTCAAGCTTGTGGCTATTTTAGTTCGGGAGATTTTGTGGTAGGTGAGTATATATATGAGTGGTATTTCGCATTTATATAATAGATAACTCTTTGTAAATAGTGTACACAACCCTTTGTAAGTAGTGTAAATAATATTAGTAGTTTTAAGATTTAAACAAAAAAAGGTTTTTTACAATTTTTCTTTTAAAAAATAAAACAAAACACATCATAATAAACAGAAATGATAAAATTATAAAATAAAAATTTGTACTTAACAAAACTGTAAATAGATTAATATTTAAGAATTAAAGCACCTAACGCTATTAATCTTTAGTTCAAGAATTTATTGTAAATATTTATTGTAAATATCAATTATAATCAATTAACATGTCATACAGGTAATCCCCGAAGAACACGGATACCTTTCTCCCGAATTACACGGTTTCAAACAACACGATTTTTAAGTAATTCTTCTGAAAAAAAACAAATTACATATATTATACATACATTTGATATAAAGTTACATCGGTCCTCAATGTACGCGAATATATCAGTTCCAAGTGGATTTGATTTACAGGAATAAAAATCGTCTAAATTGAATTTGACATAAAAAAAAAAAAACTGTTGGAAATAAAAACTACTAAAATTTTTGAGAATTTTATAATAGAAATGATAACGGATATTTAAATTTTGAAACTGTGGTTATTTTCGACATCGATAATTTTTGATAACGAAAAGTAGGTTTTGACAGTCCCAATATGTTCGGAATACCCACAACTTGCTTCGCATAAGCCTTCAAAAATTTCGTCAATTTTTCGCTACGACGCGACGCACCGTTTACGAGATATTTACGATCAAAAGTTATCGTTTTAAAAGCTACTTAATTAATTCTGAAGAAATTTGCTGTATTTGTAATACTCTTGAAGAATAATCATGGGAGCATTTTTTCCTTAGATGTCCAATATATAACGCTGTGCGAGACCAATTTCTTAAAAAGTATATCAAGTTAGACAGGGAACCGAAGAGCAATATTCTATCAATATTGGAATTGAATAGTAATAGTAGTATTTATGATATCTACAATTACGTCACCACAGCTCTCAAAATTAGAGTATTCATTCAAAATGAATAGGGCACATCACAATATGTAACTGATACTTAGGAAAAACGCCTACTACTAATATTTAGAACTTTCAATTTTAATTTAACTAATAATAAAAAATTTAAATATTATAGGGTTAACAATGTTGATATTTTTTGTTCACTTAATATTGACGAACTGTACTCTGTGAAATTATGCGTCACTATATTGTTGGTACTTAATGCTATTTATTTTTTTATTTATTCATTTGATTTTACTTGTTACTATTTGTTATTATTTTGAAGTTTATTATTGTTATTTACGATTTCTGCTATTTCTTATTTTCAAACTTATTAACTTTATAAAAATGGCATGTTTTGTTGTTAGAAACAATTTTGTTTATCTACTTTATAAAAATATTTGTTCGTTATTTGTATTTATTAATTTATCTATAGATTTAATTCTTAGTTTGTAAAACTGTTGCATGTATTTCTCACTTTGTATGATAGCAATATCAGAACAAATAAATCTATCTATCTATCTAAGTTAACGTTTACGGAAAGTATCGAAAACAAATTTTTTCGAAAATATCCTATTGAAGACTTAATAAACCCAGTGTTGGCATCAGTCAACTGAATTTTTAGTTAACTAATGAGTTGATTAATATTTTTAGTCAACTAATTTATTCGTAACTAAATTATTTGCAATTAAAAAGTTAGTTGTTGCAACTAAATTTTTCAGTTTTTAGTTATTAGTTGTAGTTTATACAGGTTATAAACTAATAACTAAATTTGTCCCACATATTCCACACAGAAAGCAATATTATGGAACCAGACTGAAAGCGCCTGGTCTCGAGTGTCCTGGAAGTCAAATTAATCCTAATAAGTACCAACCAGTTTTTTAAGTCCTAACAAAAAAAATCCACTCTTTCAAATCTTTGTATAATTTTTTAATTGGCATTAGGAAAACATAATGTATTATTGTTTAAATTTTAAAACAGTAATTGGCTTGAACTCTTTCTACTATTCAAAAATAAATTCATGTTCCTCTGATACCGTATTGGGATTTTTTATTACCGTGTTGCGGGCGCTGCGGCGATACCGTATTTACGGACCTTAGATAAAACCTATTTTTTGTCGTTATCGAACGAAAATTATCAACAACGAATATTACCACAAATTGACTAAATAAACACATCTTAAAAATTCATTAACTTCAGGCTCCATTACCTAGTTCCATTTACTGGGTTAGCAATACAGACTATTTTTTAAAACTTACTTTTCGTTACTTTTCGTAGTTGTCTTTTGTCGTAAATGAAATCTCCAAAGATCTACATCGTAACAAAAAAAATAACGAATTTTTCAAAGACTTGCGAGGCAAGTTATAGGTATTCCGAACATATTAGCACTACTAAAACGTAGTTTTCGTAATCAAAAATTATTGACATCGAAAATAACGATATTTTCAAAATGGACAAATAAGGAAAGAAAGTATTCTTCGAAATATATCATACCTGCAAAATTACTTTTCATTATAAAAATCCTTCCTGACTTCTTTATCTCCTATGATAATTCCAGTAAACTTTATACTCGTTCCAATAAAATTAGTTACTAGTTATAACTAATAACTACAACTAAAAAGTAAATCAGTTATTCGTTATAACTAATAACTGAATTTTTCAGTTATTTGTTATTAGTTACAAAAGAATAATTTAGTTATTAGTCATTAATTATTAGTTATAACTAACATCTGGCCAACACTTATAAATGGGACTAGCAGAGCCTAAATATATATATATATATATACATATACATATATATATATATATATATATATATATATATATATATATATATATATATATATATATATATATATGGGACAGTGTTCAACGTCTTTTGTAAGATAGTATTCAACATCTTTTGTAAAATATTTATTGAATAAATAAACATTATTATTTATTTATTTTTTATTAAAAATTGGGGTACTGCTGCCGGTGGATGGCGCGGTCAGCAGCACCCGGCGGCATCGCCAACTAAAGGCATGCGCCGCCGAAACGAGGGATATAAATAAAAACAACACGTGAAGACAGGAACACATAAATGCACTAGGCAACGGACAAACATACACATAATAAAAACTAACGATGAGCCCTGCCATCCCAGGGTTTAAATAGAGAGGATAGTCCTTGGTGACGGTACGATAAGTACTAGACAGAGCGTCCGGTCACCAAGGGCTGGAGGCCATCGCTGGGACTCCCCCCGAGGTGTAAAGGGCCTCGGGGTGGAGGAACCTGACTAGCAAATACTCAAAAAAAAAGCAAGACTAGAAAAATATCACAGGCTTATCACAGATGAAACTTATTACGTTACTAGGGAGCCATAGGCCCACCAGTGACGCAATAGGGAATTAAAACAATACCGCTGTAGAGCCATAACGACAGGCCTACAGCGGCATAACAAGATATCACAGACAGATAAAAACAAATGATGTACCACCTCGGGTGTAAAGAGCCCTCGGTGATACATCGTTAAAAAACAATAACAAAACAAAAAAAAACATGTATAAATAACTACAGTACCACTAAGGGTGTAAAAGGCCCTTAGTGGCATAACGAAAGACTAAAAGTACCCTGCCAGACCAGCTGGAACACGATGTTGTTTATAAATAAGAAATACAATACTTTTTGAAAACACATAAATTAAAAACGTGACTGGATTAAAAGTTCAAACTATCGGGGGAGAATCAAGAGACGTCTTTGATAAAATTCGGAGATGTAATGCCTCTAAAGTCTCTAAAGAAAATGCGAATTTCGGAGAAATTCAAGCATCTTTCTTGCAGAGACAGCATCATAAGCTAAAGCTTCGGCTACACTATCTGGGAGCTGCAACCTCTGGCGAAATGGCTCAAAGGTTACACATTCCTCAAGTATATGCCTCACGGTCAGCGCCGTCCCGCAGGTGGCGCACTTTGGCTGATCCTCACCGGCGAGTAGATGACGATGTGTTAGCGCCGTGTGGCCGAAGCGTAAACGTGTCAGGGCCACACTCTCTCGCCGGCTCAGATTTACACGTGCCTCTTCGGACCTCAGGTTTCACCTGTCTGAGCTTCAGGGTGAGGTTGTTCCACTCACGTTGCTATTTTTGATCGATCGCGGATCTAACGCTCACCCTCAGATCCTCTAGGCGTATGGCAATGTCCTGTGGCTCACCGGCTTCGGCTGCATGACGTGCTGCAAGGTCGGCGAGTTCATTGCCAGGTATCCCCACATGTCCGAGTATCCAGAAGAAGATGATAGACTTCTGGCGAAGCATGTAGAGATACGTCAAGATGTTCTGCACCAAGGGATCGATGGTATGAGAGTAACAGAACGCTTGCAACGCGCTCAATGAGTCGGAACAAATGAGGAATGCGCTGTCTTCGGATGTTTGAAAGAATCGCAGGGCTTGTAAAATCGCAAATAATTCCGCAGTATACACAATGGCCTGGGGAGGAAGTGACCAAGCGTGAGGATCGTCACGAATGACGATGGCACTTCCCACACCCGTAGCTGTTTTAGAACCATCTGTGTATATGCAGAGAGAGTCAAGTTCGCTAATGTTCTCATAAAAGCGGGATCGATATTCGAATGGACTGGTCTTCTCCTTGTTGAGACCAGTCAGGTCGAAACGACACCTTACTTTAGGGATCAGCCAAGGAGGTATTTCCATAGAACGTTTGGGAAGTACTTTGGCGAACTGTAAGTGCAGATTCTCTAATAACTCCTGCGTTTGAACGGCCACTGGTCGACTTATGGTGGAACGTCGACCGTAGAGCCCCTGTAAGCGGTATCTGAACAGAGTCGGGTAGTTTATATGTGTAGGTGTTGCATAAACCCCGCTGCATAATTGAGCAAGAGACGCTCACGTCTCAGTCGCAGCGGAGGCAGACCCGACTCTACGAAGAGGCTCATAGAAGGACTCGTTCGAAATGCTTCCGTAGCCAGTCGTATGCCTGCATGGTGAACAGGATCTAGTAGTAGAAGCGTAGACGCCCGGGCGGAGGAGTAAGCAATGCTGCCGTAATCAATTCTAGTCAGAAATAGCGATTGATACAGGCGAAGCAACGACTCCCGGCCCGGACCCCACGATGCACCTGCCAAGCATTTAAGCATTGCTTGTCGAAAATAAGTCCTAAAAACCTGACGCTATCAACGCACTGAAGATTGGATCCTTTTAAAGTGAGGACAGGATCCGGATGTGCGTTGCGCTTTCTGCAGAAGTGAACCACCGATGTTTTTGGTGGGGAGAAACGAAAGCCAAGAGATTCTGCAGAAGTCACCACTTCGTTGATACCTTGTTGCAGCCGTTGTTGAATATCCTTGATGGAATCGGCTGCATAGAATATAGTGAGGTCATCAACGTACAAACAACGACGAATTGGGGCTGAAGCTGTAATATGACTGACTGCGATGGAGAACAAGGTGACACTAATGGTGGAGCCTTGAGGAACACCATTCTCCTGGGAATTGGCCTCAGACTCAGTGTCACCTACTTGGACACGAAAAGAACGGTCAGTCAGAAAACTTTTTACGAACTGAGGGAGGTTACCTCTGAAACCCCAGTCGTGCAGCTTCTTGAGAATGCCATACCTCCAGGTCATATCATAAGCTTTCTTCAAATCGAAAAACACAGCCACAAGGTGTTTTCGTTGGAGAAAGGCGTTGTGAATGGCATTCTCGAGGCGAACAAGATGGTCCGTAGTCGAATGGTATCGGCGGAACCCACATTGATGTTTAGGTATAAGGCTGTGGGATTCCAGCCACCAGACGAGATGGTTGTTTACAATTTTTTCCAATACCTTGCTAAAACAGCAAGTCAAGGATATTGGACGGTAGCTAGTTAGTTGCGATGAATCTTTACCCTCTTTTAGCAGCGGAATGATGGTAGCTTCTTGCCACTGCGGAGGGTAAACGCCTTGCCTAAAAATTTCGTTGTAAAGATCCAGTAATTTACACTTATCAGGATAAGGCAGGTTCCGGATTATGGCGTAGGGGATCTCATCAGGTCCAGGGGATGTGTCCCCAGATCCCCGAAACGCCTCCAGTAATTCTTGCATAGAAAACGGTTGGTTATACTGGAGGGATTCATCCGAGAAAAATCAAGATCGTTTTGTTCGTATTCGATCTTGATCCGCAGGAAGTCCGGGTCATAATTCTGGGAGCCACTGACGCGCTCAAAGTACTTAGCTAAGCAATTAGCTATTTCCGCGCGTTCAGTGATGCTCCGACCGTCGACGACGAGAAGGGAGGACATTGGTGAACGGGAGGATTTCCCTGTAATGGCCCTCACTCTTCTCCATACCTCTGAAGTTGTTGTTGAGGTATTAATGGCCGAAACATATTGCTCCCATAATAGCCTCTTTTGTTCTTTAATAGTGCGTTTACAGCGTGCTTGCGCACGCTTGTAAGCTATCACGTTTTCCTGCGTGGGGCGACGTCTGAGTTCGTGGTACGCCCGCTTTTTCTCGGCAACTGCTACTCTCACCACTTCATTCCACCATGGTAAGCGACGTTTAGGCGGAATGTTGGACGACATAGGTATACTCTTATGTGCTGCTTCAATGACACTGGAGGACATTTGCTCCACATCATCTTCTACGTCTCCAGTCAGCTCGGGTGTACGGAATGAATCTACGTACATATCCCGGTCGCTACCGTCACCGGTGAGTGACAAGTCGATAGCCGACAATTCACCGGTTCTTGCATTAATAAAAGTACCTTCACCGGAATTCAACAAGACCGTTTCAGACTCATCTAGAAAACGTTCGATGAGTCTTCCACGGGCGTCTCTTGTGCTACAACCCCACATGGGGCTGTGAGCATTAAAATCTCCTAGTAACAAAAATTGACGTGGTAACTGTAATGTAAGCTCGGTCAAATCTTCGACGTTCCAGTCGAAATCTGGTAAACAAATCGAGCATACTGTGAACTGAGGTTGGTTTTAAAAATTGTACTGCTATAGCTTGTAGGAGAGTGTTTAAAGGGTGGTCCCTGAAAGCGACGCCATCTCTGATTATGATGGCAACACCCCCCCTCGCCCTGATGTCTGGCTGTACGTCGTGCCGGCGGACTTGATGGTATTTAATGGTAAATTGTTCCGCCGGCCGTAAATCTGTCTCTTGTAGGCACACGCACATAGGCGTGTGCTCAGCCAGAAGCATCTGCAATTCACAGTAATGGTGCTTAACACCATTACAATTCCGCTGTACGATAGCCATTTTCGTTAATACTTGGGTTGCTCTAGGAAGTGTGGCTACTTCCTAGGTTTTCCCTTTAGCCAGCCTTTTTTCCTTTTTACTACTTGCACCTCGACATCGGAGTTATCAGACTCCGTGGCCGAGGTGTTAGTGTAAGCGTCGGTCGTAGGGCGTTTAACGCCCGTCCGTACCGACGCGGTTGACATGTTCGAGTCGCTCACTTGTGTTGTTGTGGGGCGACTCGGAAGGGGGGTGACCGGGCGGGAAGGTGTGCCCGATCGGGACGGCGCCTTTTGCCGCTGTCGCTTGTGGAGGCAGCATTTACTCTGCCTTCGAGGTGGAGGTGGTTGGTCCCTTTTTCGGGGCCGTTGTTGGGCCACCTCCTTTTCCCCCTCGCTGTGGCGTCTTCTACTTTTCGGTGATTTTCGTGGTGACAAAGACTTCTTTGGAGAAGACGTCACAGTACGTACGACGGGTCCCTGAGGGGTGGTGGTAATCACCCTCCTCGCCTCAGGGACCTTGGCTGACACGACAGCGGCTGTACTGGGTGTAGATACAGCTACACCCGCAGAGCGCATGAGACACTCTTGCATTTTCTGCATGTTTATTTGCATCTGTCTCATGGCTTCTTTAATTTCTTTCATTTCATTAGTCTTTTCGGCCGCTGTAGGGGCGGGGGCCGCAACAGCACATGCATAACCATCCAGAGCGGAACGACGGGGCGTATTGCCCAGAAGTTTCCGTCTAGCCTCTGAATAAGTTAACTTCTCCAGGGCTCTTAGCTCTTGGATGGCTGATTCCTGCTTGAAGATGAGGCAATTCCTCGACTTAGCCGAGTGATTGCCCCCACAGTTAATGCATTTGATAGGCTCATCACATGGCCGTCCTTCATGTAACGGCCGACCACACACGCAGATCTATTGCTCAATGCTACATTTTTGTGAAACATGGCCGTACCTTTGGCATTTGGTACTGGGATGTACGGGCACACGTCCACTTTATTAAAAGGGCCGATTACTACTTCCTTTGGCAGTGTTGTTTTGTTGAAGGTAAGTAGTATCAAGGGGGATTCCGGATGTTTATTCCCCCTATTGTACTTCAGCCTTTTAGCTTCTATAACCCTTGTGGAGACATCTCCGACACCATCTCATCGAGGGTACAGTACGCTAATGATGGGTGCATAATAGCTCCTCTGGAATAGTTTAATACTCCATAACGTGTCACCTCCACCGCGTACTGTCTTAAAGTTTTAATTTTTGGATTTTGTCACTTTGTGCCGGTGAGTATGCCTCCACGAGCAACTCTTTGCCGGATAGTTTGGCATCCTTAACTTGCCCAATATATTCTTTCACTAGTTTCGCTAACAGGAAGGGACTTATCTTACTAAAGTCCGCTTCCGTCGGCTTTATCACTAGAAATTTTAAAAACTTCCAATCTTGGGGTATCCAATGTCATTGGACGCCCACGATACTTCCCTTTTGTTTTTCTTTGGGGAGGAGGGCTACCGCCCGAGGTCTTGGTAACCGCGCCACCGGACTGAGGTGGGGTTACATTTGGAGTAGTAGCAACCTGGCATGATGCTTCGGTGGAGCCGGGTTCGCGTCCGGTTTAGAGGGCCCGGACTCGCCCTTTTTAATTAGGTTTGTGTCTTCCATACAATGTAGTACAAAAAATCCCAAACCCCGCTCCCCGCCCCTCCACGGAGCATCATAAGGGACGTGGAACTCCCACGCCAGTGATACGGGAATGAGGGGCCCTAGGGACAAGCCCATTGCCCCAGTGACACGTACGACCCCGGGGTGCTCGAATTTACTGCGGCCGATGCATAACCGCAGCCACGGTCTATGCTTGAAGCCAGGGCCAAAAAGTTAAGTGTTGTTGTGAAACAAAAAGATAAAAGAAAACCTGAAACAAAAAGAAATAAAAATAACGAAAACAAAAAGAATAAAAACGAAACGATATAAAAATGAAGGTTAATAAAAGAACTATCGAGGTTTACACCTCTAGATCCGGCATCTTTCGTGAAAACAGTGGTACCTTGAGAAAGAACGGTGCCGATCTTGGGTAGTCAGAGGCTAATGGAATCCGAAGATTTCTATATTGCGCATAAACTACCCCTGGGACCCTTAGCCTCCTTGACACCAATGGGGGATGAATACCCCTCACGGGTGCCAAGGGTAGCTGCTATAGGTACCCTCACCACCTACATTATTATTATTATTATTATTATTATTATAGACTTTTACGCCAACCTGGCGCTCACTACTCAGTAGAACAGTACTGGGTAACATTCACCTATACCGGCATTATGCAAGGTATTAGGCTCTGTGGAAGGGTAATGTGCCAAACCAATCCGTAAAAGTACCGTAGTACATTCACGGACGGGTTTGTCACATCACTCCTTATAATGTTGTTGTTGTTGCTTGAAACGAGGTGTTATGCGTCTATTTTGGTGTACACTGGTTCGTACGACGAGACTTTTGTGGGAGCGTAGATGTTGGCTCAATGACAGACGGCTGTGAAAGCCTAGTTCGTTTTCGTGTCCTCAGAGAATAGGTAGGATTAGGGACTGAGGGAAGGGAAAGGACTGTTTGTGTTTGTGTGTGTGTTCGTGTATGTGTGTGGATGTGTCGTTCTATTTTACGTTTCTTGGTGTAAATGTGTTCTGGTTCATCAAAATGCTCATTAAGATCGGGTGTTCCTGGAATTGCGCGTTTAGACGGTACAGAGGTTGACGGACTTTGTGTGTTATTGAGTTGGGGAGGATTGTGCACCAGAGCGGTAACAGTAATGGTGCGGCAGTTGGTCGATCCTCCCTCTCCATCAGACGAATCTGGATCTGTATGTGTGTTAAGTGTTTGTGTTTCAGTGTTAGTGTATTGTGTGTTTATGTATGTGTGTTGTGTGTCAGTAGGATGAGTGTCAGTGTATTGTTCGCTCACTGTAGATGGCTCAGATGGAGTAGAAGCAGGTCTTGTGCTTTCACGTATCGCAGTCGGATTCGTATTACTGAGGAACTTCCGTACTATACGACACGTGTTTATGATCACTGCCTTTTGCATAGTGACATATGTGTATTTTGGGAGACCCAAGAGGCTCAAACTATTATGTAGTGTGTGTGGAATGACCCCGGTGGCACTGAGCACTATTGGAACGATGTGGACATGTTCCATTCGCCATTGTTGTTTTATTTCGGCTGCGAGGTCAGTGTATTTATCCAATTTAACTGCGTGTGTTTTTTGTAAGTTGTGTGTATTTGGAACCGCAATATCGATCAGATAGGTTGTCTTAGTATTTTTCATTACGAAGGTGATATCTGGTCGATTATGATTTATGGTCTTATCTGTAATAATCGACCGATCCCAGTAAAGTCTACAGGAGCCATTCTCCGCTACTACTTTTGGTGTGAGCTTGTAGTAAGGTGTTTTATCGGTTATAAGGTGGTGCTTAACCGCTAGTTTCTGGTATATGATTTTGCCAACCTGGTCGTGACGGTGTTTGTATTCGGACTGAGCGAGCTGAGTACAGGCAGCTGTGATGTGTTGGATCGTTTCAGGTTTGGAATGGCATCTCCGGCATGAGTCAGATGTTATTGACGAGTCACGAAGTATGTATTTTGAGTAATTCTTTGTATGAATTACTTGATCTTGTATAGCTAGCATGAATCCTTCAGTCTCCGGGAAAAGACTTCCTTGACTCAACCAGGCGTGCGACGCTGCTTTGTCGACGTTACTCTGATTAAGATCATGTGGATGTCTCCCATGTAAAGGCTTCCGAATCCATTGCTGAATTTTGTCCTCCTTCGTGACCAAACGGCAAAAACTATCTGGCATTTCTGTGTGTGAGAGGTTTAATAGTGTGTATGCCTTGTCGGCTTGGATTATTGCATTGTGTAAGTGTGATGTGTGTGTTTTGGTGTAAAAGTATTCTCGCAAGTTATGAACCTGTTTATTATGCGTGTTCCTTATGTCTATAAGACCTCGACCCCCTTCGGCTCTTGGCAGCGTCAATCGTTCTATCGCTGCTTTGGGATGATGAATTCTGTATTTGGTCATAAGGACGCGGGTCTTGATCTCGATGTTTGTCAAGTCTGTAGGCGTCCATTTGATTACCCCAAATGAGTATGTTAGCACCGGAACTGCGTAGGTGTTAATTGCTTTGATGGTTTTTTTTCCATCAAGATGGGTGCTCAGTAATCTCCGTACACGCGTTAGGTATTGCTGCATCAGGTGTTGTTTTACAGCGCTGTGATCTATACGTTCGTCCTGATTGAATCCGAGATACCGGTACGACTCTCCCTCGTCCATGGGCTGCATAACAGACTCTGGTTCGAGTTCGAATGCGACCGCATCTCGTTTTCCTCCAGAACGACATTGTGTTCGACATTTATCGATTCCGAACTCCATACAGAGGTCTCGCGAAACCTCATTGGAAAGTCCCAGCAGCTGCTGTAATTGATGTTTAGTAGCTGCATAGATCTTAATATCATCCATGTACATTAGATGTGAAATGGTATGGCGCGAATTCGTTTGCGTACCTACATTGTAACCGTATTTGGTTTCATTTAACAGGCGAGAAAGTGGATTCATTGCGAGACAAAACCATAATGGACTCAATGAGTCGCCTTGGAATATGCCACGTCTTACTTGAATAAGGTCG
Source organism: Brachynemurus nebulosus (assembly GCA_035578155.1). Taxonomy (NCBI): domain Eukaryota; kingdom Metazoa; phylum Arthropoda; class Insecta; order Neuroptera; family Myrmeleontidae; genus Brachynemurus; species Brachynemurus nebulosus. The sequence continues at coordinate 94,355,723 of JAPWDM010000001.1, forward strand.
CTTGTTGTTTTTTCATTACCAATACTCAAATGTAAGGTCGTTCGCCAGTCGGACATGATCGTTCCAAGAAAGTTCACGATACTTGGGTGTATTTTATACAGCTCCAATACTCTCCGCAACCAGGAGTGCGGGACCGAATCAAATGCCTTTTTATAATCAATAAACGCTGTGTACAGGTTACGTTTTCTCCCTTTCGCTTGTTCCAGTACTACGGAGTCAATCAGAAGCTGCTCTTTGCAGCCTTGTGACCTCTTTCGACATCCCTTTTGTTCTTCTGTCAGTATGGTGTTAATCTGACAATGCTCATTGATCTTTTCTGCCAGACAGGACGTCAAAATCTTATACACTGTAGGCAAGCAGGTGATAGGCCTATAATTCGCAGGATTTTTTGTATCACTGTTTTTAGATTTCATGTATGTGATACCCTGCGTTAGGAACTTCGGTGTCAGGTTTGGTGTTCTTATAAATAGTGTAAAGTGTTCAGCGAGATACTTGTGTGTTGATGTAAAGTGTTTGAGCCAGTAGTTTTGTATGTTGTCGATGCCAGGTGCCTTCCAGTTATGCGATCTCTGTAAAGCTCTGGAGACGTCCTCTGTAGTAATGCCCGTATAGGGCATCTCCGGAAGATGTTCGTTATTCCTGCACTCTGTATCGATCCAGCTGGCTTTGTCATTATGGTCAGTGGTGTTGGACCATACATTCGCCCAGAAACTATGGAGTGCGTTCTTCTCCGGTAGACCATTACTGTCAGTTACCGTGTTCGTTAGAGACTGATAAAACCGTCTCTCGTTTCTGCTGAACGCTTGGTTTTGTCGTCTGCGTTCAGTACTGGTCTTATATCTTCGTAAGCGCTTCGCTAGTGCTGTTAATTTTTGGTGAAGCGTATCTCTGATCTCTGTGAGTGTTTTATTGGGTTCCTCGTATTGTGTGTGTACTGTGTGTTTGCGTAATATGTCGTGTATGTATTTGTTGAGCCGTTTGGACCTCGTACCCTGTTGGTATTGGGTGATCCTGCCGAGATTGCATCGGATGTTGCTGATGCGTTTATTCAATCGTGTTTCCCAGGCAGGAGTTTTGTGTTCCTTCGAGTTGTACGCTACAGGTGGTGTTACATCGGACCCGTTACAACGTATAGCTGCAACGGCTCCACAATAGATAGCTGTGTGTAACTCGATAAAATTGTCACATGTTTTCAAGTGTTTAGGCAGTATTGTATTGTTTAATATCTCAACGATCTCAGCCAATCTACGTGAGGTGTGTTGTTTAGGCAACAAGTACCTATGTGTGGGGTCCGTCCCTTCAAATTCAGTAAGCGCTGTGTTAAATTCCAGTTCGGTCTTTTGCAGTAGGGTGTCATTTACTGCTATCTCATGGTGGTCAGGCTCATTCTCGACAAGTTGTTGAGTGTCGTTTTGTGTGGGGCTCTCCATTTCTGGTGGGCCGTCGTCCTGACTTTCTTCATTTTGAGCAAATTGATGTGCGACTTGTGTTTTAATGGTGTTTATGAGGGAGGAAGGGATGAGGTTATTGGTAAAAATGACACGTTTTTGGTCTGCCAGTCTCTGTTCAGTAACGCGACTTAGGTGAGGGTAGCTGTGCGCGAACTCTTGATGTAATTTTGTACGGTAACCAGTTTTGTCCGTTTCAAGTCTAGTAACTTTGAAGTATGTGCGTACGATGAATTCATTCAGTTCATCTGTCCATTGCATACGCACACGCTTCTTACCAGCTTTAGTGGTCCCCAAAGGATGCTCCGAGGAAACACTTAAAGACGGCTGAGCCAAAGGTGTTGGGGGCTCCGTAAGTAGGGCAGTAGCATTTTGGCTGAAGGTGTTGTTACAGCTGACAGGTGGCTGCCTAGAACCCAGCCTGTCGTCACCGCGATCTAAGCTGTCACATTCAGTGGTGACCCTGATGCGCCCGGTCGCTCCACCGGCAGCGGCATTTTTCCGAGGCTTTTCTTTTCTTAACTTCTCCATCCTAATGGGTTGTCCTTTTAGTCGCCTTTTACGACAAGCAGGACTTACTGTGGGCAAATTCTGCAAAGTGAAGCCCCCACCCACAGGGCGTTTATTATTATTATTATTATTATTATTATTATTATTATTATTATTATTATTATATACAAGTATTTACCCGCGGCTTCGCCCGCGTGGCGGTAGAAGGCTAAACGGTCGAGGGTCGAGACGGCTAAACGTAATTTATACATCGATTTTTAAATTTTTTAATAATTCTTGTGTACGGCTTTAGTAAAACTATTCTAAGTGATGAAAACATTTTTTTTTTATTTACTGGCTGCTGTTTGAAAATTTTTATGCTGTCCATCATGAACCTCTTCGGAGAAAGAGCGTCTGTTTTTGACTTGCATCCACGTCGCCATTTTATTTTGTAAATTGGAGAAAAATTTGTTTTTGTGTACCTCAGGTCACCTATATAATATAATACACTCTAAAAAGTTTTACTTCCGTTACGTTATTCCTTACGGAAAAAAAATTATCTTTTTTTTTCTACCATCTCAAAGTAATGTAACGCCTTAAGGCATTAAGTTTAAGAACACGTTTTTAGGCTCATTCGATAGACCTCTATATGCCATGTGTTATAAATAATTTTAAAATAAAAATAGTTGACACGTGAAATACTTTTTGAACAGACGGTCTTCATATTATTATTAATTTATAAGAACAAAATCGTCTGTATATAGTGTATGACGTAATACTGAATGGTATACAAATAAAGGATAGTTTGGTTTTTCACTAACGGTAAGTAGCACCGTATCATTTACTGGTTTGTATTTAAAGCTTATTCTATGTTCTATATTATTATGTACACCATGAATATTAGTATGTACACGCCAACATAATATACAGGTATGTGTACCTACACTTTGCTGTGTGTGCTATGTGAAGTAATTCATCCATACCGTCAACAAATCTGATCCATTTTGCTACATTCTAAACGATTTAAGATTTCAATATTAGTGCAATATTGGTATTGGTATCAAATTGTACCTGTATACATATATACATATCGTGTTATAATAGTCAGCTAGCTAGCTGCCTTTATATTTAATGCAGATACATATGTACACACAAGTACATTGAATACGGGCAGATATGTATATTATGAGAGTATTGCTGGTACAGGCACTCGTATTCATATTTTATTTATTTATTAGCTATATGTCGGAATGATCGACTTATATTTCAAACTACTTGAATTTTTATTATTCCACTTCTAAATACAATAATGTTCCTTTTTTCTGTACTTGTTTCAAGCTTGTTATTATCGACATTACGGAAACTTAAACGAGCAACATTCATATTTCACGAGAAATAAGAGTTCACATGTACGTGTGTATGTATGTATGTATGTATGTATGTATGTATGTATGTATGTAAGTAAGTAAGTATGTATGTATGTTTGTATGTATGTATGTATGTATGTATGTATGATGTGTGTACGTATGTGTGTATGTATGTATGTATGTATGTGTGTATGTATATATGTATGTACGTATATATGTACAATTGTACATAGACATTTCCAATTTATTTTTACAAAATGCACACGGCTATATACTTACGTACATATACATATATATACGTACATATACATATACATATATATTACATATATATACGCGTGTTATAGATATTGCCATTAATTAAGTTCGAAATTGAAAAGGACCCCGCACAAATCTTATGGAAATTTGGTCCCGATTAATTTCTTCGAAACTTTGGGAAATAATAGTTCTTGACCTGTAGAACAAGTCTCCATAGGCGCAAAGCTCAATAATGGACAGATTTTGAGATATATGTAGTTAAATATACGTATACTGTCAATTGAATATCTATCACCAATCAGATGGTGTCGGCAATCGATTCTACTTTTCTGCTAGTTTTTGCCGACACCATTTGATAGGTGATAGATATTCAATTGACAGTATACCTATATTTGACTACATATATCTCAAAATCTGTCCATTATTGCGCTTTGCGCCTATGGAGACTTTTGTTTTACAGGTCAAAAACTATTATTTCCCAAAGTTTCGAAAAAATTAACCGGGACCAAATATCTATAAGATTTGTGCGGGGTCCTTTATAACTAATGGAATAACACACGAAAATATAAAGCAATAATATGAGTATTTAACACTTTCATTGCCAAGCTAAAAATATAGACTTTGAGATGACCAAACATTTTACGTTGAATAAGTCGGTTTTTATACTTGTCACCCGATATCGCGTGATTGGCCATGTAGTAAAATATGATATCGCGTGATACGGCAATGAACGTGTTAAATTAATTAGTAGGTAAAGTAGAATTTATATAAACTGAAAATGATTCATTCAATAAGAATGCACGTAAGTTTATGTATCAGACACGCTCGTAATATAGCTGTCTCTCACAAGATATACTATCTAATATATTGAAAAAGAATAGTAGAAAATATAATAACTTTTATATTTGACAAAATTTCCTTTTTATTTACATTTTTAAGGTGTGAATCATTTTCATTTAATATAGTTTTTTCTATATGTCGGCGGCCGATCGTCGAAGCAGGCAGATATGCCTAGCCAGCTCATCAAATTCCTAACTGATGTGAGTTAGATCATTCTATTTCTGTCGTTTAATAATTTGACTAGCCATTGGTACACAAATCGCTCTTACAGGGTAACTAGATTAATCTTTTCCATGCCGAAATAAAATACCTTGTAAAAGAGAAAATGTGTAAACATAAAAAGAAACAGAAAATTGTTTATATTACGTACCTATGTGTAGAATTTTTTTATTTTCCTAATTGTTATAAATAAAATAATATAATAATATTGAAGATCGTATACACCGTTTAGACTGTATATGTACATATGTATAGGTATAATAGTTTATGGTAAAAACGGTATTAAACTAACATTTCCAAGATAAATTTTCTTTTTTCGAAATATTTACTAAATGTTATTTTCTGTATTTTACGACATTCATTAAATAAAAATATAATACGGTATAATACAAATATTTAATTCAATGGCTGCCAAATAATTTTTATTTGTAAAAGAGGTTTAAAAACATTGATAAAGAGAGAAAATTGTTTACATATTATCTGCGTACTTCTAGAAATATTTTAACTCCTAAGATTTTTGTATCCTTAATTTCATAAAATATAAATATTGTTATGTTTTGCATAACATCGAGTATCTTATCCCTTCCTATACACGGTACATATAGCATTAAAGTCGTTATTAAACTACTTCTTGGAAAATGTAATAATTTTTTTAAAATTATTTCAGATGTCATTATGATATTCATTTTAAGTAAAATACACTCTATAAAAACTTAAGTAAAGAGAATGAAGAAACCATTAGCTACCATTCTTATAATTTGACATTCCCACTTTGTGTGTATCACACAATATCTTGCGTACTTTTAATTTTATTAAATTATAATATATAACACTGACTTTATAAGAAGCGTACTTTGTTTTTATAGTTGACAATGAATACTGATTTGAATAGTTTATTAATTTGGTATTGGTACATATGTATGCAGTATGTGTATGAGTAAACGTTCGAAAATTTTTTTGCTAACAATAATAAACAAATTTTTTCATGTTCTTATAGTACACTATAAATTCAATTATGTTAAATCATTCAATAAAAATTATTAGAAGCAAATTTTATATATTTCTGTAAATATCTATATATAAAATTATTCACAGTATTATTTTTTATTATTATTTTATTTTAAAGGAAGTTGGACAACTAGAGAGGCATCAATTTAACTTTAATTTAACATTTTTGGGGAAAAATTTTTATTAGAAAATAACCCGGTGTGGATTTTTAGTGTACTTGTAATTTATTTTTATTATAGAACTAAGAAACAATATTTTTCAATTTAAGCCATTCCAGTGCAGCTTAAAAATGTCAAAATGATTAATGACTTTAAAAATATAGTCTTGTCTTTTGTTGCAAGATATATTTCTCTCTTTGTTTCCTTTGGCATGTTAACATGCCAATGGCACTGAATCGGTTAAGTTAATTACCGTGTATTTTTTTATGAACAAATGAATACTCTGAAATTAAAAGAAATTCATTTACATAATAAAATGTCAAATGTATTTAGAATATTTTGCAGATAATACTTTTTAACGATATTTGTGCATAATTTCTGGCAAAGGAAAATGCTAGAAAGAAAGCAAATATATTTTATTTAATACGTGTATTACTTAACCAATAATACAATTTTTTCCAGTAAAAGTAAATCCTATCCCTTTTTGTACTTATTTGTTTGTGTACCAGGTACCAAAAGTAATCTTAACCATGTCATATTATTTATATAAAAAAAAATACAATAATATTTTTCCTTTGATATCCCTTTTGTATTTAATTTTTTGTATTGCAATTCATCCATTTTTAGGTTCACAGTTTCGTCTTGCTTGTAGACGATACGACAGTACAATCATAAACACTATCAACGCCTACATTTAATATTCTAAAATGTTTATATGTATTTATTTTTCGAATTGCCTAACAACATTGTACTTTGAATCAGCCATATCGTTTAATGGTGTTAAAATTTGAAGTCGCGTGGACCAAAACTAACGGAGATATATAGAATGTGAAGTAAATGACTCTCGTCGTTTTCAGGGGTAACTCATAGCACCCTGTAGACACTAAAACTAGAGGAATATTTTAGGGATTAACAGTTTGAGAAAACTGCAAATTAACTGGATCCACTGGATATAAAATTAGCTGTCAAAATTGTGATCAACATTACATCGGACAAACGCGGCGCCCTCTGAATGTGCGATACAAAGAACATGTTGCACATATCAGATATGATCGTAGTGAACAGTCAGCAGTGGCTTCTCATGTACACGAAACGGGTCATCAGGTTGGTGAGATTGAGTTGTTGAAATTAGTATCCAATCCACTTAAACTGGATGCCTACGAAAGTGTGTATATTAGCAGGATGGGAAAGAACATTTTAAATAATGACAGCGGTCCTGTTCCATTTTCTGATCTATACAGTCTGGTGCTCGGAAGGTTCACTCAATGAAACCCACACATCCCGTGACTGGTCCAGATACCAGAAGTAATCAGAACACGAGAATTTTGACGAGAAATCGCATAAAGCAGGCCTCCATTTCACAATATCTGACATTTGTTTAAAACTCACTGCTATCATCCAAGTGACGTTTATGCAAATATTATGTTTTTGAGGTTAAACTGTTTTTGGCGGTTTGAAATCAAGAGGAGATCTGGTTTGTTCTGGATATGGTATTTTTATTTTATTTTTATTTTTACTGTTGTTTTTATTTTTACATTTACACATTTTTACTATTATATTTATTTTCATTTTTATTGTTGTTTTTTATATTTATATATTTCTACTTCTATTTCATTTTAGTTTTATTGTTGTTTTTCATATATATTTTTATTTCTATTTTATTGCTGTTTTCATTTTTTTATATTTATATATTTCTACTTCTATTTTATTTTATTTTTTTTATAATTATTGGTTATTATTATTATATTATTATTATTTTTATATTTATTTAGGTATTTTTAACGAAGGAAAATATTTTTTTCCTAATCCTTTGTTTTATTATATTTACATTTCTTATATTTCTGATATTTCTGATTTCCTATATTTATATTTTCTAGTTTTATTATACTTCTGATTTTTTATATTTATAGTTATTTATTGTTTATGCTACTGAAGAGGACTACACAAGTAGTCGAAACCGGTCTAGCGAATATTTTTTATATTTTTATTTTTTGTGGGTCCTTAAGGGGAAAATTTTATTATTATGGGTCCACGATGTTTCCAAATTTTTCTAAGTACGGCTCTGACTAAATTATATATAAATACCACAGAGAACTAGAAACAACATATCTATCTCTATACTACTGGAACCAGCGTAATCAGTAAGAGACAGAAAATTTGTTATATACGTGCACTAGTTTACTTTGTATTTGTGCGATATTGTGTATTTGTGTGAGTAATCGGAGATGGTTGTGGTCGTCACGTGACCGTGCTTCACATACATATCTATGATATCACAACGCATGTATGTGGCTCCGTGTGGTGATGTAACAATGCCAACAACAATCAAATCAATTGTCTCGTGATTGACCTAGACTCATGACTGTCACTGAGAGAGTGTCAGTGAGAGTGACATGTCACTGAGAGAGTGACTAGTAAGTAGCCTAACGTGCACAGAAGTGCACACTGCATATTTCATAATAGAGATAATTGCTGTAGCTCTGTACTGTGTGATAAATACCTTCTTAGTATCAAAGGTACAAAATTATCTTATTGACTAAAATTCAATAATATTTTGTAAACACGTTTACGTTGTAAAGGCTTTTTCCAGATGTTTCTTTTTTTTAAATAGAAAATTTATTTTAAAAGTATTAGATGGTCAGAGCCGGATTAAAAAAAAAATTTTAGGAGCCCCTTTTTGTCATATATTTAGTATTAATTTTTTTCTGTTAGAAAACGTGTTTGGCTCAAATTTACTAGCAAATATTAATTACATGGGTGAGTTCTGCACACTGTTTTCGCAGCGAGACTTTTATACTTTACAATCTTACAAGCGAACAGTTGCCCGACACATATGCAGCGAAAATACCTGGTAGCCGTTTCGCTTTCTGTTTGCCTGGAAATTCTTTGCTTTATGGGCCATTGCAAATTCTTTACCTTATGGGGCTGGCATCAATAATTTTGTGAAAGTATAGAAAAAAAATCGCCGTGAGCAGCGGGGTCCCATCACAGGAGTCGAATTTTCCCATTCATCTTCGGTATCAAGATATCTAAGTGTGATTGAAAGGCTACAAGCGAATTGTCATTTTGGTGGTTTCAAAACTGATGATGAGTTTGCGTCTGATCGAGGAATTTAATAAGACGAATCTACTATTTTCACAAACGTTTTTATGAACATATTCAAAATTCGCAAATGATTTCCGAGTACCCGGAAGCGTATACCTATCTCTAAAAAAGATTTTCGGCCATTTAATTTTTTTTTTAACTCTGACGCACCCGGAAATTAATTCTAAAAAAAATTATATGTTGCACGGATCATAGTAAGAAGACGGCAAAAAATTTTGATAATTATACCATAGCTACGAGATAATAAAAAAAAATATTAGAAAGTTAAACACTTTTTTTGGGTTGGGGTGAGGTTATACTTTTTTGAAGCTGAAAATTTTTTCTTTCACATACCATAGAGATATCTGAAACATATAAAAACTTCAACCACATCCGTTAAGCCATTCAAAAGATTTTTCGACTTTCAAAAAAAATACAAGGGGTAAGTTTTTAATGGCTGAAATTCAGTAAATTTCAATTTTATGTCGATAGCAGTTAGCAGCAAAAAAAATAACACAATTCAAATTCAATAGAAACACATACGTATAAGGGCATTCTCCATGCTTACCTGCCAATAGCCTTTGTTGTTTTGTTTTTTGTTTTGTTTTTTTTTTTTTTTTTTTTTTTTTTTTTTTTTTTTTTAATATTATAAAAAGGATCTTAAACAGTGAATTGGAAGACCTTGTTGAAGATATTTTTTTTTTCCAAAAAATCCAAAATTCCTACTTTATAAATAAAAAGTGACTTTAATAACATTTTTAAATTAGGTACTTAATATTTATGAATTACATATGTTATAAAAGTAAGTTCATTTCTTTTTAAATTTTTAAATTTACTATAACGTAAAAGCCCCTATACCGGAACGCGATCATATGTCTGAACAGTTTTGAAATTTACATATTAATGAAGTTATTTCTGAAAGAAACTTCTGAAAACAAAAATTACTATTAATAGAATGATTATTTTTCAATTTAAATTCACCTCGCATTTAAGCTAGACGCACATTGAGCTGCGTCACGCAGTAAATGAAGGGCAAGGTAGAGCAGAGCAGGGCAGAGCAGAAAAGCACATGTAGTCGGGCGCACTTTGAGACGCAGTTAATACAGGCAGGGCAACGCGGCTTCTGTGATTCTTGTTGCAGAACGAGATAGCACAAATTTAAGAGCAGAGCAGAGCAGAGAAGCACTATTTTTTCAATTGTTTTTTCATTTCGACGAAATAAAACCAACTAAAACTCGAGAACGTGTTACAATGTCGCGCAGCATCGCGCAGTTTCTGTGTCACATTCGCAAGTGCCACATCGGTCGCGTGCGACGCAGTGCTGGTCTGCTCTGCTCTGCGTTTCAATTCGCGCTGTTCCGTTTTATAACACGAGTCAGGGAGAAAGGTCTCAATTTACTAATTAAGTTTTGCTGGTTAATTTGTTCCGATTAGGTTTCAGTTCAGAAAATTTTGATTGTCAAAAACATGTTAAAAAATGGCCCCTAGAAAAAAAACCTTAATCAGGCTCTGACTACCTAACATTTTTTTGTTTTTGTTTTTTTGAATGTTAAACTTTTTGTCATCAAAATATATTTATGTACTTATTTACGGAATCTTTTGAAATTAACTCTACAGTAGCGTACAAAAAAAATTTTAACATATTTTGTAATAAAACAAATTTTACGTCATATTTCATAATTTTAAATTTAGCAAACATCTGCAACCGATTTCAGTAATTTAAACATCGCTGACTTACATCAACTTTAATACAGTTCTCTCACATATTTAATATATTAAACACACATTTAACACACATTGGCGAAAATAATTATCATAGTCAATTAACAATAATTAACCATTTCAAATTCAAAATTATACAAAACATTATATTTTTCTACCTATGTACTTTTTGTTAACACGTACAGAAGTTCATTCTTCCAAAAATAAGATAAATCAACCTTATTTTTTCTTGTTAAAACTTTCATTTCAAATTAGTATTGCTACAATAGTAGTTAAATGTTAGCATACTCCATATGAAAGATGTTGATTACAAAAGCTTTTATAAAAAAAATAATTCTAAAAATTTATTAATTAAAATTTTTATTTTCGTCATTGTACATGAAACTTATTTATTAACTTGTGGTGGCTGATGATACGAACAGCTTATTTATAATTAGGTCAGTAGTGTGATCAACTGATCACTGATCACTGATCTGTTTAGAAAACCAGCTAATATTTCAAAACATTTACTATAAAAAATTTGTACAAGTTGTCAATTTAAATACAAACCGGTCTTATATCTGTAGAACTGTAAAAGATAATTAAAATTTCTCAAAACCGTTTCTAGGACATAGAGGGGGAACCAATGTGGCCAACATGAGGATCTTTTGCAACCAATCCACTAAGGTCCAGAATCTCCGAACTTATTTTTTTAAGTTATAAGACCTCACTCATGGTAGAAAGCTCTTTAAAAATGGTATTCGTTAATACCGAATATAGTTTTAATTTATCGATTATTATTTGAAGGATACGAAAAATAAATTTCAGTAAGTTGAGATGTATTTTCTCTTATTCAAATTTACAAGTATCAAATCCCATGTCTATTTGAAATAAAATCGTAAGAAATTATAATCTTAAAATCGAAAGATACGAAATACTTATTATTAATTTTTCCATTATTTTTGGAAAATTATAAAAAATAATATTTGAATCAATTTATTCAAATTTAATATTATAAATGTCAAATTACCTATTATTTTCCAAGTTTATTTTTACAAATTATAAAATCAAAATGCACAAACGAACATTACAGACCGGGAGGTAATAACAGACGACCTTCCACGATTTTCACAATTATGCCTTCGGGAGTTTTGAAAGATATGAAAATTTTAAGAAATTTAAGGATAAAAGGCGGCTAGAATGTTAGGAGCTGGTTGTAGAGGATACCAATGTGGATCATAATGGTTCCCAATCCATGCTAAAAAACGGTTTTGAGAAATTGTATTATCTTTAACAGTTTCAAAGATATGATTATCAATTTATCATGATAGGAGACCTGGTATGTTTTTAAATTGACACCTTGCAATTGTTAAACATACATTTACATACATACTAATATAAAATGTAGTAAAATCTATCTTCGTACCTCTTTATATGTATGTGTTGTGTATAAAAGAGTCAAGGTATATCGCAATCATAGGGTCGGGAAGAAGAATTTAAAATACGAAAAGTGAAGTGAAATTTTATGTTAAAGTATATTTCGATATTATACATCTCCCAAAAATTGAAATTCATATTATTAAAAGAAATGTTGAAAAATGAATAAAATTTTTATTTTTAGTAAGTAATCTAAAAAATAATTCCATGTACTTTATTGTGCAGTATATCATTAGCAAAATCCCTTAAAATCAAACTAAGGTTCTTTTAACAATTTTTTTTTTATAACTCGTTTCAGAATTATTGTACTTCAAAGTCGATGTGATTTGTAAGAAATCAAATTATCACTTAATTGGCTTTTCAGTAACACTAGTGCAAATAACATTGTCAAGTAATTTATTTATTTTCATAATAAACCTTAAAAAATACCATAGGTTGCACAGCTGCATGTACTAAGGAACCCTAATTTAATGTGTGTGAAATACACACTTAGCTAACTTTTATATGTATGCGTAAGTAGCATTCGCCGTTCACATAATATTATGTTTATATGTAGTAGTTAATGTGTCATTTCATAAAATGTCAAGGGATAATTTATGTACATATTTTTGTCTAATTGTCTCATAAGGGGAAACATCCAAAAACTCGTATTTTTAGATTTTGATGATTTTTATATTTTTATAAGCTAAAAGTATTGTGTAGTTGGGCTGGGCTATTAGTTTTGCGATATCTGTTGGTTCTGTAAAGTACATGTGGGTAAAGTGAACCACGTGTAAACTACTTAAAAGATTTTTTCTTGTTTTTTTTTTTTCCAAATCAATATTGCAATAGGAAAGACGAAAATAACACTAAGTAATAGTACTTTAAATGAGTAAGTAACGTACCTAAATTCGTTTACCTGAACCCGTCATTTTAAAAGTAAATTTATTTTATAATTGTAAAATTCAACCGCCATTTTTGAAGAAGCTTATAAACCGATTTGGACGTTGTAAATTTCTAAGGATAGTACTAATCAAGTACTATCAAACGGTAAAACAAAATCAATGAAGAATCAACTCTGCCAGTTTTTACAGAAAAATTTCAAAATTTTTTCATAAAAAATTGTCATACTATGCATTATTTATTCAGTTAAGGAATTGTCTATAAGGGGAAATCATCTTAGATCATACTACCTACTCAAGTGTCATGAAACTATGAAGTAAAATAAGTGGGGATGATTCTTGGAAAAATTTTGTAACAAAAATTAAAAACTTTTGTGGGCAGATTGAATAAAATACTCATTATTTTAAAAATGAGTAGAGATAAAAAAAAAGGCAAGGGATGACTACCACAAATTTTTTTTAGAGATATTGAACGAAATAAAAGTTTTTAAATTTGTACAAATAGGGGTGGCTGGGAGTTAAATTTTAGGGGATGAAATTTGTAGTACAGGAGTGTGAGAAAATAGTAACTAAAATTTTGACGTCAAATTTTGTTCTCATAATGTTCTAGTCCTTTTTTATTTATACTTTTAACAAAAATTTTATATGATTTCGTTTTAACCAATTACCCAATGATTTAGGAACCGGATATTCAGGACCCCAATAATTAGAGTTGAATTCCAGAAAAACAATTTATTTTTTCATTAGTCAAATGTACATTTCGGAACATATGTCCCTTCTTCAGTGACCAAAATTTTAATTAATTATATTCAAGTTCCTTTCATTTAAACTTTTGCATATACATAATATAATTAATTAAAATTTTGGTCACTGAAGAAGGGACATATGTTCCGAAATGTACATTTGACTAATGAAAAAATAAATTGTTTTTCTGGAATTCAACTCTAATTATTGGGGTCCTGAATATCCGGTTCCTAAATCATTGGGTAATTGGTTAAAACGAAATCATTAAACTCTTGAAATCCCAATTAAAACTACGTTGATTAAAAATTTTATATTACTATACAATATGATCCATAAGCGTCAGTATGAATTATACGTGATTAAAGTTAATAAAAGTGAAAAAAGTTAAGCTAAATGATTTAAATCGCAACTTAAACTATGATTTCAATCCATTTTCCTTTGTACGTAACACTTTCATCGGTTAATAAGTAAGATAATTTGAGAATTTTTCATGAAACAATTTGAAATTTTCTTGTAAAAACTTGTAGAGATGATTCCCCATTGATTTTCTTTCCTGTTTGATATTATTCGATTAGTACTATCCGTAGAAATTTAAAACGTCCAAATCGGTTTACAGGCTTCTTCAAAAATGGCGGTTGAATTTTTCCATTGTAAAATAATTTTACTTCTGGACTATTGGGTTTAGGTGAGCGAATTTAGGTACATTACTTATTTATTTAGCGCACTATTATTTTGTGTTATTTTCGTCTTTCCTATTGCAATTGATTTGGAGAAAAACGAAAAAAAAATATTTTAGGTGGTTTACGCATGGGTCATTTTGCCCACATGTACTTTACAGAAACAAACAGTTATTGCAAAACTAATAGGCCAGCACAGCTATACAACACTCGCAGATTATAAAAATACAAAAAACATTAAAATCTAAAACTACGAGTTTTTGGGTGTTTCCCCTGATGAGAGAGTTAGCTATTTACAAGTTCCAATTTGATCTGTTTCAACTTGCAATGCCTAAAAGTCGATCTTTGTAAAAACTAATACTTATGTATTATGGGTTATTTATGATGGTTTTCCAGCTAAAGTTATTGATTTTAAATAAATATTTGATTGTAATATAATCTGCCTTTTTTCACATCTGTATCTTTTTACAAACTTTTAACATTTGAAAATTGTTTAATAATGAATTTTTGATCTTAGTGAGAAAATTGAGAGACGAAAAATTAAACGGTTATTTGAGATTGTTATTAATTTCTGTTTATGCTCATGTACTTTACTTGGAAACTACGAAATGTGGAAACACACTGTAGATTTTAAACAATTTGGGATACCAATAGGTAATAAAATAACTAATGTTAATGGCAATCATATTTTTGTAAGTAGCTTTTAGATAAATACATATTTATGTGTACGTTAGATTGATTGTGAATAAAAGAAAAGTTTTGTAAAGTGTTTGTGTTGTGTATCAACAATTAACAACAAATGGAAAAATTAGAACCAATGGAAGTTTTTCTTGTGTAAAATTCTATTGTTCTGTGATGTTCTTTTTTCTGTCTTTTGGCAATTCATAAGTATAGTTTTTAATGTGATTTGTTATTAAATTAATACTGCATAATGCAGCCATGTTTTATAACTAATATCAGAGTTATGGTTTTTGCAATATTCATAATGTCCTGTGATTTGGGAATTCACACTTTTCTGTGAAAAGCTACAAAAATATTTCATAAACTTATTTTAATCAGAATTTATGAAAAATAGTGTTTGGTTTCCTTTGTCCGACAGTGTACGTATCATTTAAACAGTCAGCAGATGTTTACATATAATAGTAAAATAAATTTTTTTTATATTATTATTTTTAATAAAATGTTTATTATACAGGGTGTGAATAATTGTAGTTTGGTCAGAGGCGTATTCAAGGAAATTTATATTAAACGACGAGCTGGCTGGGATGCGATTTTTTCAGATAGCGAATTCCGAAAAAAAATTTACGTCTTCGGCAATTATACACCGAGATAAACCATCTGTCAAAAGGACGAAAGTTATTTACTTTACACCTATATATATATATATATATATATATATATATATATATATATATATATATATATATATATATATATATATATATATATAAGGATTCGATACTCGCACGTTCCAAAAAAAAATTTATTTATTCCAAACGACAAAATTGACATATCACTTCAAATATTAAAAAGATCACCGACGTGAAATGACAATGGCTATTTATTTGTTTTTAACTGATTAGTCAGATTTTTATATCCGATCAATTGTGATTCCACGTGCGTTGCTGATTCTACAATTTCCAATTAAATAAATTATTATTTTATTACAAAAATTACTTTATAAAGATGATATTCGATTGAATTTTGTTTATATAGGGTGTTCCATAAGAGCGTTATATAACTCCTAAAAATGTGTCATCCCTGTATTCAACGACATGTAAAAATATTTTTTTTATATAACAATTAAAATAATTTAAACTAATTAAAACTATATTTCTTACATCAATTTGTAGCTTATAATGTCAAGAATATGATTGTGTATATAACTCAAAATATGATTTTTTGTGGGTTAGTACATTTATGCAGAACAGTGTCCATATAGAAAAGGAACAGGTTACTGGATTAAAAATTAAAATTTATAGTCCCAGTTTTTTCTAATTTCGGAGGTTGTGTTTAGCGTATCAACTAATCAACGGAGTGTCGAAAGAGCTTTCTCAGACTTAAAGTATGTACACCTACTAAGGGAAAATGGTGTTTCGATAAATTCGAACATTTTAAAAAATATTAAGATTGAATTTTTCAAACGTTGATTTATATTTTATAAAGGTAATTTGCTGTAGCTCTTTACTCTGTGGTAAATACCTTCTTAGTATCAAAGGTATAAAATTATTTTATTGACTAAAATTCAATAATATTTTGTAAACATGTTTACGTGGTAAAGGTTTTTCCCAGATGTTTCTTTTTTTTAAAGGTAATTTCTATAAAATAGATAATAAATTCACAATTCGCAAAAAAATTTTATTTTTTTTTTTTAAAACCGAAACCAAAAACCGAAACCGAAACCAGAACCGAAATCGAAAATAACCGATACTCTATAATATTAATCGTAACCGAAACCGTTATTCTTTTTTTGCGTCGAACCGGAACTGAACCGGAACGAAATAAATTTCGATTCAAAACCCTGCTTTTAAATAAAATATACTGAAATACTCTGTGATGTTCATATTGCAATAGCATACTTAATTTTCATACCTTAAGATACTCACATTGATAATTTTAAGAATACTTTAATTTACGAGGCATTTCGAGTTCTTAGGGCTCTGGAAAATATTTCCGAGCTCGCGTTAATTTTTAAAGGATCAACAAGTATTTTACTTCGCAAAAATACTACTTTTATTTTGAAACTGTGACAATATTGTTTCGAACCGTCAGTTCATTTTCGAACAAAATATTGTCACAGAAACAATATTGTCACAGTTTCAAAATAAAAGTGGTATTTTGCGAAGTAAAATATTTGTTTATTATTTACAAATATGGAATACCATAAAGTAACGATCAAATCTATTAATATTTTTAAGGATCAATTATAATGTAACATTTATTTTTTTTTCAGGATCTCTATTAAACATTAGTATAATTTAAAAATAGTATTTGCGGAAAATTTAGTAATGATACGTCCAGTCGTTTACTTTAAGCTTTTTATGAAGTCCTACGGTTTTACGGGGGTAACTTTGACTTAATTCCGATATTTTTTCTTCAGTTCGTATGCCAGTTTTACCTATAGTTTTCTTTCATCACTTTTTTTGATATTATCTCGAAACAATTGGGAACGGATAAAATACAGTCCATATTTCATTTTTATTTATATGTAAGATTACTTCAGAACTATATTATTAACTCTAGTTCTAATGCTATTTACACCTTCTTTATTTTTTGTAACTGCTTCTTTAGTACCGGATCAAATTTTAATGCAATTATATCTTCGTCTGTTTCGCTTAAAGATATTCTAATTATCTGCTGGCATATTACATATAAAATATTTGTTTTTTGTAGTAATATAAAATACCCCTGTCGCAGCATCCTGCATAACATAGCGAATTTCCATTTACAAAGTACGTTTTTCTCGGAAACTAGTTGATATAGAGTAATTGTAAATAAAAAAAAACCTTCTTTATGTGATTTTTCCGCCTTATTCCGCCAAATTTTTTTCACGAAAAATGTCCAAAACCCCGTAAACGTTTTCACGAAATTTCTTAAAAATAAGATGTTTCGTTCTTGAGTTATCGTGCGGACACTTAGTAAACATATATATAAATGTGTCCGCACGATAACTCAAAACTTTTTTATATATATATATATATATATATATATATATATATATATATATATATATATATATATATATAAATTTTAGTGACTATTATTTTCGGTTTCTAGGGACCTCAGAACAAATTTCTGCCATAGTCCCGGGCTCAGGTCATGCCCCCCGCGTCATGACAGTGTCTGTAATAGCTGAATTCCATTCTGGAAATTTTATCATATATTTATGTTAACTTTCAAAATAATCGCCTGTATGTGTTAAAAATTTAATACTTGTTTACATAAAAATCTTTGTTTACATTAAAAATTTTCTCACGTAGACTGTATATGTATATACAACACACACAAACCGTACGCATAATGGTAGTACGGATAATGAAATGGTCCTGTACCTTTATACATGTATCACAATTATGTGATCGTATCAAAAAGGATATCTATCGTATGCATATATATGTATGTTATATACAAAATATCCATATTGTGTCGAATATGTTCTCAGACTGTGCTTAGATTCACACTTTATAGGATAAAATGATCACATTATAAACAACATCGTTTTTCTCGGAAACTAGTTGACATAGAAAAAAAGTTTAAAGACCTTTTTTATGTAATTTTTTCTTCTCTTTTAAATGGTGTAAAAAAATTTCGCAAAAATTTTTGAATAAGTGGAAATTTTGGCAAAAAACTAATTTTTTCCAAGAACAAAAGCCATGTTCCTGGCATCCGACATGTCTGGCTGAAGAACTCATCCAAGATTTTTGGATTTCCAACGTTGTCACCAAATTTCGTAAAGCTAGCGGTTTTTCCTGAAGAGTTATCGTGCTAATACATATATACATACATACATACATATATATATATATATATATATATATATATATATATATATATATATATATATATATATATATATATATATATATATATAAATTTTAGTGAATATTATTTTTGGGTTCTAGGGCCCTCAAAACAAATTTCTGCCATAGTGCCGGTCTTAAGTCGTGTCATGAGAGTGGCTGTAATAGCTGAATTTCCAGAATTCTTTCTGGAAATTCGCTAACACATTTTTTGTACTAATGTAAAAACAGTAGGCCTCAAACTTACATGGACTTTGTTTATTTTGTTTTGGTAACAATAAATAGGATTAATAATTTACAGAACCGATAACAGCAAATAATTAATTACATTTAAGTAAATCCAGATAAAAAATATTCAATTAGGATTGCGCTACACACGTTGCTTTGAAATTTTTTTATCGCAAGATCTCGAAACTAGAAACTTCCAGCTTTAAATTGCTTTGCTTACGACTCCGATGCGACCATTTTTCACGAAGATACAGGCATTCGAAAAATCGCCAAAAATTTGGAACTTTTTTTTGATCCTTTAATTATTTCCGCTAGTGTAGTTCATTTAGTACAAAATTTAAAAAGGTTATATTATGCAATTTTTTGCGGCCTTTTCGATGGTGCCAAAAAGAATTAAAAAAATTTTGAGTTCTAGCCAAATTTTACAAAAAACCACTAAAAATGGCGAAGAATGGCAAAGCAACGTACTTCTGAGCATTCGACGTGTTTGGCTAACGAATTTAGCCGAGCCAGTCCGCATTCCAGCTCGCATACCAAATTCCATAAGCATTAAACGTTTCGTTCGAGAGTTATGGTGTACACACATAAATACATATACATACATACATGTATATACACATATATATATATATATATATATATATATAAATATATATATATATATATATATATATATATATATATATATATATATATATATATATATATATATATACGTATGTATGTATGTGTATTTATGTGTGTACACCATAACTCTCGAACGAAACGTTTAATGCTTATGGAATTTGGTATGCTAGCTGGAAGGATAAATATCTATATATATATATATATATATATATATATATATATATATATATATATATATATATATATATATATATATATATATATACAGTAGCGCTCAAAAGTATTTTGACAAGTACAGTTTGTTAGATATTAAAAAAATAAAACAATATTGTATTGAGTCAAATAATGTATTTAAAGTGATATTTTTTTTACAAATTAGGACCCCTAAACGTTATGAATTTCTAAAGAAAAAGAAAATATCGAACTAAGCGAACTAAGTCTTAATAACGACAGGTCAACGATAATAACAAAAGAAGACTTGTCAAAATACTTTTGAGCGCTACTGTATATATATATATATATATATATATATATATATATATATATATATATATATATATATATATATATATATATATATATCCTCTTGAGTCCAGACCGTTAAATAAAAAAAGAAGTAATAAAATCCTGACACGTTATTTTGTCCACCAACGTGCACATTTTTTTTCATTATATCAAATCTTTATTTTTTATTTTTTTGATTTGTTTTAAAGTACGTTCAGTTGTATAAACTCAAAATTTTTTAATATATCTAAGTTTATTCTTTTATGTTGATCTTGTTGTACGTACGATCATGTTAAAAATCAGGAAGTGAAAAAATATGGATAGTAAATTAATTTAATTAATTAAGTGCTTTTTTGGAAAGTCTGTAGAAAAAGTATTATATCATTAAAAAATTTGACAATTAAGGATAATTTTAAAATAAATTGAATTCATTTTTGTTATTTAGTAAGGATAATATATCTTTTTAAAAAATGTGTTCATTCGAGGACAATCGGAATTAAACATACATTTATTTGTATATTATATACTCTATACTTACATGATCGATACTTCACTGCAGTAGTCAGCTATCTCCAATTCCAGATAACTGACTATTGCAATGGAGTATTGACGTATGTTGAATGAATAACATACCGATGGCCCAATGCAATAAAGAGTTATTTTCAATTGCAGATAGCTCACTGTTACATTTCTTATCGACGAGAAAGTTGCAAAGCCAAAAGCAGCCAAAAATCGAGTAAAATGTACGAAATGTAATGCTATTTGTTTTGTTGTAAACAAAATTGCTTAATTTTATTTCATATATGCATCAATTAACCAGGTGGTTAAATGTATTTTTTGGTAATTTTCTTATTAATATATATAGTTAAGACCATATATCTTGACAATGCTCAGAAGAAAAATATTAGCAGTAAACGTAATAAATATAAAAAAGTAGGAATGAAAAAATAATAATATGCCTGGAATTTGTGCTTGTTTCAGTGTGATTGAATGCGGATACTTCTCAACTGTATTTGTCCCATACTCATAATGCACTTTCAAATATGTATATCTGTCAAGATACGTGGCCTTAATTATACTTATGTTAATATAGCAACATTAGTAATACTTATAATAATTTTACATACAGTACTAATGTACTCGTATGAGGACATTCCTAATTTTCTTAATAAAATTTATGAAAATCCTTGTACTGGTTATTAATTGATGTTATTTTTTTATTTCTAATTTTTCCAAGATTAGATTTTGAATAAAAATTTTCAATTCGGAAACAACTTTTTTTCTTCAGGACTTTATGACTACAAAAATTTTGTGTACAGTAATGGACATTAGTACCCACGAGGATATATATAAAGTTTTAGTGAAGTAGATTTTCGGGTTCTAGAGGCTCCAAAACAATTTTCTCGAACAAACAAATAGTCCCGGACTTAGGTCTTACCATAAGAGCTGCTGTAATAGTTAAAACGATAAAAGATAAAACAATCTATGTAGGTAAAACAATAGTATCATAGCAGCAGTGGCGGCGGTAAGTAATGAGGGGCCCCTTCGCGAGAATCGTTTTGGGAGCCCCCCTTTAGATTTACTCCCCGGGCTCAAATAAAAATTCGACCAAAACACAGCTCCCCCTCCATAATATATATAATAGTAATGGATAAAACGCAAACACTTACAAGTAAAGGTCCCGAGGCCGGACCTATCGATTTCGATGAAACTTAAATATATTGTAGAACACTAAAAACTACGTATTTTTTTTATCTGCGGAAAAACGGTTTGAGGGGTGAAATCGCCCTCCAAAAATTGGGGTAAAAATTTAATTTTTCAAATATCTCGAAAACAGTAAGAGATAGAGCAAAAGTTTAAATTGGCGATATTACTCTTTTTCAAAGAGCTATCTATTGATATGCAATTTGTTCATATTACATCGACAGGGGTGGTTGGGGGTTAAAATTTGAGGGTTAATTTTGCAAAAAGGGGGTGAAAATTAAACAATATAAAAATTTTGTTTACAGATTTGAAATTTACGTCAAAAAATCTAATTGACCTATTTTTGCTCAATGCTCTAATATTAAGTCTAGGGGTAGTTAACTAGAGGGTGACTATGTCGAATAGTCGTACAATTTGGATATTTCAAGAAGTTCTTCTTCATTGAAAATAGCTTAAGACAATTAGAATAACGTAGAAATGAAATTCTCTAATTCAAAATTGAGTTTGAGCAACATTGGAGAGGGGGTGAGCCACCCTCTTAAATTACATAGTAATTTATATACACTAATTTTTGCTATTAACACACTGATAGTGGGTAAAATAATGTCACAATAAGTGGTTCTGAAGTTGGACTATCATATGTAAGGTCTTTATTAGGTTTGTTTTTAATGGATATTATAGTTTTCCTTATCGAAAATTATCGATACCGAAAATTACATAACCTAACCTAAAATAACGAAACCTAATAAAAACCTTACATACGATAGTCTAACTTCAGAACCATCTATTGTGACATTATTACCCCCTGTCAGTGTGTTAATTGGAAAAATTAGTGTATGTAAACTAGTATGTAATTTAATGAAACTGACCCCAAATTCGGATTCAGCGACCCCAAAAACATATAGTACATATAGTGAGACCTCCAGGTCAGAAAATTTTTTTTTGTTGTGTGGCTGTGCACAACAACACAAAAAAAAATTTCTGACCTGGAGGTCTCACTATATGTACTATATGTTTTTGGGGTCGCTGAATCCGAATTTGGGGTCAGTTTCATTCCAGTACATCTGGGTTCGGCCATAACCTCAAATACACCCTTAAAATTGCTATATTTGTTAATTTTGAGGGTATTTTTTGAGGTTATGGCCGAACCCAGATGTACTGGAATGAAACTGACCCCAAATTCGGATTCAGCGACCCCAAAAACATATAGTACATATAGTGAGACCTCTAGGTCAGAAAGATTTTTTTTTTGTGTGGCTGTGTTATCATTTTTGTTTTTTAACAAAAAAATTGTTTTAGTTCATTTACATACATTACAGGATATTCATACTTCTACATTTTAGGTTTTAAAATAACATACTTAACAAATATCAGTATAATAAAAGTCAGTCCAATATAAATTAAATCCATTTAAGTTGAGTACCAACTGATTTCGTGTATCACCGAAAGACAGAGTTTTTATAATATGTAAGTGTCCATAATGACAATTATTTATACATAAAAGCTTTGAATCGGTCCTCCCAATCTTCTTTTCTTCAACAAAAGAAATTTATCTACTACTTCATCTAAACCATCGATAAAATATCGAAAACGCGGTCAATAGTTCCTCGATAGTAAAAAGCCATCGATAGTTTTGATGGTGCTATCGATAGTTTCCCTCCTCTAACCCAGAGCAGAGCAGTAAGTAAAAAAATTAGAAACAACTATTAAAACAAATGACAAATGCATTTATTTTATTTTGTTTCCATCTTCTCTATTCAAAAACCATTTGAATGTTGAAAAAAATCACAGAATAAGGTTTACTGCTGCCAGCCGGGGCCCCAAACCGCCGGGGGAACCTGCGCCGCGGGCCCTGCGGGCCCATTAGCGCCGCCACTGCATAGCATGATATAACACAACAATAGGATTATCAACAAAACAAAATAAACAACAACAATAGACTCTAAAAACCAGTTAGTAGCAGAGCAATAAAAAGAGGCAAAGCCCCAGCAGACCAACAAGAAATACAACAATGACAGCGTGGGGTTAGGTACGTAATAATAAAAACCACTCTAGCTCCTACCCACGGTTATTCTGCTCTTCTTTCTGAGCCTGGATTTCTTCCAGCTCTTTCACCATCATAATTCCCCTAATAGCTTTACTAATCCTACACCAGGTGGCTCTATTGATGATCGTTTCCTCTATCAAATTTTTACTTGACAGGGGCTTCCTGGCTGTTTGTTTCATGACAACGCTACGTCGTTTCCACCTTGAGCATGAAAACAAAGTGTGCGCTGCATCGTCACGCTTTCCACAGTATCTGTATGCCTCCGACTGAATCTTACCGATACGTTTTATAAATACCCCAAAAGAGCCATACCCCGTTAATGCCTGGGTAATTCAATAATCAGCTCTCTTAAATTCACAGTCCACCCATTTACTTCTTTCTTGGATTAGTTGTTTGATCGATTGACCAACCCTTTCGTCTCTGTTCTACCTGATCTCCGTCTAGCCTCCCTCTGATCAAGACCGTCCTCGTAGTGCAATTCCGCGCTTTCTATCATTAGTAATTCAAGTGGTGAGATTTCTGTAATCGCCTGCAGTGCCGCTGCCGAAACCTTGCGGTATGCAGGGGCAACCCGAATAAGTGCTTTGCGCTGTGCCGCAATCAAACTCTTTCGCTACTTCTGCGTTTTCACACCTCTCAACCAAATTGGTGCTCCATATAGTAGAACCGAGTGCACAACCCTAGAAGTACACTTCTTTCTGTACTTCAGGGACTTGCAACATTCGATAGGATTCTGGAAAGTGCGTTAAGCGATGTTTCCGCTTTCTTGACAACTTGCTAATATGAGACCCATTTTTTCCAACCACGATACCCAGATATTTGGTCACAAGGTGTTAAATTAGCTTCTTTAATTTCAAAAATAACTTTTCCTCTATTTCTGGCTCCTTTTAGGACCACCGCGTTGTTCTTTTCCGGGGCCAACGCCAGTCCGCGCAATTCTAACCATTTGCTTATGTGTCTAATCCATTCGTTAACTCGAAACACCAGATCTTCGACATTGTCTGCCACTGCCGCAACGGCCAAGTCGTTGGCGCATCCTATACACTCAACGCCGTCCGTAAGTTCGGTGTTAAGAAACCCAACATACGCAATATTCCACAGGAGAGACCAAACAGCGATCCCTGGGGAACACCCGTTGTAATTTCAATCGTGTAGCCTCTATTGACCATTATCCTTCTGTCTGGAATATAGCTCTTGACCAGATTAATCAAGTATCTGAAGACATTCTAGCCCTTAACTTTTCCAAGATGACATCATACGGTACCGCATTAAAGGCATTTCGGGGAGATGTAGCAGCTAATAATGTTAAGGTCTTTTAAACGTATCACCACATAACCTGCGACTATCTTCACCTTGTTGACCAAGTCTCGTAATGAAGATGGTTACTGCAACATTCGACCGCGTATCTGTAATCCACTTATTATCATTGATTTTGTTCCTCTTTGGCTCATCTACTATCAGCAAGTCGTTACCTCTAGTTCTCGCTGCGGCCAGGCTAAGTCCTGAATTGCCTTTGACTTATTTAGGTTCATTTGGAACACCCTCATGTTTGGCGAACTTTTTAATCCTCTTGCTTCTTCTTCTTCTACAAGTCGTCTAAATCTTAGGCATCTCATCTGATCCACCCTGGGGCCCTAGGGTCCAATAACCCTTTAACTTCGATAGTTTTTGATCGATTCGTATGCCAATTTTACTTATAGCATTGTTTCATTACTTTTTTGATATCTGCTACCGTTTTCTCGAAACTGCTGAGGACAGTTAAGTCCATAAATAATATTTCATTTTAGTCGAATTTTCACTGAAAAATGAGACTATTGCACTGTATCCGAGGTCAACGGATCGAAGTGAGAAAGGATTTTAAATCCGTAGAACACGATCTCTTCAGGGAGAAAAAAGTCTCCTATATATACAGGGTGTCCCAAAAGTCAGGGATATCCCTTGGAAGGATGATAGACCAGCTCATGTCTGACCAGAACATCAAAATATATAAAATATCGTTGGTTTTCAAGATATTGGTACTTTTGTGGAGTTCGGGAAAATCGACAATTTTGATCAGATTTTTGAGTACCGCAGCTGCAACACTTGTTTTTCTCAAATTCTAATTTTTGTTACGCAACCCTTTAGAGTTCTGTTGTAGATCACAATCCAAAGTAAGGGTAACAGACCTAATGTCTTGGAAAAAATAAACCCCTTTATACCGTTTCATACATAAATCTTGTTTAGCTAAGTTTGACTCTTTATACTGTAAGAAAAATGTGCTACCGTACCCGAGCAAGTTGCGTTAAAAGATTGCTCATTTATTGTAGTTTTTAAAATGGTTTAACATTTGTTCGCTTTACTTTAGAAAAAAGGTATTGCTATATTACTGTAAAAAGATTTCATTGTGAAATTATTTCAATAATTACTTTTAAATTATTTCAGTTACTTGCAGACACTTTTGCGCCTGCGTAAACCGAAGATAGATGATAACCGAGGATAGAAAGTGGATAGCTAATAGATTTTCATTGATTAGAGTGAGATAGATAGTGACAATAACAAAAAAAAAAATAGGAATTCAAATGAAAATACTAATTAAATTAAAGTAGATACGGATATTTATTTGAAATTAAACGTAACATTTAAAATCAAAAAATGTGTACAAATTGTCTACCGTCAAGTCCAATGAGGGCACGGTATCTTTTTATTTGTCTTGCACATCTTGCAACATTTATTTTTTGTGCACATTCAATAATGCGATGTCTTAGCTCATTTAAATTATTCATTGGTTTTGCATAAATTTTCTGCTTTAGTGGATAAAATTTATATCCGGAAACCGAAGTGGTCACAATATGGGACCAAGACGACTGATCCAACTATGAGGATAAGCCTGGATTGAAAAATTTCTTACTTTATGTACGTAACGAGCTGGACAGCTATCGTTTTGAAGCCACCTTACTTCGTGTGTGGCCAAAGGAATATTTTCTAGAAGATTAGGGTGTCTATTTTCAAAAAGATTGTGATGTATTTCATCATGTAGATTTCCAGGCAACTTAAATGGACCTACTATTTGGTCGTCCAGTGTTCCGATCCACAAATTTACCTTAAAGTGATATTATGACCCTTCTTCTCGTAAATGAGTGTGGGTTTTCGATGGCATAACTATGAAGATTGTACACGTTTTACTCACGTAATTACTCATCGAGCAAAATACATATTTACTTATTAAATTATTAATATAAACTTGATTAATGTAGAGTCGTTAGACGAGAGAAGCGAAGCATTATATAGAACTAATTTTGTACAGAATTCAGAATACCAAATTTAAATAAACCTGTGGTCAAAATTGTCCATCAATCTCAATACCATAAAATATGACAGATTAAAAAACTGAAGGAATTTTTTACAAAATTTTGCTCAAATATTATTGAAATCTTTGGAAAAAATGAAAGTGAAGTTAAAACTGTCCCCTAGAGTCTTGGTTCGCTAAGAAAGGCCTAATATAGAAATATTTTTAAAACTATTGGTACGGGTATCTACATGACGGAACGGAAATTACCCATGCTATCTATACCTATATATATAAAAATCAAAACTGACTGACTGATCAATCAACGCACAGCCCAAACCGCCGGGCCTAGAAACGTGAAATTTTGAACAGCGATTTCCTGTGTAACGTAGGTGAGCACTAAAAAAGGATTTTTGGAAATTCATCTCCTAAGGGGGTAAAATAAGGGTTGAAAGGTCTTATAGAAGTCTGTAATTTTTTTAGATAGAAATATGGAAATCTGTGTTAGGTTACTGGCTTGAACACAGAAGTTAGTGTGCTTTTAATAATTCATCCCTTAGGGCTAAGGGAGTTGAAACAGGGGAAAAAACTTTAAATGGAAGTCTGTTACCTAGAAACGTGAAATTTTGCACAGGGATTCCTTATATAACGTAGGTGAGCACTAAGAAGGGATTTTTGGAAATTAACCCCCTAAGGGGGTAGAATAGGGGATGAAAAGAGCATAGTCGGGTAAGATAGGGAAAACGGCCCTTGATGCAAAATTGATTGTTTTTATAGGAACTAATACTTCTTAGCCCCAGATACATTCATACCAAATTTCAACTCTCCGAGGCTAATAATTTATGAATACACAAACAGACAAAAATTTTCAAAAAAAAATTTTTTTGACGAAATTACTGAGCCGATTTATTTGAGTTTAATATATGTTGTGTACCCACCTTAGGCGAAGTAATAAAAAAATTACCATTACTTCCCTTTATTATACTAATATTTTTAAATTTAAGAAAATTTTTTTTGGCACATACGCGTTACCGACACCCACCATTTTTTGTTCAATAATTTGTCTCTTAGTACTCTATAACATATATTTGTACGGAAAAATTTTACTTGGTAGAACATAGTAATATTACAATACAAATGCATGCCATGTTTGGTACTACATATATTACCTATGTATAAAAAGGACCATAAAGTAAAGCATCTGTCTTATTTCTAAAACACAGTAAAACTCTAAGGAGTGCAATAAAATGTTCTCTTCCCCCTGAGTTGCAGTTCTTGGAGTTCCTGTGACGGTCTAAAAAAATATATATTTTGAGTTGTTATAAAAAATACGTTTTAACTTGCGAAAAATTAATTTTCAAGGTTAATTTTACCATGCATCTGAATATTTGAATGAAATCAATAAAATTATCTCAGCATATTTACTAATTAAAATTATATCTAACTCAACAAAAATTATAAGTTTTAGAAACTTTATTCAAATAAAGATAATAATAATAACAATAATACGTCTTAAATGTTATATTGCTGTAATAATAATAAACATTAACTTAATAAATTCAAAAAAAAACTTCAATAGTGTCTAGTAATAACAACAATCCGGCTAAAACCTGTCGTAGTTATTACATGTACATATAACTAACTTGAAGAAAGTAGTGTACATTTGTACGCAATATGTAGCTCGTCCCTCTCACTTGATGTTTTTGTTGAACTTCTTAAGGCGGTGCAGAAAGTGGATTTTCTCTGTAATAAAATTACATACGTTCATAACTACGACAAACAAGCTTAGACAAACGTTTAGCTTTATCTGCCGTTTGTCTTATTTTGTTAAAACGATGACGGGTCATGGGGAATTATAACGAAATGACCAACTGGTATACTATTTTGACAGCTAATCAACTTTGTATGAAATTGTTGACATCGTAAGACGTGGTGTATGAGCTAACAAAGTTTCACTTGACGTCTTACAAAGGAAAAAACTAACAAAAGAGAAATCAATGTCTGTTTTGTTTTATTGATAAGAAAAGACAAACGGCAGATAGTGTTGGACTTTTGTAAATATAAACTAGTTTATCGTAGTTATGAACGTATGTGATTATATTATTTTAGAATTAGGGTAGATATTTTACTTTATAGTCCTTTTTATACATTAGTAATATATGTAGTATCGAACATGACATGCATTTGTATTGAAATATTACTATGTTCTACCAACTAAAATTTTTCCATAAAAATATATGTTATAGAGTACTAAGAGACATATTATTGAACACAAAATGGTGGGTGTCGCTAACGCGTAAGTGCCAAAAAAAACTTTTCTTAAATTTAAAAATTTAAAAAAATTAGTGTAATAAATAGATATAACGTTAATTTTTTTTTATTACTTCGCTTAAGGTGGGTACACAATATATATTAAACTCAAATAAATCGGCTCAGTAATTTCGTCAAAAAAAAATTTTTTTGGAAAATTTTTGTCTGTTTGTGTATTCATAAACTATTAGCCTCGGAGGGTTGAAATTTGGCAGGAATGTATCTGGGGCTAAGAAGTATTGTTTCTTATAAAAACAATCAGTTTTGCGTCAAGGGCCGTTTTTCCCTATCTTACCCGGCTATGCCCTTTTCATAGAAATCTGTAATTTTTTGAGTTAGAAAAATGTATGGAAATTTGTGGTAGGCTACTGGTTTGAACACAAAAGTTTCAGTGCTTTTAAAAATTCATCCCTTAGGAGGTTGAAACAGGGAAAGAAACTTTAAAGGGAAGTCTGCCGTTTTTACAATTAGAAAGGTGGAAACTGATACGGTATGGTATGCTGGTGATTTTAAAGTTGTTAAAAATTCATTGTTTAACGTTTATAAATGCGAAATTGAGTTTGTTGATTTTTTTGGTTGTTTGTTTGTTTATTTGACTTGCTTTTACGCTTCAACGACTTAACCAGTCAACTTGAAATTTTGCACAGACATAGCTTGGGAGACGGAGACGGTTATAGGCCATCTTTTAACCCGGGAAAAGAAATCATTCTCGAGAGAAAATCTATGACAATTATGACCGTTGACTATTTAAAAGCGGATTATTGGGTTCAAACTTCGAATATTGTTAACAGAGTGCTGAAAAAGAACATAGGCGACTTTTTACCCTGGGAAAACATCTATTTCTGTGGGAAATCTCATTTCTGTGGAAAAATATATTTTAAATGAAACAGAAAAAGATTCCTAGAGTTTGTTAGAACTCTGTTTGTTAGCAGATAGAACGATATACAGCGATAAACATAGGTTTTTACACCAAGAAAGTATATGATTCCTGAGGGAAAATGTTTTTAAAATGAAACAATGAAATAATGACAACTGACTGTTAAAAAAATAGAAAAATGATTTTAAACATTGCATATTACTTACAGCGGGGATAGAAAGGAACACAGACTACTCTCTTCGCCGAGAAAATATCTGAATCCTGTGAGAAGTCTTATTCCCGTGGGAAAGTATATTTAAAACGATAAAAAAAGATCACTGACTTCATTCCAACTTTGCATATTGTTAAAACAATGTTATAGTCTACTTTTTACCCGGAGAAACATTTTATTTCTGTGGGAAAATAAAAGTACATTTTATACTTTTGAACTAGATGTCATAATTTCAAAAGCCACGAATGCAAGGGCTGAGCGGGTTCTAGCACGCACTACGCCGTCACAAGTATGGGCACACCTTGACTCAAGGTATGTCCACACTTTTGACGCGGTACTGTATTTAATGTTTTGGTACATTGCCGTGTCAAAAGTATGGGCACCCCTTGGGTTAAAATGTTCCCATACTTTTGACGACGTAGAGTGTGCTAAAACCAGCTTAGCCCGTCTATTCCAACGCGGGCGAAGCCGCGGATAAATGCTAGTTGAAATATAAAGATGGTTATTTTAGGATCGCTCGGCGAGCGAAGCCAGGCAAAATAAACAATTGATTTTGTCCAGAATTTTCAAACATCTAATTTGAAATTTACCTAATAATTTAATCCATAATTCAGATAACCTTATGCGAGTGGAACTGCAGGCCGCAACTAGTGGTACCATCAGTTGGGGCGAACCGAGACAGTAGGGGCGAATCTAGACAGAGCTGCCTCTTGATATTTCTTCTTCAGTGTTATGACCGTATAAGGTCATAGATCAATTTATGCCACTGAATTTTGTCATCATGAGTTAGTCATCAAAAAACTGCTGTACAGAAAAAACAGTTATATACATAAAGTAAGGACTGGCAACAAAATATTTGACGTTTTTTTGACAATATATGTACCAAAAATGAAAGCTGTATTGTGCTTAATTTTTTTTTATAAATTGATTAACAAAAAATTGTCGATAGGTGAGGCGAATTCATACACTATATTGCGTCAGTATAAAAAGAAAGTGGGTATAAACTACATAAACTGTAGTCTAGATAACATAAAATGGGCTCTTTTTGACAGAGGCGCAACAACCGGAGAGGTCCAAGGGGTCCGGACCCGCTAAAATTATTTGGAAATTTTCCTTCAATTTATTTTATTTATATTAAAAAGTAAAATTTTTAGTGGTTTACTAATATTTTTTACTTGAAAATCAAATTTTTGGACACCACATTTTATTATAACATTTTCCATTGTTATCGACCTTGCATGATAGATTCAAAGGCAAATCGAAATAAAATTCATTTAAATCCAAAATGTTTTATTCCACCCATCAAAAGGCATTCGCTGATGCAGTTATTTAGTTTAGCGAATTTTCAGATTGGAAATTCAGCTATTTTTATCTCTTTATAGTAGGTATGTCCGATTTTACCCATATGCATGATTGAATGTGATTTACATTGCAATTAAAGCACTGTCTCGATTCGCCCGACACATAGGGGCGAATCTAGACACTATATAACAAAAAAAAAAAAAAAAATGTTGCAGTACCAATTTTGATATTTTTATTACTGCCCTATATGCTCGTGCTATTAAAGCATTTAAATTATTTTTTTAGAATTTTTTAGATAAAGTCTAAACAATTTATTGCCAAAAAACTGAAAAAATCGTCTACATTCGCCTCAACTGACGGTACAATATTTATGAAAGTATTAAAGCAAACATTACACCTATTACAGTTAATGCCTCTTATTAGAAATTTAATGTCAAACATATTGGAGTCGATCGCGCATAAATAAGAAAAATTAATGTCGATCATAACAGTATTAAGTTTGCTCACCCCTATGTCTATAGTTTATTATTTACATTGTATTTTAATTAATGATATGGAATTACATGCTTCATACAATTAATGTTTGCTATGAAATATTATTGGGAACTAACCACTTTGATCATGATATATCTAGTAGCCATTTGGTGTTATTTGGTCTAGTAGCCAAATTATTTAGCAAAAGTCTAAACTAAAAGAAAACAATTAATTATATTTTTAATATTACGAATGTCGTATTTTTTCTACAATCATATAAGAAAAAAGACTTTTGCGCTCTGTGAAGCAAGCGTAAAACGTATGATTGTCGAAAACTATTACTTTTTGCTTTAAAGCGAAAAGTAGTATTTTGTCGCTCGCTCAACATATATTTAATTACAACTCGGGTAGGCGTTGTTTGTATTTTCTGTGTCAAAAAATCAACATATTCTAAACTTCATATTATTTTTATAGTGAACAAGTGAAATATCAATTTTATTAAATTTCAGAATAACTACCTACGTGATATTAATTAAAAATAATAGGACTAAATAACTATAAATGACAATAAATAATAAGTTAATAAATAATTTCAGAAGTTTCAATTTAAGAAGGGGAAAATTTTGCGATTTAAGGGACTAAACACTTACAAGGAATGTTACGGAAGTGTACCACTGCGATTTTGTTCATTTTAAGACATATTGTAGTACTTGACAAAGTAACAAACATATTTTAATTATACGTGCCCAATCCCATATTTAGGGGGTAAAACACCCCTTCAAAAATTTCCTGAAAAATCATATTTTGGTATTTTTCCCATACTAGCCCTTAAGCAATTTTGATGAAAAGTGGTCAAAAGATTTAGACTGAGGTTACATTACTACAGAATTTTTTTCACTGGGGTCACTTCATTTTTAAGGGGTGAAACACCTCTAAGAGTGGGCTTTTAAAAATTTTTTTAGGGAAATCATAGCTCAAATTCTTTAAAATTCTGTAAAAAGGCTACAGGTTATTAGTTAATAAATAATACGTGTTACTCACTGTAGTGGCGCGGAGTAACTGAGGGACTAAAGTGTCCTTTTAGTAGATTCGTGGAGTGTAAATTGTCCGATTACCATTAACGAATTAACATCTACAGACAAAGAAATAACAGTCATGATAATACCTAAAGGGACTACAGGGAAGATACAACCACTAGATGTATACGGATTCCGAATATGGAATAATTTTATCAAGCGGTTTTCGGATAGTATAATGCTACTCAATTACGATATCAATCTTCATTCTCGTAACAACATAATAAATCTGCAATCACTGATTCATAACCAATTTTCTTCTCCTCGATATCAAAAATTATTCCGTTATTCATGGTACAAAAGCGGATACATAAGTAAGAAACCAGAAAAATTTGAGAATCCCTTTGCCTTTGCTCTCCAAGAAAATTTGTCCCCCAAATGCGAAATTGAAGGTTGTGAAGAATTATCTATTATAAGATGTTGATGGTGCACGAATTCGCTCTGCTTAAGACACTTCTTTGAAGAATATCATTACTGCGTAAATTATTACCCATAATTCTAAATAACATTTTTTAATACTTCTATAATATTTGATAAATACATTGTAAAATACAGGCATACTGAAGCACTTTAACATCCGTTCACTGTACCACTATTCAACATCTACTCAAAATAATAAATAAAACTTAAATTATATTTTTACTTGTATATTCTTCCACTATTCTTCATAACCCATCACATTTAATTACAAGCTACATCGAAAATTTTTTTTCATGATGCTATTTCAGTGTTTCAGAACTATCTATTTCAAGGAGTTTGCCAGTTAACCTTATTTTTGAGATTTTATAAATTTTATAGCGAGTAAAATCCAAAATATTTAATTTTTGTTAAAAATTTCGTTCTCATATAGAGCCCCCCATAGCCCCCCAGTTACGCCGTGCCACTACAGTGGGTAACACGTATTATTTATTAACTAATAACTTGTAGTCTTTTTATAGAATTTTAAAGAATTTGAGCTATGATTTCCCTAAAAATTTTTTTAAAAACCCACCCTTAGGGGTGTTTCACCCCTTAAAAATTAAGTGACCCCAATGAAAAAAATTCTATAGTAATGTAACCTCAGTCTAAATCTTTTGACCACTTTTCATCAAAATTGCTTAAGGTCTAGTATGGGAAAAATACCAAAATATGATTTTTTAGGAAATTTTTGAAGGGGTGTTTTACCCCCTAAAGATGGGATTGGGCACGTATAATTAAAATATGTTTGTTACTTTGTCAAGTACTACAATATATCTTAAAATGAACAAAATCGCAGGGGTACACTTCCGTAACATTCCTTGTTAGTCAAATAACAAGTAGCATACATTACAGTAAAATGTTTATTAGTTTTATTACGATAGTTTGAAAAATCACATTTATAGATTTTTTTTATTGAAAATTCATGTTGGTGATCATGATCAAAAAGTCTATTTATGGTCATGAAAAACTATTACCACCGTATTTTAAATTTTCAGTCACTATCCGTTGCATAATTAGAAACATTACCATCATCGCCTTCGCTTGCATTATTTGAAAGAATACAACAGTAAAACCTCTGTTAACCGGACAGCAGTGCCACGCAATTGGTCCGCCTAACAGAGATGTCTGCTTAACAGGGACAGAGTAAACAATAGCATTAAAAAATGTAGTATTCATAACAAATTTTTTAATTCAATTTTTTTTTAATTTTTTAATTCTAATTAATTTTATGAACGAATTTAGGTACTTGTACAAAAATATAAAGTTTACAAATGCACCGTTACATTGGAATCATTGAATGACATGCATAATAATTCCCATCGTACTTATTACTTATTTACTTACTTGCTTATACTCAACGTACTGCATTTACTTACTTCCTTATACTTTTCGTACATTTTTTAAAAGTCTGCACTCAAAAGCGTTGACTGTTGTCAGTGACTTTTTGAAAAGTCATTTTTTCTTATATTTTTTACATCTTTAGTTAATGGTGTAAGTATTTGTTAACAAATTTCTTTTATTTAAGGGATTACGGGTAGTCAACAGTGTAAAAATTGAGTATTTTAAATAATTTTTTTTTGCAGTAGTTTATTTTATAAAATAAATAATACAGAATTTTTATATTATTTTTTAAATTTATTTGACAACAATTTAAAAAAAATATATTAATTGCGGACCAAGTTATCATCATGTTTGTTGGACCCCATCCGACAAGTCGCGTTTTGCGGTGGCCACCATAATATTTTACTGGTTCATTTAAAATTACTCAAAAAAAAAAAAAATCATTAGTTTAATAGTTAATCTAGTGCCCGATCGAATCTTTTTATTTTCTTGTGAAAATACACAAAATGGCGGCCTCTGATAATTTATTGTTAGATTTTCAAGAAAAAATTCATCAGTTGATTGTCGATAAAAAATATAAATTTTGATTTAAAAAAAAAATCCTTCGATCGAGCACTAGATTAAAACTTAAACTAATGATTTTTTTGTTTGATTGATTTTAGATAAACCAATAAAATGTTGTGATGGTCACCACAAATCAGGACAGGGTCCAACAAATATGGCGATGACATGGTTTACAATAAATATATAAATATTTTTTTTTAATATTTCTAAAATAAACTAACATAATATAATAAGCTCGTATTATTTGTGTTATAAGATAACTTAAACTACTGTCAAAAAAAAGTTATTTAAAATACTCAATTTAAAATACTCAAAATTGTTCTAAAGATATTATAACTGTTATTTTCTTATTTTTAATATTAATTTATTTAAATATACAATATATATATATAGAGTCTACGTCAGACTAAACTTTTTTATTTGAATTTGTAAATTTTTATATAATATAATAATTATAAATTATAATAAAAAGTTTAATCTGGCATATAGGTATATATATATATATATATAGTTATGGATTCGATTTATTAAGAATTAAATAAATTAAATAGATCCTATTTCATTTTCTATATTTTACGTAAAATCAATATTCAGCATTTTCTCATCAAACTATTGTACATCAAAAAGTATAATATTCATTTCCTGTAATTTCATGTAATTGTAAAATCAGATATTTTCACACCAAACAAAGAAATCTTATAGATAATTCTGCTGAATTGAACAAACGAATAAAACACGTGCATCCTTTCAAAATTGTATAAATACGATCGACTTATTCGTTTGTTCAAGACTTTTCGTTTATATCTTGTAATAACGGTATTTGTAAAGGAGATCATTAAAATAAAGTTTTATTTTTTAATTACATTTTTTGAATCAAAAACATATTTGGCGCAGTCGGTAGGATTTTGTTAACATTGTTGAAGAAATTTGTGCTATCGCGAATTGTATTTTGACGGGTTATCAAGACAACAATTCGGTCTTGACGGTTTCTCAAGAAGAGTGATACACATCTCAACAGTGCGTGGATTTTAATCCTTTAACAAAACAAAGAATCTACACGGACATTAAAAAATCAACCGGTCATTTTATAAAAACTTCGTGAAATTGTGGACAAATTACTGGCGGTTTACCAGTAACGAGTTCAATCCAGGCGGCTTACTTGGACCAGTGGTTTCACAACTATTCGACAACGGTCAATTGGATCAACACACAATCCAGCAACAACACATCACTGGCGATGAAAGGTGTAATATTGTGCATGTAAGTACATTGTTTACATTCTTTCTCTTTTTGCGAGTGCTTAATGTCCAAAAAATTTTTTCCTTACCACAAACGAGAGTCTTCCAACACTCCCGGCGCAGTAAACGCAAGTGTTGAAAACACTTCCTCTTCGCTGAATACGATTGAGGAAGTCCAGTTTAGCTTAGTTAATATTAATTTAGAACCAATTAATCTAAATATCGAAACAAATACTGAAAATATTAATAATTGTTCAGATTTAGAAATAAATAATACGAATAATACAATGACGCGAAATGAAGCTAGTGAATATTTAGAAGCTCTAAGATTACCCGATACTATTAAAGATTTAACTCCTTTTGACGGTAACCCACGTCAATTATTTGATTTTATTAGTAACGTAGAAGAAATATTAGCATTAGTACCCGGAATCAATGGGACATCGCAAGGTAAACTATGGTTACGGGCAATTAGAAATAAAATAACAGGTGAAGCTAGCGAAGTACTAAACATGTACGGAACTAGCATAGATTGGGGTGAAATTAAAAGTAATCTTATTTCCCATTACGCAGACAAGCGAAACGAGACTAGTCTAATACGCGACTTACATAATTTACGACAAACAAACCAAACCATTGAACAATTTTACGGTTCAATTATCGAAACATTTTCCGCCATGACAAATTTTATAAAGTTACACGAAACAGACCAGATAATAGTTAGGGCAAAAATTAAGCTGTATTCAGATTTATGTAAGGATGCATTCTTAATAGGACTTAAAGAACCAATAGGTAGTGCCATTAGGGCTCGCCAACCCAAAACCCTTCACGAAGCATTTTCGATGTGTATTCAGGAACAAAATATTTATTACGCTAGAAGTAATTATATTCAAAAACAACAAATTGCTGTCAAACCAAAACCCAAACCAATTAATTATCCAATTCAATTTTATCATCAACCTGCTAGGCCTAACAATTATAATTTCCCTAAACCTACGTATCAACCACCTAAACCAGTGCAAAGGCAACTGCCACCGCCCCAACCTCAACAGAATAATTTTATGCAAAGACCTGGACCATCTCACTACACTCCAACACCGATGGACATCGGAAGTAACAGGATGTCAATTAGAAACCCACAACAAAATCAACCAAAACCAATGGGACACTCTTTCTTCAGACAACAAAGTAAACCAACTTTCACCAGTCAAGAAATTCATCACACAGAAGGAGCTCAATATCAACTGGACGAATACGTGAATGAAAATATTCCTCAAAACGCCAGTTGGGAACAGTCTGTAACCGGATATCAAACTGAATGCCAGGAAACGAACGATTATGGAAACTACGACTACTCATACGAAATCGAAGCTGAAATTGACGATGGAAATTTTCAATCGACCTGCCCGAGCAACGAGGATACATAGATCAAAATTTGCATGGCTCAGAACTCCCATATATTCATATCCTACATCCTTCCGGAAAACAATTAAAGTTCCTTATTGACACAGGATCATCAAACTCCTTTATAAACCCCGAATACGTGCACCCCGACGACTTACAAACAACCCAGACTGTTGAAATTAAAACAATTCTAACGACACATAAACTTAATAAACGAGTAACATTACCAATCTTTGACGAATTCAAAACACAAGGACAATTAGACTTTATTGTATTTAAATTTCACAACTATTTTGACGGTTTACTTGGGCTTGATATTTTAAGTAAATTAAAAATACAGATAGATACATTTCACAAATGCTTATACACACCTTACACGACAATTAAACTACTATACAAACCAAATTTTATGAGCGGACAATACAAGATTCCACCTAATAACAAAATTATCACTAAACTACCCGTAGACATCCAAAACGGTGACGTAATTCTTCCTGATACATATATAAATAAAAATTTCCTTATCCCTGCCGGTATCTACTTAGCAAAAGATTGGCACATAATTGCTCCTACTATAAATCTTTCTAATTCTCAACAAACCTTCTTCGTCGAACAACCACTAAAAGTTGAGCTACTCCATCATGAAGTAATTGAATTTAACACTCACCAAATAACCCAAGAATACAGCGAATTACCTCCAATTGAATCTCTAATTAGAGTAAACCATCTAAATTCAGAAGAACGACGAAGTATCATATCATTGTGTCGTGAATTTGAAGACATATTTTACAAAGAAGGACAACAACTTACCTTCACCAATCAAATAAAACATAGGATAATAACAAAGGATGATTTGCCAGTTTATACCAAATCATACAGGTACCCACAAATCCATAAAGAAGAAGTCAAACAACAACTGGACAAAATGCTTAAACAGGGAATCATCCGACCGAGCTTTTCACCATGGTCATCACCGATTTGGATAGTTCCAAAAAAAATCGACGCTTCTGGAAAACAGAAATGGCGACTGGTCGTCGATTATAGGAAAATCAACGAGAAGACCATTGACGATCGTTACCCAATCCCGAATATCACCGACATCCTCGATAAGCTTGGAAAATGTATGTATTTTACGACACTGGACTTAGCAAGTGGGTTCCATCAAATCGAGGTAGACCCAAAGGATATTCCGAAAACAGCTTTTTCAGTCGAAAATGGCCATTATGAGTACGTGAGGATGCCTTTTGGATTGAAAAATGCGCCGTCTACATTCCAACGGGTGATGGACAACGTCCTCCGGGAATTACAAGGCACCATCTGCCTTGTTTATATGGACGACATCATTATTTTCTCAACATCGTTGCAAGAACATATAGAGAACCTCAAGAAAGTATTCCAACGACTAAAATCGGCAAATTTGAAAGTTCAACTCGATAAATCGGAGTTTCTACATCGAGAAATTGCTTTCCTTGGCCACATAGTGACAAGTGCAGGTGTCAAACCGAACCCTGACAAAATTAGAGCAATTACCAACTATCCCTTACCTAAAACCCAAAAAGAGATAAAAGGTTTCCTTGGTCTTTTGGGCTACTATCGTAAATTCATAAGGGACTTTGCCAAAATCACAAAACCGATACAAAGTGCTTAAAAAAGGGACAAGAAATCAAAATTACACCAGAATATCTACACTGTTTCGAAACTTGCAAAAAACTATTAACAACAGATCCCATATTGGCCTATCCTGATTTCTCCAAACCTTTCAACTTCACTACTGACGCGAGCAACTATGCGATCGGAGCAATCCTTTCACAAGGACCAATAGGCCAGGACAAGCCCATTTGCTTCGCATCAAGAACGCTAACATCCACCGAGGAGAAATATTCTACAATTGAAAAAGAACTTTTGGCAATCGTTTGGGCAACGAAATATTTTCGGCCGTACCTCTTCGGAAGGAAGTTCAAAATCATTACCGACCACAAACCTTTAACGTGGCTCATGTCGTTAAAGGAGCCAAACTCAAAATTAGTTCGCTGGAGATTGAAGCTGGAAGAATTTGATTATGAGATCATCCACAAATCCGGGAAATACAATACAAATGCTGACGCTCTATCAAGAATTAAAC
Source organism: Brachynemurus nebulosus (assembly GCA_035578155.1). Classification (NCBI taxonomy): domain Eukaryota; kingdom Metazoa; phylum Arthropoda; class Insecta; order Neuroptera; family Myrmeleontidae; genus Brachynemurus; species Brachynemurus nebulosus. The sequence continues at coordinate 94,396,307 of JAPWDM010000001.1, forward strand.
CTGAAATAAACATCAACGAAGAACACAACGAAATAAGCTCCATCGAAAATGAAGCACCCTCAAGCGACGCTCAGACTCAGCATAGTGGACAAGAAGATGAAACCGATTACATTCGTATATCCGAAAATCCACTCAACGATTTTAGCGAACAATTAGTTTTGATCATCAGTAGAAATCGTCCGAATAGAATTATCTCAGTCACTTTCAAAAAACGAAGACAAACCTTCCAATTTCCCCAATATACCAATCAAATCCTTGTTAATATATTTAAATGCTACCTTTCCCCTAAAAAACTAACAGCAATTTATTGTGAAGATGAGGAAACATTCCTTAGACTACAAGATATTTACTCTCAATATTTTAGCCGATCAAAACAATTCAGATTAATTCGTTGCACAAAAATTTTAACCGACGTAGAGGACGAAGACGAACAGGATAGAATTATTCAGGAATACCATCAGAAAAGTAATCATCGCGGAATACAAGAAACATTTTTACATTTAAGACGCGAATACTATTTTCCCTCATTAAAATCAAAAATTTCATTTCATATAAACAACTGTAATATTTGCAATTCCGTAAAATATGACAGACGACCACCGAAAATAAAATATTCATTAACACAAACACCCAAAAAACCTTTGGAAATAATTCACATTGATATATTTTACCTAAATAATGAACATATGTTAACTTTAGTTGACAAATTTTCCAAGTTTGCTCAGGCATACACCCTAGAGTCTAGAAATACGATTCACATAATTTCCCAAATCAGGAAATTTATTGCGAATTACGGTCCACCAAAATTACTAGTTGCCGACTCTGAAAAATCATTTAATTCTATCACATTCAGACAATTCCTTAGCCAAGCAAACATTGAACTACATGTTACATCAATTCGGAATTCAAATTCAAATTCACCTGTAGAACGTTTTCATTCTACCTTGCTAGAAATTTATAGAATAGTTCATAAAGAAAATCCAGAAATGAACCACGAAGATAAATTATCAGTGTCAATAGCCACCTATAATAATTCAATTCATTCGGTAACTAAATTTACACCATTCGAGTTATTTTTTGGTAGGAAATATGATGCTCACTTAGAACCTAACCCAGAAGCAATGCAAAATCATAAAGAACAACTCTATGAAAAAGTAAATAATAGGGTAGAACAAAACAAAATTAAACTCATAGATAAACTTAATAGAGATAGGGAAGATCCAATAGCTTTGAACCCAGGTGATAAAATATTTGAAATACATGAAAGATGCAACAACAAATTAACACCAAAATTTAAACAAACAAAAGTTAAAGAAGATCATGGAAAAACATTAATCGACGTAAACAATAGAAAACTACACAAACAGAAACTAAAAAGACGTTTAAAATTGCAGGTTAACAATAATAACGACAACAACGACGCAGACAATAGACATACAAGACCTGACCCACAACCCGGGACTTCTCGCGATTAATTTGGGAAATGCAAAATTGATCAAATCTCACTCCAACCTTATTCACATTATTAACTTAGATAATTATAAAGAAAATATCGAAAAACTAGATTCTAATATTAAGCTTATTCATGATGATATAAAATTTAAGGATTTAAAAACTACAGTACAACTGAAATTTAATGAACTCCAAAATAATTTTAAAATGATTTATCCAAGAAAAATTAAAAGAAACAGGCGCGGTCTCATCAATGGCCTCGGATCAGCCATAAAATACATAACAGGAAACATGGACGATAATGACGCCATAAAAATAAACAATTACATTGAAATTCTAAAAAATAATCAGGATAATATGGCAACACAATTAAATAAGCAAGTAAAAATCAACACTCAGATGATTGATAGATTTAATAAAATAACTGAACACATAAATCAACAACAAGATGTAATTAATGCATACTTAAATCATTTTTCCGGTAATTTAGCAAATGAAGTTAGAAGGGAGGAACATTTAATTAAATATTCTCAGTATTTGACAGAAATAATTTACAATATCGAATACCTAAACTCTCATATCAAAGATGTAATGCAAACAATTAACATGGCTAAACTGAACATTATGCCGAAAAATATTCTAATACCTGACGAATTAGACTATACTTTAAAATTATTAACCGAACAAAATATTCCTATCAATTCTTTGGAAGAAGTTTATGAATTTCTTAACGTCCAAGCATACTATAACAATACCAACATAATTTTCAACGTTCAAATCCCAGTATTTCATAAACTACCCTTTCGACTCGACTACGTCGAATCAATTCCTAATGTCTATCAAAAAACTATCAAACTTAATAAAAATTATGCACTCGTAAACGGGGAATGTTTGTATTTAATGGAGAAAGCATGTCGAAAAATTTGCAACATCTTCATCTGCGATAACGATCTCACAACATTGACGAAAACCCAGGAAAACCAATGTCTTGGAAACATTCTACTTAACAACGAAGGACACTGTGTCTACACCGAATATCTCAAACAGGAACAACTTAAATTCCTGTTCAACGAGTACTTACTCTTAATCAATTTTCCAAATACGTTATTATCTACGACATGTGGTATCAAGGAACGTGAAATAAATGGGACAATATTGATAAAATTCCACCAGTGCACCGTTACCATAAATGGAATTGTGTACGAAAATAGGGAACAACTATTCCAAAGCAACCTTAGAATCCTACCGCTTCATAACTTATCCATAAACGAAACGAAGTTTGAAGAACCGCTCAACATGGAAAAGCTAAAAAATTATCATACTGAAAACAGAGAAGAAATTCAACTACTGAAAACGCACGGAATCATCCACATTTCCAGCACCTACATCATACTTGGACTTATTATAATCGCTATAGCCGTCATCACATTTGGTTACTTAACGAAGTCAGGAAAACACGAAATTCCAGTCTTGGCCACTACAACCACTACGACCGAGCATCCACAAGCACCGTCAGGCGAAGTAAAACTTCTATGGCCGGCGCTTCACTAAGAGGGGAGGAGTTATGGATTCGATTTATTAAGAATTAAATAAATTAAATAGATCCTATTTCATTTTCTATATTTTATGTAAAATCAATATTCAGCATTTTCTCATCAAACTATTGTACATCAAAAAGTATAATATTCATTTCCTGTAATTTCATGTAATTGTAAAATCAGATATTTTCACACCAAACAAAGAAATCTTATAGATAATTCTGCTGAATTGAACAAACGAATAAAACACGTGCATCCTTTCAAAATTGTATAAATACGATCGACTTATTCGTTTGTTCAAGACTTTTCGTTTATATCTTGTAATAACGGTATTTGTAAAGGAGATCATTAAAATAAAGTTTTATTTTTTAATTACATTTTTTGAATCAAAAACATATTTATATATATATATATATATATATATATATATATATATATATATATATATATATATATATATATATATATATATATATATATATATATATATATATAAATTATATGTTTACATAAATTAACATTAGTAGTATCAGTAAGGAGGTTAGGTGATTTTTATTCAATAGTTTAAGGATGTAGGGTTTGGAAAGAAAATCACCAATAATTACTACTAAATATTAATAATTTATTTCGCATCGTTTCGAAACTTAAAGTCTTATCATCAGGCATACTGTATACATATAAAAAAAGGGAAAAAAAATATCATATTTAAGGACGTTCGTGCGTCAAACCTAATAGTAGATAAAAATTTTAATTTTAGAGAATTGACAAGTTCAATTACATAGTTATCTTCCCTCAAAGATCTTAAGGCCTTCATAGATCATTTCTGAAAGTAATTGACGATTAAAAATGAAATTTTTAACACAGAGCTATTTGGAAAAAATATTCTAAACAGCATTTTTTCATTTTAAAATTTATAGTAAGTAAGTAGATACCATAATAAAAAATATTTAAAAATATTCTTTGAAATATGCAATTTATATAATTGCACAAAAAAAATGGTGCTGACGAACGTTAAAATGAAATATAAATTATTGAAATTAATATTCGTGTGGATTTTGTTGTGTAAACGTACATAATATACATACAAGGTCAAAACAGACTACTAAATTTCAATCAACAACTGTGTATGCCTTGATGTCATAGATCAGTATATAGGTGGTACGTATAGCAAACACCCATATACACGACACGATATGACACATGAACAAGTACAAGCTCTGTATGCATAACATACAGGTATAGTGTTTTGTGCTAGCTACATACCATTATTCTGTAGTGTTTTGTGGACGCGCTCGAACGTCTTTAACAAGAATGAGAAATTAAAAAAAGAAAAAATAGAAATGAGTGAACAGTATATGCAAAGATTAGTACTCACATGCATTGTAGTTGTCATTATCATACACAAAATTATTGTACATAATTAAAACTAATAGAAGTTTAAAAATTTAAAAATTATTGACTATGATAAAATTTGCCTGGTGAGCGTTTGTGGAACTAGTATATGACATATGGTTAATATTATTTCAGTGCTTTGTAAAAATTTTGTGATGATTTCTTTGTTGGACATTTAGGAAAGAGGAGATTCGCGAGTATGAATAATATTTTAAAAGTGAAATGTTAATGTGTGTTGGTGTTAAAGAACGAAATTTCAGTAACATAAAATATCTGGGTTTAGCTGCACAAACTTCTGGAGTATTAAGTTATCCACATGAAGTGGAATGTAATGTTGACACCTCAAAATATTCTGAGCAAATACGCATGAAAACGATGAAAACTCAGTCCTTCCCTTTTGTAGTTCCTACACTGTGGAGCACAGCAGTAAGTGCTGCCTTTTCTTTTGTGTTTACTAGTGTTCATCTCAACACTTTTAAATCACGTAATTATACGCACAATTTCCGTGAAAACTTTATTAAATTGCTATTACAAAATCCAACTGTATGAAAATTATTTGTCATATATTAGTTCCGCGACTTGTCGCTAGGGAATCTTATCATCGCCAATAATGTCATATGAGTTTAAAAAAAAAATAAAAAAGTTAGTTTATTAAAATTGAAATTAAAAATTAAAGTGAGAAAAGTTTAAAAGAAAGTTAATAAGTGCGTAACAAGTTAATGGACTAGAAACAAAAGAACCTAATTTTTTGCCGACACGTGTGAATTTCGCTTATTGCAATAGTTTCCGTGCAGTACTGTAAATGGATTCATAGTCGATGACATATGAAATGTCATTTTAATTGTTTATATTGTGATGTTCAGTAAAGATCCACAAATTTTCGATGTTGCATCGCCTTTGATGATTCCTCTGCTTCTTCAGACATTTGTTCAGTCGAAGGTAATGAAGAGTCTATGACTTTGTGCCCATGAATGAGGATTTTGTACACAGTGGTTGACATATGCTTGGCATATAACATAGGCCAACAAATTTTTGTGCAGTATTTTCTGTGTCTTTTTGAAATTTCTATACATTGATTTCAAAGCCGTAAGAAATTACCTGTAATATTATGTGAAATCATTCTATCAAATCCTTATCCAAACCCGTTATTGATGCAGATAGTTCCGGGTTTTCAAAAAAAGTCGAGCTGTATGATTTGAATTTCCAAACGATAGTTTTGGCTGATTGTTAAAGTGAAACGCAGTAAAACGCAGTGAAAAAGTAATAATAAACGTTCTGTTAGCGGGAGCAAAACAACTAATATTTTATTTATTTTATTATTAAACAAAAACAATAACAATGTATTTTCCTAGATACATAACAGCCACTTGATTACTGTTTTATATATATATATATATATATATATATATATATATATATATATATATATATATATATATATATATATATATATATATAACACCCCCACTATATCAAAGCAGTAAATGATGAACATTATATAAACATTATCTATGAACTATGAATACTTTGAATACCTAGAATTTTCATAAAATGATAATGTTTAATTTTATTTAAACTTTTAGTCATTATATCTGCTAGCACTTCTGCTATTTCTAAGTAATGCAGTTTTACAATTTTATCTTTAACACAATTACGGCAAAAATGAAACCGTATATCAGTATGTTTTGTTCTACCATGGAATGAGTCGTTAACAGAGAACTCCAAAGCGCTCTGGTTATCACAGAACAAAGTTGTAGGAGGTATTTCGTTAAATATTTTAAAAAATAAACCGCGCAAGTAGATGGCTTCTTGACATGCTTCTGCGATACCCATGTATTCTGCCTCTGTGCTCGACAAAGTTTGCTGTTTCTCCGTAGCCCATGAGACAGCACTACCGGCCAGTGTAAAACATTTCCCTGTAGTACATGACTTCCTGTCTATTAAATTATTCCCCCAATCAGCATCCACAAAACTTTGCAATTGTGAATTGCCATTTTTACTAAATTTTAATCCAAAAGTTTTAGTTTTCTTTAAATATCTTAAAATTCTTTTAGCCTGTAGTCAATGTTGATAGCTATATCGGTTATTAAATTGACTTAAAAAACCTACTGAAAATGCAATATCTGGTCTAGTTAGTAGTTACTGCTAAGTAAATTAAACTGCTAATAAGTTGCTGATATGGTAACTGACATTGTTCTGATTTACCCACATTTAGTTTAGTTTCCATGGGAGTATCAGCTGTTTTACAATCTGTTATGTTAAATCTACTTAATAACTGATTTATGTAATTTTCTTGATTTAATGTTATAATACCATTAGTTTTATCTACAGTGATGCTCATTCCAAGACATTATTTAATTTATCCCAAGTCTTTGAGTTTAAACTGTGAAGCTAATATTCATTTTAAATTTTCTATTTCACCAGTATCATTCGAAAAAACAAAAAAATCAATTACATACAACGTGATGATTGTTTTGCAATTATCATTAATTTTGAGGCTTGTTTAAGACCATAGATCGCTTTCTTTAATTTAAGAACCTTTCCGCCATTTTCAGAACTAGCGAAACTGTCTGGTTTTTGCATATAAATTGTTTCCTCAAGATCCCCGTTCCAAAAAGCTGTAATTACGTCTATGTGTGTTATATTTAACCCTAGAATCATACGTACACGTCAAAACGACGTAAGAACTTCTCTATCTGCTCCAATACTACGACTTGTTGTTACTTGTTTGCTGTGAGATTTCTGTTATCTAATTTATTTGTTATTATAACACACCACATATATTTATTTTGTTTATAGTCATTGTCGTTTTGTTTGTATTGAAATAGTGTCCGTCAAAAGGACGTCGATGTATGATTAACGTATGTTTTTTTTGAAGATTTTGTACACTACATATAAAAGTTTTCCTAATTTTTTTTTAAATTTATTAAAGATATGGATGTTATAATTAATTTATTCAATGATTATGATAATGTGAAAGATGATTATAGCTGTTTGACTTATAAAGACGACATAATACCGAAGTTTTAATATATTGAATCGAAAACTAAAGAATGCGTTTCCAGTGACTTAATAAAAGGTTAACAATTTATTTTATGGAAAATAATTTAATTTTTATTATTTTTCGAGATCTTATTCTAAAAATTACTTACAAATTTTAGAAAATTTACAAATGTGCCTAATGGGGAAATAACTACATATCTATAGGAATATTTATGACTGAGAAATTTCACATTCTGTAAAGTCACACATGTCCACTGACTCATAATAGTTCATAAATTAATTATTACAATTGATGTATTTATCTATTTTTTAATTTTTATAATGAAAATATGCTTTGATAAAAAGATTACAAAAATTAATAAATATTTACATTAAGAAATTTTTCCAAAACCAATTTTTTTAAATATTTTGTTCGCGTTTGTAGTATTGTTATGTAAAAAAAATGTTTTTTGCAAATAAACTCAAACTCTCCGTAAAAAGTCCATCCGTCAAAACGACGTCGATGTATGATTAACGTTTCTCGTAGACCAACGTATGATTATAGGGTTAATCCTAAATGCACAGATAATGCAAATAATAGTCTCAAGGTCGTGTGTCTTACAACTGGCGAAAATGTTTCTGTATGGTCCGCACCTTGTTTTTGCATAAATCCTTTGGCCGCGAGTCTTGCACGAAATCGAACACTATTATCACTGTTATATTTCTTTTTTAAAACCCACTTGCACTTTACAATAGTACCACTTGCTGGAGCATCCACTAACTCCCACGCATTATTATCTTCAAAACACTGAAGTTCTCCATCAATTGCCTCTAACCATTGTTCTTTTTCAAGTCCATTTAATGTTTCTTCTAAAGATAGACCACTAGCGTCATCAACTAAATCTTCACTAATATACATCATGTCCGAAAATGTATATCTTGCAGGTTTCTTTCTAATCCTCTGAAATCTACTGTAAATTGGAGGTTTTTCATCAGCATCTTCATGTTCACTCTAAGCACGTGACTCATCTGATGTTAGCCTTTCTGTATCCTCTTCATCTTCAGTAGCTTCTCCCACTGAATCTGAAATTTCTTCAACAGGATTTGTTTCATTAACAGGTATAGTAACTTCCATCTTCTTATCATCGTCCATGATAATTACGTCCCGGCTAGTTGTTATCACATTAGCTCTGGGGTTAAATATTCTGTATCTTTTCACATTCTCTGGACATTTTACGAGAATATATTCTTCAGATTTTTTATCCCATTTCTGTCGTTTTCCTTTAGCTACATGGACAATCACTTACTACCAAATACTCTAAGATGACTTATATCCGGTTCGGCTCCTGTCCAAATTTCATAGGGTGCTTTTTCGTCTAATCTAGATGCGACAATTCGATTTGGTAGATAAACTGCTGTATTTGTTGCTTCGGCCCAAAATTCTTTGCCCAAATCTGCATCAAATAACATGCATCTAGCTTTCCCAACAATTGTGCGACCACGACGTTCACACACTTCGTTTTTCTCCGGTGTACACGGGTTTGTTTTCTGATGATTGATTCGTTCTTTCTGTTAATATAAATCAAATTCTTTGTTACAGAACTCAAGTCCATTATTACTTCTTATTGTTTTAATCTTCTTATTGGTTTGCTTTGCAGCTTTCGCTTTGAATTCTTTAAAACAAGATAATGCTTTGCTTTTGTGTTTTAGAAAATACACAAACATCATGAAACGATAAATAATCATCCATGAACAACAAAAATATCTAGAACCCCCTAGAAACATCTTCTCCATAGATCTGTTTGTACAATCTGCAGTATTTCACTGCTTCTCGATCCAGCATGTTTAAATGGTAACCTGCACTGTTTATCTTCACAAAAATTTATGCATGAAGCCTTGTTTATATCAACCTTTTCTTGTAGATTCAAACCTTCAACAGCTTTTACTATTTTATTCAAATAATTACTGTTAATATGTCCCAATCTGCGATGCCACATATTACCAGAAACCAGGGATGAAGCCAATACACTTTCAGGCATTCTCAACTGGTAAACTTCATTAACCAACGAAGCCATAGCCACAAACTGACCATTTTTATTGTAAACACTGCATTCATTCTTGTTAAAAGGAACTTCATTACCATTTCTAATCAACTGGCTCACAGACAATAGATTCGTGGTTAAATCTGGAACACATAATACATCTTTGACCGGTACCTACTTCAAATTCACATTCATCCATTTCTGTGATGATATTCATATCGCCTGAACATAAAACTGGTAATTTGTTACTATTTGCAATAATAATTTCTTTATTTTCTTCACAACGCTTCAGAATCCAAGCTTCATTAACTGTAAAACGTACACTTGCACCAGAATCGATATACCAATCAGTTTTGTTAAAATTTCCATTTAAAAAATAGCGCTGAATGCATTTGTTTGTTTTCTCATAATTTTCTTCTCTTTTTCGCTGTTTGGACACTGATTTTTGTAATGTCCAAGTTGCTTACATTTATAACATTTTATATGCGTTTTGACCTTTGAGGAATTTTAAATTTTTACTTTATTTCCTCCGACCATAGACTTTTAATTCTTATTTTGCCACTTCTGCGAACAATTATGTAAATGCATTCGTTTCCATATCTAACAACCTAGTTTTAACTGCATCTGTTCCAATTGGAATACCAGAATGTTTAATAGCCATTATCATCGGAGAGAATTTTTCTGTTAATTCTGCCAGTAATAAGTATCCGATCCATTCGTCAATGATACTAAAACCTGTTCCATTTAATTTCTGTTCGGATTCGACTATTTGCGTTACATAAACGTTATGGAATAACTATTTTCTAGACGAATGAGATCAAATTACGTAGCAGATTTATTTTTCTTGTAAATCTGGAATCGTCGAATAACACCTTTAATTTATCCCACAACTCTTTAGTTGTTTGTACTTCTTTGATATGCACGTATAATGTTGAATTAATCGTTAATATCAACTTTGCTTTGGCTTTGACATCATCTATCACTGCGGCTGCATCTATGCTTTCTTCTTTGATACAATTATACATTCCTTCAAACACGAGCAAATTCGCCGCTCCGAAAGCCCAATCATCATAGTTCTCCCGGCCCTTCAACTTTAGTACACTGACTAAAAAATTCGAAGCCATTGTGCAATACACCAATATAACGTTTATATAGGTACTCACTTTTTAACTGTTTTTCAATATTTTTTAGCTTTGGGACACTTCTGGGCCCCTAGCCTAAAGTAAAACGCAGTGAATAAATACAAATAAACGTTCTGTTAGCGGGAGCAAAACAACTACTGTTTATTTTATTATAAAACAAAAACAACGTATTTTCCTAGATACATAACAGTTACTTGATTACTGTTTTGATATATATTTAACAATTTTATCAATAAACCTTAAACGTTTCCGGAATCCTTTTTGTATGTTCTCTCTTCTGATCTCAACATTTTCTTTATTTTCTTTGAGGTCTTGTCATTTTTTATTTCCAGCTTGTATTCCGAATTCTAAATGACTTTCAATGATTGGTTTTTAGTACCTTGTTCATATCATTGATTTCTTTGAGCGAAACTTTGCAAAGGTAGCAGCGCATAGTTGATGACGTATTTGCAAACAATTTTCGATAGAAGGATTTTGACAACGAGAAATATAATTTAGCATGTGTGATATATTTGGAAGAGTACTACTTTTTCTCATATCATTTATTTCAAAAATATCGTTATTTTCGATAACGAAAACTACATTTTGATAGTCGGTAACTACATTTCTTATATATTTTTTATCTTGTCTGTAATATTTGCTACAAATCATAACACTATTTTGAAGTATCACCGCGTTTTAGTCACTTAAATGAAGATTAAAAATTTATAATCTTCTAAATTTAGAATTTTTAAATAACTAAAAAATATTTTTATTTCTCACTACTAAAATTGACTATATTTAAGAATAATGCATAATAGTATATTATTCAACGAGCTGGTAATGATTTGCTATTACTCACGAAGATGAAATTGCGACACGAGTCGCGTTTACGAGGCGAGTGTCGTAATTCATCTGACAAGGGGATGCACCCAGAGTGAAATTCAGGATTTTGATGAAACTTCGCTGGTGTGTAGTATAGGTAAAAATAAGGGACCCGTATTTTTTTTTATCGGCCATCGTCCACGTTTAGGGGGTGAAACCAGCCCCTAAGGTTGGGGGTTCAAATCGTATTTCTTAAGATATCTCGTAAACTATAAGAGATAGAGGAAAACTTTAAATTGATGAAATGTTACTCTTTCAAAGACCTATTCACCTGTATAGGTTAAACCAGGGCTGGGTTCATAAGGGGGGCTGGAGGGGTGAAAATGGGGGTAAATTTTCTTGCACAGCCTGAATGGTTCAATGTGTCAAATTTTTACCACTATAAATAGAAAGAGCACCAAAAATTAGGGGATACGTGTTTTTGCGTTTTTTCGAAATATGTGTGGTATCCAAGCCACATAAGGAAGAATAACACAGGGTAGATTATATAGTATTATTATTGATTGCAAATACGTCCTATATTTTTTTATTTTTATGTTTATTTTCATCATGAAAATGTAAATTTTTACTTTCCGATAATGATTTATGTATTTTTCAGTACTTTACTTACTTAATTGGTAATTTAACCATGTGTATATTTAGTTACTCATATTCGATATTTTTTATACCTATTTCTGCGAAAGCTCTCTGGTCTGCAAGTTTTAATGAATGTTCGATAAGAAGCAATAATCTTCCATTCAACAACTGCCTTTATCTTTTTACAAATTCGTTTTAACCAAATAAACGCGATTTATTTCTTTCTCAACATTCATACTACTTTTCTTATTCTTTTTTGTATGTTTTTTAGGTGTCAACCACATTTCCTATATAGAAAAGTTTATTACAAAGCACTTGAACAGTGAACGAAAGAGACTACTGCTTCTTGTCGAGCATTCATTAACACAGCCACACCAGAGAACTTTAACTTTCGCAAAAATAGGTATAAAAATATCGAATATGAGTAACCAAATGTACACATGGATAAATTACCAATTAAGTTAGTACTGAAAAATATATGAATCATTATCGGAAAGTAAAAAAATACATTTTCATGATGAAAATAAACATAAATATAAAAAAAATATAGGACCTATTTGCAATCAATGATAATACTATATAATCTACCCTATGTTATTCTTCCTTAAGTGGCTTGGATACCACACATATTTCGAAAAAACGCAAAAACACGTATCCCCTAATTTTTGGTGCTCTTTCTATTTATAGTGGTAAAAATTTGATACATTGAACCATTCAGGCTGTGCAAGAAAATTTACCCCTATTTTCACCCCTCCAGCCCCCCTTATGAACCCAGCCCTGGTTTAACCTATACAGGTGAATAGGTCTTTCAAAGAGTAACATTTCATCAATTTAAAGTTTTCCTCTATCTCTTATAGTTTTCGAGATATCTTAAGAAATACGATTTGAACCCCCAACTTTAGGGGCTGGTTTCACTCCCTAAACGTGGACGAGGGCCGATAAAAGAAAATAAAATACGGGTCCCTTATTTTTACCTATACTACACACCAGCGAAGTTTCAACAAAATCCCGAATTTCACTCTGGGTGCATCTCCTTGTGAGTGAGTAATAGCCGTTGCAAGCGAGCAGAATACTATATTTGTTCTACGACTTTTTCCCTTTTTGATTTAAATAAAACTGAATATAAACTTGAAATTAAAAGGATATAATTTTTAATGTATCTCTAATATCATTAAATGTTCGTATATGTATCTATGAAAACAATTAAAATAAATTATAGTTTGCTTTGTTTACTGACACGTTACTACGCAACATATATGAAGTTAAAACTTGATAGATTTATTTTTCATAAAACAAATGCCAGTCCATTGAATAATGGCTAATACGGTTAATTCATTGGTTGAAAGGTATTGAGTAATGATTATTCCTTCACACCTTTGAATAATGCTTAACTTTCTCAATAATTAATAGATATGTAATGAGTGTGTTGTTCAACAGGAGTAGAAAAAATTATTTAATATTTAAAAAAAAATTGGCATACAGTCACGTACTCTATTATATATAGGCTTAATTTCTTAGTAACCACGTAAAATAATTTAGCTGAATAGAATTAAATAAACACTAGAAATTGAGCCCTGAGAATCCAAAATCAATTAGTTTAAGTAATTTTTTTTCAAACACATTATATCGAAAAATAAAATAATAATATAAAAATCTAATAAAGCAATAAATTGTCACCAACAAACAGAGAGTCTGAAAATGAAGTATGAAACATATTTGGTTGTGACATCAACGAGGAAACATGACTACACATGCTGAACTACAAACAGTAATTTTCGTCTGTTATTTTGTTTGTGTTATAAAATAACAAGGTAGTGAATGTCACGAAATGCATCAAGAATATTAAACATGTCAAATTGTTATATCGCAACTACACCGCTTTTTATACGCGCATAGGTAGCTAGGTACCTTGCCACAGGTACATTACATTAGATTACTATTATCAAACATTCGACTATAATATCCAAATAATACTTTGTGTTTTTATTTTCACTTAATAGGTTATTGATATTATTTTTAATTAGATTTATAATTAATTGCAAAAATTAGTAGAAGGGATTAGAGGAATGAAGTATCATAAAACATCTACTCGTGCTCAAACTGTAAGAGATTTAATCGAAATTTATTTATAATATTGTAAGTATCTTGCTGCACGGTGCCCAAGAAAATACGCCTGCTTTGTGATTTGGAGTTGGCGAAGCCATAAGCGGGAATTCAATGAAAAGACTGGGGGGGGGCAAGGAATATATTCCACGTAAAACTACCATGGGTGATTCTTGGAATAGTAAACCAGTTCAGGTTGACATATGGTTGACTTAATTTCTGCATCCTTACCCCTTTTCTTCTGCCATTTCATTTAAATAAATATTGTTCAGGTTTTTAATTTTTAATTCCCAGGAATAATGGGGGGCATCTGACTCCCCCCTTGCCTCCCCCCAAATTCCGACTGTGGGCGCAGCTTATCAAGTCATGTAAATTACATAAATGACTTTTGAATTTAAGACGGCATCCGAAAGAACTGTCTACATGTGACTATACCTTTTTTTTGTTTGTACCTCAAAGCGTTCAAAGATACAGAGTTTTCCAAATTTTAAAAAGTTTGAACTTTTTTATTTTTTCTTATATTTAAAATTTGAAAGTGGCATCCGAAAAGACATCGCTTTTGTTACTATTTTGTAAAAATATCCCCAGTTTTTCTTATAAGCTGGTACTTTTAAGCTTTTATTTGAAATTTTCATATACTTAACTAAGATTTATATATCCTTTATTAAACTTATTTGACGTTATAAGTCTGTTCACGCATCACGCCAAAACTACTAATGAAATTTGGTGTGGCGATAACCTATTACCTGGGTCAACATCTAAGATAATTTTTACTCCAAAAAAGTGTCTCGTTCCCACGGGAAAATAGAAAAACCATTTTGAGCATATCCACACATTACGAAACTATTTTTATGAGTGACTAGTGTATGAGGTAAGGGTGATATATGTATATACAATACCATATGCACGATTGATATATAGATTATATAGAGTATATATACGGTGTGAGTTAATATGAATGGTTACTCTATTACATAAACAACCGTAGCTCACTCTTTGTCTAAGCACAGTAGATACTACAGGTACCACAGATCTGCTGCAGAATACATAAAGTATTGGATAGCATATCACACCCTTCTGATATCTATGGTGCCTAAACAGAGATCGAGTTATGTTTATATAACTTATTAGTATACTATACACTGTATACGAGCTTGTTGACATAGCATTTTGTTGCAACTAATGAAGTTTTACTTGAGGCTGCACAGCACTATAACCGTCTACGTGTTAATAGTGCAGCAGATGCTCCAAATTACAGTGAATATTTACAAAAATAATAAATAATTTCAAGAACTTGTTATTTATCCCTTATTATATGGAATATTAATTGATTAATTGTTGTAATATGGTTATGATTAGTCTCGGTAACTATCCTCACTGATGATTGCATGAATATTTTCTGTTGTGAATATATTAGATAATTGCTAAGCCGTAAACTGGCGGCATTCAACGCATTGTCACTTTAGTCATGTCTATGTGAATTTTAATATCTAGAGTAAGATATTATGGGCGCAAGCTAAAAAGAAATCTTTTTTCTACATCTGCATTTTTTGGTTGGCAACTATGGAAATAATACAATTTGTGTTCCCCTCACCTCAGTGTCTGGAGGTCTTTTAAGCTTGCGCCCATAATAGATGGGTTATAAACAATATGTTTCTTTGCTCTTGTGGCATCCATGTTAGTGATTCCTTTTATAGCTCCTATTAATTGGCTTGTAAGCAACAATGATGGACATAATCGTTCCTTCTCTTACTTTCATATTTTGTACAGTAGATACATTCATATTTTGACCATCCAAGAATTCCACTTATTTATATAATTTTATATCACTCATATAAATAGACAACAATACTGTTGATTACACTACCAAAATCTATTTTTTCCCGTATATTCTTTGCTTATTAATCTACACATGACAAATATACTGATATATGTATAGGTGATAACTTTTGTTTTAGTGTTGATATACCTTGATCTTACTTCCAGTTTTAATATGTTGCCCGCTGTTATGACAAAATGCTACTTGAGATTATATTGTGTAACCACCTTTCTCATAGTACGTCCAGCACAAGTATTATTTAGTATATTCATAACAGAATACAATACCTTTCTTCTGAATAGAATCGGTCCATGATATTTATATCCCAATCTATCCCTTCCTATTTCCCTTAATCGTTCGTATTAATCCACACCGTGCATATACTCTATATAATCTATAATATATCAATCGTGCATATGGTATTGTATATATACCCCCCCTTACCTCATACACTCGTCACTCATAAAAATCGTTTCGATTTAGATGGAAATCAACTGTAACTACTACTTGATTATATATTTATAAGCAAGTTTATATGAAAGAGAGATATGAAGTGATGAGTACTCTAGAGCGGTCATAAGGATATTTTATTTTTTTTCGAAGTGTTGCACCCATCTGACCTGAATGCACTGTTTAGTGATAATAGTAGACATACTAAGCTACATTATATAATTTTTCTGTGATTCTACCTCTCCGAGAACTATGAAAAAAAAATAAGAATTTTTTATTTTTTATTTTTTTAGGTGGTAGAAATTGTTAGAAAATTCTGTAAAAAATACAGAATATAGCACAATGTACTACCTACTAAACAGTCTTGGTTTTATCAGTCTGGATGTAATAGTTTCGGAATAAAAAAATTTCAAAAAATACCCTCTCTAGCATATATATGGTCAATTATCTCAAGAACGTAGAGAGTTCAGAGGCTAAAATAGGTGCCAATGGTATAATATATTTTCGAAACATAACTTATTTTTAATAGGCCTCTCTGGGGCTGCAAACCCTATCTTAACCTGCTAGACCCTTTACAACAAACGAAGATGTATTTCAAAATGTTTATTTTCACTTTTCGTCTCAAATTTTTGCAGAAAGTTATTTTCACTTGTTATTTCAGTCACTTTCTTAAATTTTTTTACTTCTTTTCGTTTTCATAATCGCTTTTGTTTTTAAATTTTTGCATTCAAATGTTCAAATAGTTCAGTTTGATGGCATTTTTGATTAATTTATAGACCTAAAAACAATTAAAACACTTAAATTGGTTTAATGAATGTATTGATAAACTTTACAAAATAACTAATATTTCGTTATTTACAAAACATTTAAAGAAATAATTAAATAAACATCTTAAAAACTAATAACGACTGGTCATTAACTTAAACATATTTTCACTACTGTTCACATCTTGACACATCTTTGATGCCATTTGGGAATGTAATAATCCTATTAATATTAAAACTAGTTTTTACACCTGTATTTATTGTCATACAGTAAATAATAATTAAGAAATGCCTTATTTTTAATTTTAAATGTGCTTTCGAAAATGACACGTTGAATATAATACTATCACGTACCAAGCCTGGTCAGCGTGTGACTCGATTCATTATCCTAGAATGACTGTCGTCCACAACTTGGACATTTAAGGAAAAATATTATACCGTTAATCAAAACCATTTAACTGATTGAAACTCTAAGAGAAAAGGTTTTTTAACAAAATTTTTATGTTAACCTAAAACAAAATATTAATTTATACATTATAAGAAAGAAAAGAAAATTCATATTAATATATAAATAATTACAATTACCTTATAAAAATTTTAATTTTACTATCTGGCTGCAGAAAATGTGAAAAAAAAAAAGAAAAAAAAAGTAAATTAATATTTTTGTCTGCTGACATTAATCCATAAACGTGCACGATAACCATAGATTTAAGACTTAACTGGTCAAATTTTTTTTACCATTTAAATTTGATTTAATTTCTGGTTTATAAAAAATAACTTTAGCACAGCAATAATTTTAAAATTATACAAAAATATTATTAACATAATTATTTAATATTTTAATGCAATCTTAAATGCATATTCTTCTTATGAAATTTTTTATAATAATTGAATTAGTTATCTATGAATACTGTTATCCACATTTTACATATTTTATAGATGTTAAAATACGTTTTTTTATATATTTTTGATTTTAGACAATAGTAGTGTAAATGCTAGGCGCACAATTTTTTTTTTAACTTACAAGTAAACGTCTCGAGGCCGGACCTATCGATTTTGATGAAACTTAGATATGTTGTAGAACACTAAAAAATTAGCGACACGTATTTTTCTTTATCGGCGGAAAAACGGTTTGAAGGGGTGAAATCGCCCTCCAAAAATTGGGGTAAAAATTTAATTTTTTAAATATCTCGAAAACGGTAAGAGATAGAGCAAAAGTTTAAATTGGCGATATTGCTCTTTTTTAAAGAGCTATCTATTGGTATGCAATTTGTTCAAAGTGTGTCAACAGGGGTGGCTGGGGGTTAAAATTTAGGGGTTAATTTTGCAAAAAGGGGGTGAAAATTAAACAATATAAAAATTTTTTTTACAGATTTGAAATCTACGTCAAAAAATCTAATTGACCTGTTTTTGCTCAATGTCCTAATATTAAGTCTAGGGGTAGTAAACTAGGGGGTGACTGTGTCGAATAGTCGTACTACTTGGGTAGTTCAAGAAGTTTTTCTTCATGGAAAATAGTTTAAGACATTTAGAATAACGTAGAAATGAAATTTTCGATTTTAAAATTCAGTTTGAGCAACATTGGAGAGGTGGTGAGTCACCCTCTTAAATTACATATTAGTTAACATACACTCATTTTTAATATTAACACACTGACAGTGGGTAATAATGTCACAATAAGTGGTTCTGAAGTTGGACTGACCAATAGATAGCTCTTTAAAAAAGAGCAATATCGCCAATTTAAACTTTTGCTCTATCTCTTACCGTTTTCGAGATATTTAAAAAATTAATTTTTTACCCCAATTTTTGGAGGGCGATTTCACCCCTTCAAACCGTTTTTCCGCCGATAAAAAAAAATACGTGTCGCTTATTTTTTAGTGTTCTACAACATATCTAAGTTTTATCAAAATCGATAGGTCCGGCCTCGGGACGTTTACTTGTTAGTAATAAAAAACAAATTTAAACGGATGTTATGCTTTCATTACATTTTAGTGATATTTAAAAATACCTACATAAAACGAATTAAATTAGAAAACGAAGCAAACTTTATTTTGAGGACATTAGATTGGATTTATTGTGGGAAGGCACATACAATTAATTCCAAATTGTCATGATACATTCTAACAGTATCCGGTGCTACCGGCGCTTTTTGAACAGGGTGTAAAATATATAAATTTTATAATCAAGAGTGTTGATTATGAAACTTGTTAATAAATGGCCCCTAGAAAAAAAACCTGAATCAGGCTCTGACTACCTAACATTTTTTTTTTTTTTTTTTTTTTTGAATGTTAAACTTTTTGTCAACGAAATACATTTATGTACTTATTTACGGAATCTTTTGAAATTAACTGTACAGTAGCGTACAAAAAATTTTTACATATTTTGTAATAAAACAAATTTTACATCATATTTAATAATTTTAAATTTAGCAAACATCTGTAACCGATTTCAGTAATTTAAACATCACTGACTTACATAAACTTTAATACAGTTCTTTCATATATTTAATACATTAAACACACATTTAACACACATCGGCGAAAATAATTATCATAGTCAATTAACAATAATTAACCATTTCAAATTCAAAATTATACAAAACATTATATTTTTCGTTAAGTAGATAGAATCCATGTACTTTTTGTTAACATGTACAAAAGTTCATTCTTCCAAATATAAGATAAATATTATTTTTTCTTATTAAAACTTTCATTTCAAATTAGTATTGCTACAACAATAGTTAAAAGTTAGCATACCCCATATTAAAAATGTTGATTACAAAAGATTTTATAAAAAGAAAAAAATTAATTCTAAACAATTTATTAATTAAAATTTGTATTTTCGTCATCGTACATGAAACTTATTAACTTGTGGTTGCTGATGATGCGAACAGCTTATTTATAATTAGGTCAGTAGTGTGGTCTGTTTAAAAAACCAGCTGATATTTCAAAACACTAGAACATGAAGGGGGAACCAATATGGCCAACAATAAAATCGTAAAATAAAATTACAATCTTTAAATCGAAGGATACAAAATATTTAACCAATTTATTCAAATTTAATTTTATAAATGTCAAATTACGTATTATTTTCCAAATCAGTTTATTTTCACACATTATAAAATCAAAATTCAAAATCAGGCCTGGTTTGTTTTTAAATTGACACCTTGTTTGTTTATATTACAAATTTGTATGTGGGTGGTTGTGTATTTATGTGTAGCCTCAATTAAATTAGGCAGGTCGTCCATTGGTTTCGGACAACTGCGAAATTCGATATGTCTTCTGTCCGTCCACTAACCCAATATTCGTCAGTATTTTTCTTTTTATTTTTTTTTTTCTGAAACTGTATGTATATGCTATAAACGTAGAAAACAATTTATGGAACGTAATATGTAAGGGTACACAGTTATAATTGTAATTTACCTTCAGTTTTATCTTAATAAAAATAGAAATCTCATGAAACGGACTTCTTCGCGCGAAAAATCCAAACAAAATTGGATTTGTTCACACGTTGCAATTATACGTACGGAAACGGACGAACGAGACGCTTTCAGTGGACGAGGATTTATAGCTTCACAGACGAACGATCCAGTCCGTTTTTATGCGTATTCGTCCGAATTAAATTTCGCACATTTTCGCATTAAATGAACGACCAGCCTTATTCAATATCATGTCATCCTATTATGTGTGTGATTGACGATTAAATTTAAGTACAACTCAACCAACATAAGCTTGCCGGTCAAGATTGTATGCGCAGTAGACAAACACCACGTGTTTTAGAATGTATTCTGTTTTCAAAGTAAAAACATCGGTATAGTGCCTTACAAAAATAAAATATAACGTATGCCCATAATTTTTAGATACAAAGTCAATAATTAATTTAAATTTAAATTTAAACTAAATATTATTTTAAAATGAAATTTAAAAATAATTTAAGAAAAAGTAAGTTTTTGTCACGTTCTTATTTAATTTCTATATTGTAATATTAAATATGCTATTTGAATTGGCTATAAAATATGCTATTTGATGTTATTTTTAAGTTAAATCTTGTAGATCCGCTTGTACATACAATTGATTTGATCTTTCCATTCATTTACAATTCCTCAGTTGTTTCATGACGTTAACCGTTTAAGTTTGACGTGTTTATACCACTGTAAATTGAATATTCATTAACTCATTCGTGCATTTTTTCATATTTTTACCACACTTTAAGTACGTTTGTTATAATCTGAAATAACCACATTTGGTGTAAAATATTGTTTTCCAAATCTAACATTGCGCTGTTCAATTTAGATCACGTGGCAATAAGCTTTACATATGATGATTATATTAATAAAATTTATAAGAATAATTCACATAAATCACGAAAATTTTTTTTGTTCTGTAGATGGTAATATAATGAATGACATACAATTTTTTCGTTATTACAACAAAAATATTTTAATCTGTTATGTACCCAAAATGGTAATAATTTTCAATAAATTATAACTTGAAATTATCGTAGTTAAAATCAATAAATAATTTGTCTTTTATTTTTGTTGTAAATTGTACTTTTATATACATACGTTATTTGTTTCATTCTTGTTAATAATTTGTTGTCGCACTCCTTCATCTGCGTATCTAACCGGAAACCTTAGGTTGGTTGGGCTGTATGTACAAGTTCAAACTCAACGTGTTTCTTGGATTTTTATAAAATGTACATATTTATTTATTTACTTAACACACACAGAGAGAGAGACGTACATTTATAATGGATTTATGTATTTATAATACATACTATACTTTTTTTTGTTAATATTTTACAGATAAAGTCCATATTGCAGTTAGACTGGCAGACATTTTAGAATTTTACGATAATGATAATTGATTAGAATTTTCTGTTACAATTTTTCGCTAAAGTTACTCAAATTATGAATAAAAATTCACTTTTTGACGATTTTAAATACATTTTTTTTATAGTATAATTTGTCTTTTTCCAAATCTGTCTGTCTTTACAAACTTTTAACTTTTGAAAATCATTTAAAATTAATTTTTGATCTTAGTAAGAAAATGAGAGAGGAAAAGATAAACCGTCATCAGACATTGGCTGTGTTTAAAGCGCTTCAAGCCGCTTCATATTCTGACTAATTTTCTGGATAGAAATCAAGTGACACGTAGTTCTATCTTACACCAAATTTAAATTTTAGTGCGATAAATTACAAAATTCTGCCATATTGTTGTTTACTCTGATGATTCTTCAATAATATGACCGATAATGTTATCCATGTCGCATAAAATATAAAAGAAATAACAAATTTTCCCATGGATAACCCTTACTGAGGTTATTTTCTTTAAATATCTACGACGACATTTTGCTTTTTGGTGTTTTGTTTTTCTTAGTAAATCGCCATTTTGCTTTAAAGCTCTTTAAAGAATTTTTTTGCTTGAACGCAGCCATAGTTATTAATTTGTGTTTATTGTCTCATGTACTTTACTTGCGAAACTATTGGATATGGAACACACTGTACACAATTCAGTAAAACGGATACATATTTAGTTTTTGTAGATATGTAGTGAATGAAATAAAATTGGGTACCAAAGTATTAATGTACCAACAATTAAAAATTCGTGTTTTATGGCGATTAAAATAAATTTTTTAATTTTTGAAACTAATGGCAGTTTTTTTGTGTAACTTTTCGTTGTTTTGTTGTGTTCTTTTTTTGGTTTGTTTGACAATTCATGTGTAGTTTATAATGTAATTTTCTATTAAATTAATAGCAAATTATAATGCAGCAGTTACCAGTTTATAATGCAACAATGTTTTATACTATTATAAGAGTTATGGCTTTTACAATATTCATAATGTCCTGTGATATAAAAAAAACTACAAAATTATAAAAAGTATAAAATATTTCATAAACATATTTTAATCAGATTTTATGAAAAATTGTGTTCGCTTTTTTTGTACGATATAGTACATATCAATTCAACAACCTGCAGATGTTTAGTATTGGTTACCCATGGTAAAATAAAAATTTTTTTTGTTTCTATTTTTTAAAAATTTTTTATTGTACAGGGTGTGGATAATTGTAGTTTAGTCAGGGACGTATTTAGAGAAATTTATGTTAAACGATGAGCTGGCTGGAATGTTTCTAACAAATTCCTTAATTTTTCTGTGAAATTAATTTACGTAAAGTAATGGTTCAAAAACATCCAAATATATGTAATTTTTCCTCGTTTTTCGAATGATGTAAAAAAATTTGAAAAGTTGTTTAACTCTGACAGAAAACTTATTTTGTTGACGAAAGACGCCCGCAAACCTACTTCTGGGCATCTGACGTGTCTAGCTAAAAACCCATCCAAGCTAATCCGGAATCCAGCTGGTACACCAAAATTTATCGTGGCTACATATATACAGGCACACACACACACACACACACATATATATATATATATATATATATATATATATATATATATATATATATATATATATATATATATATATATATATATATATATATATATATATATATATATATAGAGAGAGAGAGAGAGAGATGGGCGACGGGAAAATTCCCATTTGGGTATTTATTGGGTATTTTCCCGGGAAAATTCCCAAAACCTGGGTAAAAACGATTACTTGGCTGTACTTCTTTGCAAATGTGTTTTTAACTAGATCTCTGTATATCTGTTAATTGTGCGTGGAGGTTTAAATAAAATAATGTTTATTTAAGACCATCTATTTCAAATGATAAAGGCACAAAATATAAAAATTAACGTTAAAAATAAACAAGTATCAATACAAATTACAGATGTTTAAACAAAGATATTTAAATTATTAATAAGCAAATGCTGTCCAATATAATAAAACCACTTCAGTACATATTGAATGTTTATTTATTTTCTTTAAATTTAAAAATACATGCATACATATTATGTCGAATCAACTTAAGATGACTTTTCAACAAAGTTAGCAATTAATTTCAATTTAATTATATTATAACTCAGTGTGTTCAAATTTCAGAGAAATATATCTACGTTTTAAAAAAAATCAAAATACTACGAAATTCAAAATTGACAAGTGAGAAACGAGCTAAAATTTCGACGTTTCGGAAATTGTAGTATATAAAACATAATCCAAAGGGGCGAAAACTATGGAAAAAACTGTCGTGGTAGACCCAGGAAACTGGCACCGAAAAATGAAACGCATATTGGACAACTAGCGACGAAAATAAATTGTCTAGAGAAAAACTGTCAAACAAAAATTGTATAATAACGCGATATATTAATTAGTATTTATGTAGTCTGAAGATTAATTACTTACGTTTAGCAAGTATTTATTATGAAACAGCGGTTTTGATAGTTTAAATCCAAAATATTACGATAAATAGTAAATTAAAATAAATACCCACTTTTCGGGAATTTTTCCGGGAATTTACCCCGTTTTTACCCACTTTGGGAATTTTCCCGGGAAAATTCCGGGTAGAATCCCATCTCTCTTTTGCTAATCTTAGTTTTGCTAACCTCGCATTTAGTCTTTATAAAAGGAAACGAGACATAATAATCTAATTTAATTTTTTTTTTAAATTATTGTAAATCATTGTTATCGCGTTCGAATCTTTGTAATGTGTTTGAATATTTTAATTGTTACAGTGATCATTGCGTTGTTATTATTTCAGTCTAATAAATTCGACTTTGTTAAAATTCAATTTTTGATTTTTTATTTAAAAAATTACGAACTTTTCAGCAATTAAGTCTTAAATAAAAAATAAGAACATTAAATATAAAATCAGAATAATTAAGTGAACAAAATTAAAAAGACTTAAGGTATAAATAAATTAGTGGAAAGTTAAGAAAAGAACTTTAGTGAAAAGCATAAAAGAACTTTAATCCCAAAAAGGTCCGTTTCTTAGTTTCGTAGAAAAAATCTAAGTGGTGATCCAACCATCACCGGAGGATCCAGCGTCGCATCCAATTAAGGAATCATTCTACGTCAAGAACTGGGCGCGTGTTTCCACTACATTAATTGGAGGTCGCGACATAAATTAGCGATCATTTGCCAGGATAAAAAGGATCAAAATTTCTCCACAAATTAGGACTACAAAAAATACTACTACGTTTCCAACTACAAGAATACAACAAGCAAATCGGGTTACTACCAGCTAAGTGTCAGCTAAGTCAAGACGGTGTTCTAAGGGCTACCAGCCTGTACGAAGTTTGTACAAGTCACGACAGTCAACAAACACTACCAGCCTGGTCATACACATAGTCAAGACGGTGCCAAAAGGCTGTTGCAAAGTAGCGGTCAACAGTGGTTATTTATTGGTGTTCCAGAGAAAAACAATTCTAGTCCAGTCGAGCTGCAGTTTAAATCAAGCTTGTAAAAAGGTTAGTGAATTATGTTTTTATCTCTGCTTATTCAGTGTTCCTCAAAATTTTAAAATGGATCCTGATTCCTCAACACCAAGCCCATCCAGACCTCAATCTGCGGACTACATTTCCAATGATGAGGATCTTCCCGTGTCAGAAAAAGTACCTATAACCTTCTTGACACAAATGATTACACCTTTTGACGGAAATCCTGCTGAAGTCCAGAATTTCCTTCAAAATGCCGAAAATGCATTAAATTTAGCTCAAGATTCACAAAGAAGTGCATTAACAGCACTCATATTTTCTAAAGTATCCTCTAAGGTAAAAAATAATTTAAATGCAAATAGTATTAATACATTTGAAGATTTAAAAACTAAATTAAAACAAATATTTCAAATAACGGAAAGTTTAACGTATCTACAAGAGTAATTAGAAACAATTCGTCAAAAACCAAACGAAACAATTAAAGAATTTTATTTATGAATTGAATCATTAAATTCACGTATAATTCAAAAAGTCAAAGAAAATACAATTTCAAACTCTATTTTGATGGGAAAATTAGCTTTAATTGAAGAAATGGTTTTAAGAAGGTTTACGCATCACTGCAAACCTGAAATTTCAAACATTTTAAGGCATAAAACATTTATATGTATGAATGAAGCCCTTTCCATAGCATACGAAGAAGAAGCTTTCTTAAACACACAAAATCAATTTAAAAACATTAATATTAATTCAAATAACCAACGCAAATATTGTAAAAATTGTAGGAAATCAAATCATAATACTAGAGAATGTAGATTTAAAAATAATTCTCATACTAGTAATAATAATTTTCAAAATTCTCATCATGATAGATTTGAAAAACAATGTATTATAGTTGTCATTTTAAAGGACACACTGTCGACGAGTGTCGAAAAAAGCGGTACAACGAAAATTTAAATTATCCAAAACCTAAAGTTGCTCATAGTACTAATTAAAATCATTTAAACTTGTCACAGCTCGTGTTGAACGAAGCCCCAACTACGAGCAAACAAACAGGGTGGGCTTCACTCAACTTCCCACTACATTAAATGACAAAAAATTAACTTTTGATTCTAAACATTCACATAACAATCAATTCATATTTCTTATTGATATTGGTTCATGTACATTCCTGCTAAAAGCCTGTAATCTAAATTCTAACTCTAAAACAAATATTAACACAAATATTAAAACAAATATATCTGGTATAACCGAAGGTATAATCCAATCATATGGTCTTATATCAATTTGTATGTCAAAAAATGATTACGATTTTAATCACTATTTTCATTTAGTTCAAACTAACAAAGTTCCATGGAATTTTGGGCTCTGATTTTTTGATTAAACATAATGCTATAATTAATTATAAAACTAATATGATCACATTAGATCCTGTACAAAAAATTTTTAATATTATTATCGACCCTATTCGTAAAAACGAAATACTAAAATTATTACGTACAGACGGACTTAGTTCATTAGAAAAAAATGAATTACTAAACACACTCTTACAATTTAATTCAATAATTCAATTAGAAAATGACCCTTCCGATTGCACAAATAAAATACAACATGGAATAAAACTTACAGACGATATCTCTATAAAAAATAAAATTTATCCTCTACCTAAAAATTTAAAAGAAGAAGCTCAGCGTCAAATCGACGTATTATTAATAAATAAAGTGATTCAAAAAAGCAAAAGCCCCTATAGCTCACCCGTGTGGATCGTGGACAAGAAAATGGATGCATCTGGTATGGTGCTCGACTACAGGAAACTGAATGAAAAAACAGTAGCTAACAATTATCCATCCCCAGGATTGATGAAATACTTACAGATCTAGGTGGTAACAAATATTTCACAGCACTGGATCTCGCAAGCGGATTTCACCAGATACCTGTAAAAACTGAAGACATTCCGAAGACTGGATTCACTCTCGGCAACGGCCACTATGAATTCCTAAAAATGCCGTTTGGCCTCCGGAACAGTCCAGCCACGTTCCAGATGCTAATGAACGAAATATTTCACCAACAAATTTTACAGAAAAAATGCATGTGTTACCTAGACGACGTCATAATACTAGGAAAAACGTTAGAAGAGCACATCACCAATCTAAAAGAAATATTCCAGATACTCCAGGAAAACGGCCTTAAAATCAACATGGACAAATGTGAATTCCTGCAGAAGGAATTAAAGCACCTCGGCTACGTTATAACTTTAGACGGAATTAAGCCGCAAACGGAAAAAATTGAAAAAATCTTAAAACTGAACGAACCGAAGAACGTAAAACTCATAGAAAACTACGGCCAGATAGCGAAACCATTAACCAAGTTATTGAAGAAAAATGAAAAGTTCAACTTCAATGAGGATTGCAAAAAGGCGTTCCAAACATTGAAAGAAAAAATCACATCAGCACCAATCCTGAAATATCCAGACGACAATAAAATGTTTTCTATAACAACTGATGCCTCGAACGAAGCTCTTGGTGGAGTTTTAACGCAACAATACGACGGAGTGGATATACCAATTGCACTACTCGTACACGTTGAATAAATCAGTACGACATTACTCTACAGTAGAGAAAGAATGTCTTGCCATCATCAAAACCATCAAAAACTTCGACACTTCCTATACGGTCGAGAATTCGAAGTGAAGACTGATCACCGTCCGTTAGTTTGGTTAAATTCCGTAAAAGATCCAACAAGTCGATTGGTCAGATGGAGATTGAAACTATCAAACTGTGAATACAAAATCAAGTACATACCGGGAAAAACGAATTACACCGCTGATACTCTAAATCGTCCCATTTTAATAGCAATCGTAAATAAAGAAAAATCTTTTAAACATAAGTAATATAAAAGTCCTCATAATTCCTTTAACAAATAATCTACAGGTAGATGAAAATTTTAAATCATTTATTACTAATAATTTCAATATTATCGAAATAAAAAAACGCAAATTTAGGTCAAGTTTTACGAAAAGAAACAGACGACCAAACAATAATTTTAATTATTTTAAAACAAAATAAAAATGACTACATAAATAAAACAATCCTTTACGAAACATTAAATGAAGTGGCTTTAACTTTACCTGTAAACAACACTATCATTAATATAAACCATATTGATAAAAATATTAACGAAAAATATTTTAATAACATTTCACTGTACCATTTTAATCCCTTTAGTACCGCCATATATTCCAATATTTTAGATAAAAAATTTAAGATCTCTGTAAGTATAATTGCAAGTTTGGTATGTTTTACATAATTTATTTACAAAATGACCGCTGTTTACTCTACAGCCTCCAGATACCGATACAATCACTCATCAAGTTGAATTGCTCACTCATCAGTTGAATTTTTTTCAAAAATTAGTATGACGAGCTGAGCTCGTCATTAGTCCTAAAGGCGTTAATAATAATATTGAAATAATAAATGCAGAAGATATAAACTTTAGTGTTCTTTTAACTGAAGAAGAAATTCAAGATTTATTAAATAAGGAACTTGGACTATCAAACACAGCTGATCTACATGAAGAAGAAATCATCACAATTGAAGATGATCAACAACCAAGCACCTCGAAATCATATGTGACAACCAAACGCTAACGATGAAGAACAACCCAGTACATCAATGGATCATCAGGAAGCTGACATTGAACATGTTGCTAAAGAAGTTACTGTGAACAACGAAAATTAAAAAGAAGAAACATAACCATCCATCATTATAAGAACGGATGAAGAAAAAAAGACACTGCTACAAGAATATCATGATTCTCTACTACGAGGACATCCAGAAATAGCCAGAACATACAACGAATTAAGGAAAAACTATTTCTGGAAAGGGATGAAAACCTACGTCGAAGATTACATTGAAAAATGCCCAACATGTCAAAAATTTAAGTCCGGAGCAAACAGCAAAGCACCAATGGTAATAACAACCACAGCCAGAAAATTCAACGAGGAAATTTCCATGAATTTTGTGGGGCTGTTACAAGTAACAAAAAATGGAAACAAATTCACTTTAACTATTCAAGATAATCATATAAAAAAACATTTGCAAGCGTACCCAATGCAAGATATGAAGCTGAAACAACGGCCATCTACTTTCTCAAATACGCAAGTACATTTGGATTTCCAAAATTTATTTTGACAGATCAGAAGTGCCGTAATAAAAGATATTAATAAATTATTCAATACTAATCAGAAATTAACATCTCCGTACCATCCACAAACTAATGGTTCGTTGGAAAGAACCCACTCCTACATTGAAAATTATCTTCGAGCATACATAAACAACGACTTGGATGATTGGGACGAAATGCTTTACTTAGCAACATTTTCATTTAATACACACGAAAATCGTTCTACATGTGAGACGCCGTATAAATTAGTGTTTGGGATTGAACCAAATATTCCGTCATCATTCGACAAAAATGTACCAGGACGCACGTATCAAGAACTTTTGTGTAACCGAAGTACAAGAAAAATTAAAAAATTTAAGAACCGCAGCAAGAGAAAATCTAAAGAAGAGTAAAACAAAAAACAAAGAACAGTACGATAGAAAAACAAAAACAAAAAATTTTAAAATAGGAGACTTAGTACTAATTAAAGAAGGACAATCAGCATCCGGCAAATTAGCCAGTAGGTACAAAGGTCCCTACAAAATAATTTTGGTAAATGCCATAACACACACCGTTAAAATAAAAATGTAACGATCTATCAAAACGTACCACGAAAATAATTTAAAGCATTATCTTTCAGATGCTGAAGACGTTCTTCATTACACTGATGTTACACCACACGATAGCCGAACTACTGGTGGAACACATCAATAAATCTCCGGGAATATTTTTCCAAAAACTCGGGAATAGAAAAATTTGCAATCAAAAACTCACCGTCATACATTACATAAACACTACAACATTTGAAGAAACTTTAAACATCGCCACTAACTACTATCATAAATCGTATGTATTTTGAAAAACATTACCAAATGATCACTCCAGCTATTCAACATGTAAGCTTCAACAAAAACTCTTAGTTCAACAAATGGAAGAAATCAAATCATTATTAAAAAATTTTAAATTTTATTTTGGTGTTTTGATGACACTGAAAGTTATAATTTTTTAAGGATATTTGGAGTAATGGTCATCCAGGAAAAACAAAAATGCTACCGGTTTCGACTATTCATAGTCTTCTTCAGGCCTCTGGGGAAAAGTTTACTAATGGACATAGATAAAATACAAAATATAAAAATATAAAAATCATTACTACTTACATAATTGTATTTGTATGTCAAAGTGACATTTGAAATTAAAAATAAAAATAAAAATAACAACAACACTGATTTACAATTAAAAAGTTTAAAAAGCAGTTGAAAGCAACATTTTTAATTTAAAATGAAAAAAAGCTTTTCATATCTCTAGTCATTTTAAACTTGAAATGTTGCTTTCAACTGCTTTTTAAACATTTTAATTGTAAATCAATGTTGTTGTTATTTTTTATTTTTATTTTTAATTTCAAATGTTAGTTTAACATACAAATACAATTATGTAAGTAGTAATGATTCTTATATTTTTATATTTTGTATTTTATCTATGTACATTAATAAACTTTTCCCCAGAGGCCTGAAGAAGACTATAAATAGTCAAAACCGATAGCCTTTAGGAAAAAAAACACATTTTTGTTTTTCCTGAATGACCATTACTCCAAAAAATCCTTAAAAAATTATTACAAAATGTTCAAGCACACCATATAAGAACACGCACAGGACTCATCAGTGCAGGTTCAAAAATAATTAAATGGCTTATTGGTACACCTGACTCAGATGACGCTACCTTTTATAAAAATTCCATTAATTCCCTTATTGAAGACCGACAAACCACCCATCTCATGATGAAAGACCAAATCAAAATCCTTTCTGAAACCATGAATACTTGAAACAAAACTTTGACGACAATACAAGACGCTGGACAAGAACTAAATGCAAATATTAAATTATTTAATCGTTACATTAATAATTCTTCTAAAATAATTAATGAAAATTCATTTGAAACAAATCTTTTAGATCACCTCTTACTTGTTAAACAACTAAATGATTTAAACGTTAGACAATTACAATCGTATAGCGCAACCTTAACTTTAATTAGACATGGTATCATAGATTATAATGTAGTTAATCCAACTAATTTATTAAACGAATTGAAGCAAGTTTCTTCTTTAGAACTGCCAATCAAAGTAGATGCTGAAAATATAGAAAGTTATTATAAAATAATGCAGGTTAAAACTTTAATGAAAGAAAACATACTAGTAATTCTATTAAAGGTGCCTATTACACAAATAACCGATTACAACTTATATCAAGCTTTTCCTCTTCCTACACCATCAAATAATTCTAATCAAATTTCTTACATTACTATTGACTACCCTTATATCATATTCAGCAGAGGTAAATCTCAATTCGCTTTACTGAAACAACTAGATAAATGTAAATCAATAAATAATCTTTACATATCATCGACACGATGCAAAGATATACCGACGACATTTGTAAACTGGAACTATTCGATCTACAAGAAACGCCAATTCCAAAATCATATAAAACAACGACGATTTACACACAACCTGAAATATGACAGAAAATTTCAACAAACCAACGGCTTTTCATTCTATCCAAACCCACAAGGGGAAGCTCACTATGTACCAATGGAGAAGATGAAGAAAAACTCCTTCAAGGAATTGGTTTACTGAAAATCACAAACGAATGCCGATTCATAACGAACAACATTTTACTCCAACCCGAAGTTTCGCTGAAGAACATCTCCACTTACCTGCACATACCAAGCATCAACATATTAGAAGACGACTGTTGCAAATACTTACATTGGGAAGCAAAATTAATACCAAATTACATGAAACCCATCAAGCTGACAAATTTGGACTTAAATGAAGTAAAATATACACAACACCAGTTACTGAAGATGGATGAAAACTTACAAAGTCAAATCAACAAACCGTTCATCATCAAATATGAAAGCACAATTTATAATTGGTTATGTTACATTGGAGTTACTGCGCTGTCAACGTTCACTCTACTATCTATACAAATATGGAGTCTTCAAAACAATATTAACGATTTTTTCAAGAATATTCAATTGTGTAATGCCATGTAAGAAAAATGGTGGTGATACCTTCAACTTCTACAACTGTCTATTTGGAAACAACAAGAGAAATAAAGTTCAACCCTACAACGCACAAACGGTCATCGAACCTGCCGGTCATGAAACAATTGTACCACGTGAACGAAAGAAATCATATTCAACTTCACCAAGCGTCACCGGGCGAAGATCAATCCGTCCAGTTCAACTTTAAGGATCCACATCAAGGATTCCCATAACCATGGAAACCCTTCTTCCAAGGGAGGAGTGTCGTGTACTGTACCTCGAACACTTTACAATATAGAAATACTTAAGTCAACAATTTCGTATTAAGTTACATTTTAAAAAAAAATTATTTTTTCTAGAAAAATATTAAAACAAAATTTATTATTCTCCGTATTTTTCCATTCAGTATTTTTCCATTAAAATTATTATTTTTTGTAAAACAAAGATTCGATCGAATAAAATAGAAAAAATCTTTTGCTAACCTCGCATTTAGTCATTATAAAAAGAAACGGGACACAATAATCTAATTTAATTTTTTGGGAAATTATTGTAAATCATTATTATCGCGTTCGAATCTTTGTATTGTGTTTGAATATTTTAATTTTTACAATCATTGTTGTAGTGATCATTGCGTTGAGTTATTATTTCAATCTAATAAATCCGACTTTGTTAAAATTCAATTTTTGATTTTTTATTTAAAAAATTACGAACTTTTCAGCAATTAAGCTTTAAATAAAAAATAAGAACATTAAAGCTGGGCTAAAATCCATCCTTCACGTCCCCGTTCGTGCCCGGCGGGCAACTGTTAGCTTCGGCTAGCAGGCTGACGAGGCTCTGGTACTGTGTTTCGACAAGAATGATCGTGTGGAGGGGACGATGTTGTATCCCCCGAGTGAGTGTTGTGCCTGCGTCAGTTTGATTTGGTTAAATTGGTACCTTGGCCGGAATTCAATGCGTCGTCAGTGCTGTCTACTCCATGGGCGTGATCTTCGGAGTCCGACGAGACCGTTCAGACGAGTTGAAATGTGTGATGTTACATCTGTGATTTTGTTTAACCTATCTGTGATACTTTTATATCTGTGATACTTGTTATGCCACTTGGGATTTTCATGCCTGCCGTGGTATTGTCTAGCTGCTCGGTCTGTGATATTTCCCTGGCCTTGTTCTTGTCATTTCGATGGGTAGGAATGCGGCTCCCGACGCACTCGTTCTCATCGGCCACACGTACGAGTCGACGTCTGCCCGAACAGCTTGAGCGAGCTCGCCCAGTAAGGAGACGTCGTCGTCCCTCGTACGGATGCGTTCGTGGGCGTTGATATGGCGGCTTCCGCCCCGTCGAAGTGATACGAACACAGGTCAGATGTTGACTTTGTGATACTCTGTGGCATTGTCCCATTCTCTGTAGCCTCGACTCGGACGAACGTGGCCTAGTCATCGTACCGGTCTCCCGTGTAGGTTGACCCCGACATCTGACAGAACGGCACATGTACCCAGTAATCAGTTATCTGACAGAACAGTACATGTTGCTCAGTAATTAGATGTCACTGTCCCTACCCGTGTGAGTTCCTAGGTGTTGACGAAGCCATTTCGGAATTGTTGAGACTATGGGGAGCGGAATCGTGCCACAGAGCAAGAAATTTATTTTTTTTTTTAAATCTGTGATATTGTTGTTTTTATTTTTCAATAAGATTGTTTTAATCTGTTTTGTTTTAACGATGTACCACCGAGGGCCTTTTCCACCCGAGGTGGTACATCATTTCTTTCTATTCTTATCTGTGATATTTTATTGTGCCGCTGTGGGCTTGCCGTTGTGGCCCCTCAGCGGTTTTGTTTTTAACTACTTATTGCGGCACTGGTCGGCCTATGGCTTCCCAGTGACGTAATAAGATTTTCCTCTTATTTTCTTTTTTTTGTGATATTATTGTGATGTTGTTTTATTGTGATATTTTTACTCAGTTTTCTCCACTCCGATGCCCTTTACACCTCGGAGTTTCATCGTTGGTTTTCAGTCCTTGGTGACCGGACGTTCTGGCTAGTACTTAGCGTACCGCCACCAAGGAATGTCCGCTCGTTATGAAGGCCTGGGATGGCAGGGCTCATCGGTGAATTTTATCATGTGTATGTTTGTCCGTTGTCTAATGCATTTATGTGTTCCTGTCTATATGTGTCGTTTTTATCATTTTCCCCGTTTTGGCGGCGCATGCCCTTTGTAGGCGATGCCGCCGGGTGCTGCTGACCGTGCCATCCACCGGCTGTAGTACCCCAATTTTAAGTAAAAAAAAAAAAAAAAAAGAACATTAAATAAAATATTAGAAGCAAATACGACGAACAGTTAAATTAGAATAATTAAGTGAATAAAATTAAAAAGACTTTAAGGTACAAATAAATTAGTGAAAAGTTAAGAAAAGAACTTTAGTGAAAAGCATAAAAGAACTTTAATGCGAAAAAGCTCCGCTTCTTAGTTTTGTCGAAAAAATTTAAGTGGAGATCCAATTAAGGAATCATTCTACGTCAAGAACCGGGCGCGTGTTTCCACTACATTAACTGGAGGTCGCGACATATATATATATATATATATATATATATATATATATATATATATATATATATATATATATATATATATATACACAAAATTTCAGCCCTCTAGGTAAAACATAGCTTACGTAGATAGTATTTTTTACAAGAAACAAGCAATTTCATGGTATTTGTAGATAAAATATATCAGTAGCAGCATTTTCTATAAGAATTGACTGATTGGCGGTTTATTAGAGCAATAGTTCAAACTTGAGAGCATATCAAGTGTAGTGGTTCAATCAACGCCAGTACTTGGATTTCAGTTCTTGACGCGGAAATGAAATGGATCAAAGCGGAAGAATATCAGCAGCTTATCCTTAATAATGCAGTAAACGCAAGTGCTGAACTTGAAACGTTGATATCGGGGAATACATAACGTAACTCCCAGTTTAGTTAGTAATAACTGAGGGGTACAGAAGCGAAATTGTCTTTTTTTTGATTCAACTGAAAACACATGTTTCATTGTGGAAAGTGATATCCCACGTTTGGGTCACTATTCCCATTTAAAAGCAAGCTTTTTAAAAACAAAAATCGATAAAAGTGTAAGAAGGTAAGAAGGAAAAGATGGCATTCGCTAACAGCCAATCAGAGCGGTAGGTTGGGGTCAAGTGACTGCTAATCATTTGTTACTGCAACATTGTGATAATAAGATGGTTTGTTATTAACAAGGGAAAATAATAGATTATTAATAAATAATTAAAGCTAAAGGTTAATAAGAGGAGAGAAAGCCTCCCGATCACATATTAGAATGGAAATATCAACTCTAAAATTCCAACAGGAAACTATACAAAAGTAAAACTAGAGAAGCTGAAAAATGTAAAACAGTTTCTAGAAACACACTTTGGGAGCACTTAAGATAATATATCTGAATTGCATTTTTATAAAAACGTTTTTGATTCTGTTGTTAATGAGGCACAAAAAAATATTGTGGAAAGTGAAGAAAACAATGATCTTCGTTTGCTTCCCTGTTTTCTTATGTATAAGAATAAAAAAATAATTAATTGTTTTATTAGCAGTCAAAATTAATTTTCTTATTATCTTTAGAAAGATGTTATTTTTGCAAATGTAACAGAAGAAACCGATATTTACTAAGGTAAGATGACAAAACCAACATTTGCATATTTAAAAGTTAATTTGTGACTTTGTTTTTTATTTCTCACTTCCTGTATTTGCTTTGAATGGTAAAATATTATCCCAGCTTTTAGTGAAGATCTTATACTATCGGTCTTCTATCTTACACACGGTCAAAATTTTCATTCGAATTAGGAGATCAACTCTAATACATAGACAATAACCTCCTCCATTCCATTTTACCCTATATGTACATATCCGATGTATACGGACCACTATTAAAATTCTTAATAGACACAGGACCTGCAATTCTTCCATTAATACTGAACATACCTACCCAAACTAAACTTACAAAACTTACCCCGTCCGTATTATAGCACTGCTAGACACATACCATTGACACTAGAATAAAACTAACAATATTTAATGAATTCAATCAAGAGGGCACATTAGGTTTTTTGGTATTTACAAGAGGGATTCCTCGTTCGGGTCGCTGATTGTGACCGGATTTATTCCACAAGTTGGTATCTGTGAGTAAAATAAAACTTTAGAGCGGTTCGTTCCAATGCGGCCTTGTTTACAAAAAAAATAATTTTTTTTTTTAAATTTCTAAAATTTTCATTTTTTTGTTCATTAATCTATTTTATATTTATTTTATTACTAAATTTAGGCAAATAGGGCCGGATTTACTTCTGTGGAGGTTCTAGGGCCCTTCTCATATGGTGGCCCCTGAGTAGGTCCCCTTTTGTGTAGATCCTCCTAGAGAATTTTCGAAATTTTCCTGAAAAATAGGATTAACGAGCAACAAAACGCTTATCCTTTTCTATTCTATTTTTCTATTTTATGGAAGCCTCTATTGTATGGAGACCGCTGGCACGTGCCCCAATTGCCCTTATGCAAATTTAGCTCTGTATGCCAAAAGTGTAAATTTTAACATAGTTTATAATAATTTTTAAGGTTTAAAGCTTATGGTTAGTCAACGTCAAAGTCGACTTTCAAGAAGGTCGTGGGGGGGGGGGGCGGTGTACCGAAATCATAAAATTTTTCCAAATCAGTTGAGTATTTGAGTCAGTTACTACCCAAGATGTACCTTTTAGGGATTCGACATTCCCCTGCCCTTCACTTCCTTCGTTTTTAAACCAAAATATCATGGCATTTGAAATTATTTATTTTGATAATAATATCAGGCAAGTAGGCATAGTAAGGCTATGTGCCCATGCGCGACTTTAGTCACGGCGACTGTTTTACAATCTTATCAATCTATGTATAAGTGTGGAAATGCGCACACGTAGCGACACGGCGATCACTTTTTGCCTGCGGGTATGCTGACATGCCCAAGACAAAACTGTCACCGTATCCATTTGTATCTATACAAGTGCGCACAACAGTGATAAAGCAAATGCTCTGGGTTAGTTGAAAGGACGTATATATGGCATATTACATTTTATTTTATTTATTTTAAGTAAATACAAATATATAATAATATACATATATTTTGTTCGACTGAAATCGGAATATTGAAAAAATTTAAGAAAATGCTCTCCAGTAGCACACCGCAGCGAAAGCGAAACGGAAGCAAACCGAAACGAAACACAGGCGAACAGCGAAACTTTGTCGAGCATGTTTTAAGTGACGCGTTTTATACAGCTTGCGAAACAGGACCGGATCGAAATTAGTTCGTCAAACGTTCGCATGATATTTGTGGATGTCGACAGATTTCCGCTGGTTCGGGCCATTTTTGTGTAACCGTTTCCATGGAAATGGTTATTACTGAATTTCTTCTATATCAAAATCACTGTCACTTCAATCAACAAAATTTCAAACAACAAAATTTCATCTCTATATCAAAATCACTATATCAAAATAACTCCGACGTTCTTCGGTACCCAAATCATTGTCATTGTACATGATATATTAAATTTTATTCATCATAACTTGACAAGATATAGTGTGTTTATATTAGCAACAAAGTGACATGGTTTCGGTTCGCATTCAGTTTACTATTCAGACAGACAGGTGCACTACGCGAAAACGATACGAAAGCGAACCGAAAGATCCGCTCTGTTTTCGTTTTGCTTTCGCGCCTCTGTATGCTACAGGCGTAGTAAATAGGTGATTCTCGCGAGACGCACGGGACATTTTTGCAACAAAAGCATTTTTTTCTTAATGCAATAAATACGCAATAAGTATTTCTTTTCCTTAATGCAATTATGAATAAACAAAACAAAATGTTTATAATACGTAACAACTGAATTAAATTTTTTTTTAAAGTATATCCTAATTTATATTTGAAATTCAACACGCAAAATATCGGATATAAACTTTGTTTCGTACAATTTCCTGTGCGTCATGCCAGTTATCGGTACTAAGTTTAAAAATTTATTTTAATTTGATATAATTTTTTAAATATTACGTAAAAAATTAAATAAAAAGAGTTTTCTTATAAAACAAAAACTGTTATTTTTTATCTAGAAATATTGCTTTTTAGTCTTCTTTTTTCTGGAAAAGAAAAAAGATACCAAAAACGGAATTCGAATTTTTGAGATCCTTTTTCAATATTTAAACAATAAAAACGCAAATTTCGATTACATTTATATATATCCATATATATATATATATATATATATATATATATATATATATATATATATATATATATATATATATATATATATATATATATATATATATCTTAAAAATATTGAAGTTGGGGAGAAAATTCGACTCGAGTGATGGAGCTTGCTGTTCACGATTGTTCTTATGTAGTGAAACTGAATTTTAAAGTGTAGTTATTTATAGAAGTAAATTCTGTCCAAGTAGCACCCATATTCAAACTTCAATCCTTACAAATGTCATAAATAGAAATGACTTTTTTATTTGTTTGTTTGTCTCGGTCTCACTTAACAACAATTTAGCCAATCCATTTAAAAATTGCATTGCATAGAAATAACTGGCGCGAGGGAGAAGGACATAGGCTGCTTTTATCCCGGAAAAATATATGGTTCCGACAGGAGAATATACAAAACACATACTATATAGAACAACAAATATTAACTCTTTATATTCTTATGGAAAACGGTTTTTATCTAATTTCTAAAACATTGCAAAGAAAGTTCAGTGTTATTAACACTTTAGTTAACATTTATTAACACTTTAATAATCCCTCACACACCTATATAATAATTTTTATATGATAATTTTCTTCTCCCCCTTCTCCCTCTCTTACGAATATTTTTTGTCTTATTTATTCTTAAAAGATATTACTGGCCTGTAGCAAAGTTTATTTGCGTAGACGTGCGGCCGTTAAAGTGTTAACATTTAAAAAGTTTAAAGAAAAATGTCCCGATTTTTTTTGAAATCAACACACTACACATATTATGTCCTATAAATAATAAAAAACAAAGCTAACAAAAGTTTCTTTACTAATAAGTTTAAAAAATAAACAAAACTTTTGACTTGAGTATCTTTTCCTTGCAATATAAAAATGAGTTAATAGCAACAATCCATCAATAAACTTTGACATGTAATTTTTGATGTTTACTGTACTTTTGTACATGGCGCATAATATTGATCAATGATCAGCGAGACGTAATAGTATATTATTGAGCGCACTTGTATGAGCAAGCAATATAATGCATGATTGATTAGACCGAAGTTTGTGTAATTTTCTCTAAAGAAACCACACAGAACCACAGACCCGTCTTTATGCTACACTGTTGTTTTTTATCAATTTAATTAATATATATATATATATATATATATATATATATATATATATATATATATATATATATATGTATTTATATATACACATATTGCATAATGGATATTATATAATATATATGAGCAATATATGAGCATATATGAGATACATTAAATTAAGAGTATGTATACACTATGTATACGTATTTATGTAATAATGTCAGTACACGGATTTCTCGTTGTAAGCAACTTGAAATAGAATCTTATATCTTACTCTTTTTAGATAATAAAATTCACATATATATAAAAAGAGTAAGGCATATGATTCTATTTCAATTTTGATGTTGCTTACAACGAGAAACCAGTGTATTTACCTAAGGACGAAGAAGGTGATTACTTGGAGCGGTCACTACTGAGGAGTAATCGCCTGTCATTATGTTGTATGACATTGTTTAATTTTTTAAAATTTAGGTTATAATCAGCGTTTTACGTTTTATCTTTGAATGGAGAAAAATGCAATATAAATTATTATTTTTTTTTGTTTCTTTTTTTTGTTTTTAGCGAATTTCGAAAACTCGAAATTCAGCTATTACAGTAGGTGTCATGACGCAATCTGAATCTGGGACTATGGCAGAAATATGTTTTGAGGTCCCTAGAATACGAAAATGATATTCACTAAAATTTACGTACAGAATATCATTTTTTAACATTCTGTAATTTAACAGTCTAACAGAGGTTTTACAGACTGTTAATAGTTACAGAATCGACCAATTAATAATATTATATCATGACATTACCTTCATTATCTTGTTCATTTAAAATTCAATAAAAAAAATTAAAAAAATCTTCATTACACATGCTTAAAATATCTGGTTAATTTTAATTTAAAAAAATGAGACAGAGATATGGTATTTATAATACATAGATTTTTAATAACTACCGTTTGTTTTACGTAAAAAAAATGGAGTTTTTGTATATGTTATAAGCAACTGAGATAGAAATATAAATTACTTATTACAATGACAAAGAGAGCAAAATAAGGTAAAAGTGAAAATTACGATTTTCTTGAAAACTACTTAACATAGAAAGAAAATTATAAGAACATTTTCTTCATAATTTTTTTTTTTCCTTTTCAACGATGTAAAAATCGAACTGTCTTATGATAGGATCGGATTATAAAAAATGGCCAGAAAACCTACTTCTGGACATCCGACGTGTCTGGCTAACGAACTTAGCCAAGCAAATTCAGAATCCAGTCCGCACACAAAATTTCATAAGCGTTAGACGTTTCGTTCGAGAGTTATCGCAGGAACACATAAATATATATATATATATATATATATATATATATATATATATATATATATATATATATATATATATATATATATATATATATATATATATCTATATATATATCTATATATGTATATATATATATACATATATATATATATATATATATATATATATATATATATATATATCTATATATATATATATATATATATATATATATATATATATATATATATATCCAGAAGTAGGTTTTCTGGCCATTTTTTATCATCCGATCCTATCATAAGACAGTTCGATTTTTACATCGTTGAAAAGGAAAAAAAAATTATGAAGAAAATGTTCTTATAATTTTCTTTCTATGTTAAGTAGTTTTCGAGAAAATCGTAATTTTCACTTTTGCCTTATTTTGCTCTCTTTGTCATTGTAATAAGTAATTTATATTTCTATCTCAGTTGCTTATAACATATACAAAAACTTCATTTTTTTTACGTAAAACAAACGGTAGTTATTAAAAATCTATGTATTATAAATACCATATCTCTGTCTCATTTTTTTAAATTAAAATTAACCAGATATTTTAAGCATGTGTAATGAAGATTTTTTTAATTTTTTTATTGAATTTTAAATGAACAAGATAATGAAGGTAATGTCATGATATAATATTATTTAAATATTATAGAAAGATAACATAATAATAATGTTTATGTATATGCCAGGAAAAAAATTTTAAAGAACTAGATCGATTTTGAAAATTTTTTCACTGTCAAAGATCTAAGCTATTTTAGATATTTTAGACAGATATAGATTACATAGTGTAAGGTCCGCCAGGGTCCATGGGACCCAAAAGTGTGAAAATAAACTAACCGACCGATTTTGAAAATTTTTTCACTGTTAGAGAGCTAAACTATTTTAGATAGATATAGATTACCTTATGTAAGGTCCGCTAGGGTCCATTGGATCTAAAAGTGTCAAAAATAAAATAACCGACTGATTTAGAAAATTTTTTCACTAGTACAGAGGTAAACTATTTTAGATGGATTTAGCTTATATGTTGTATGAGGTCGGTCAGAGTCCTGGGATCTTTTAAGCGCCAAGAATAAACTAACCGACCGATTTTGAAAATTTTTTCGCTGTTAGAGAGCTAAACTATTTTAGATAGTTATAGATTACGTCATGTAAGGTCCGTCAAAGTCCATGGGACCCAGAAGTGTCAAAAATAAAATAACTGACCGATTTTGAAAATTTTTTCACTATTGCAGAGGTAAACTATTTTAGATAAGTACAGTATGTTATCTTAGATCCACAACTGTCCTGCGGATGCAAATGCGGCATAGAAAACTACACAACGGGTTTTAAAAATAGTTTTACTGTTAGAAAGATAAAATATCCTATATTATATAGGATAGAAATAAGCTACCGAACCGATTCTCAATATTTTCTCATTGCTAGAGAATCAACTTATTTTAGATGGATAGCACTATGCTGTACAAAGTCCGTTCGGGGTCTTGGGTCCCAAATATACCAAAAATAAATTACCTAGCCGATTTTGAAAATTCTTTTACTCTTAAAAAGCTAAACTAGTTTAGATGGGTATAGGCGCCAAGCACCTTATGCGAAAAAGCGCCAAAAATTAACTACTCAACTGATTTTGAAAATCTTTTCACTCTTAGAAAGCTGAATTATTTTAAATGGATACAGGTCTTAGATGAGATCCGCCAGTGCCCAATATTTCGAAATTCGTTATGTTATGCAGATGCTGCGACAGAGGTATTGTTTTTTTTTCTTTAATGACAAATAACACATATTTTCACTCAAAATTCACAAACAAATACTATTTACAAAATACAGGCGTACCGGTGGGCTTACTGATATAAGCTCCATAATCGGGGAATACATTATGGATTATTTAATAGATTAAACAATTCAGAAACTAAGTAAACAAAAGAGTCAAATAAATGTGGCTATTTATACATACACTATGTATACGCAATTGGCTATTTATACATACAGTATGTATACGCAACGGGCTATTTAGACATACAGTATGTATACGAAATTGGCTATTTATACATACAGTATGTATACGCAGTTGACTACTTATACATAATTATGTATACAAGTAGCAACGCCAGAATTTATTCCCAATGCCCTGAACACAAAAAATTTGTTTTTTGTTAAAATTGGCCAAAATTCAAGTTT
Source organism: Brachynemurus nebulosus (assembly GCA_035578155.1). Lineage (NCBI taxonomy): Eukaryota > Metazoa > Arthropoda > Insecta > Neuroptera > Myrmeleontidae > Brachynemurus > Brachynemurus nebulosus. Next base: position 94,439,815 of record JAPWDM010000001.1, read on the forward strand.
TCTAAAAATTTTTACACCGTTGCAAAGAACGGAAAAAATAACATAAGATACTCTTTGAACCATTGTTCTATTTAAGCAGGTTTTCGAAAAAGCTAACTTTTTAAAAAGGTAAATTCGCTGTGTTAAACAGGATGCTGCGACAGAAGTACAAGTTAATGTTACTACTTTTATTATATATATGTACATGTTTATTCATATAGTATGATATTTCTTATGTAGGTACGTATATATAGTTATCAGTTTTTTCTAGGATTCCGAAAAAAAATATTTTCTTAGGATTCCGAAAAATCTCGAATCTTTCATAGCTTAACATAAAATTTTCTATGTACACATTACACAAATACAGTAGAACTTCGATCGTCGGGACCGGGACTGTGAAAATTTCTTATTTTTATTTTTACTACTACTTCGGAACTTTTTAATCGAAAATTCGCTATGTTATGTAGGATGCTGTGACAGGGGTATTATGAATAAAAGCTCATTTTTAAATATAATTTTTGAATGGTATATTTTGGTTTGTATTCACAAAAAAATAAGTGAAAAATGAACGGAACATCACCACCGAAATCTCATTCTTGGGCAAAGGATAATTATTTACAAATGGGCCTCTGCGTATAATTGCTTCAAAATTATTTAAATATCCTTTGCCTGAAAATGAGGTTTCAATGATGCCGTTCGGTTCATTTTCCACTTCTATCAATAAAAGCTGTAATATACCGTAATTATCCAATATAGTAAGTTTTAGAACTTCGACACGTAATATCACGAAAACTAGACAAAATATCAAAAAACTTTAATATTCCATTTTTGTATTACTCACCAAGTTCTATAAGAATTGGTTCTAATTTTTGTTGGCAACGGAAACCATCTTTTTGTAACCCCTAGGCTTAGACATTCGGAGGATTGGAAAATAAACTTCCGGTCCGCGTCACCAAAAATCCGTTTAGGGGGTAACTTCTTGCGCCCAGAAAATTATATAAAAAAAAAATTCAGCTCAGTCGGAGGTATGCGGTTATTATAATTGTGTAGTAATTATAAAAATATTAATTGCAATAATAGCGCATACAGTTAATATGTATAAGTATCCAATTGCGTATATATACTGCATGTTAAAATAGCCAATTCAGTATACATATCATATGTATAAACAACCAATTTCGTATACATACTGTATGTATAAATAGCCAATTTCGTATACATACTGTATGTATAAATAGCCAGTTGCGTATACATACTGTATGTATAAATAGCCAATTGCGTATACATACTGTATGTATAAATAGCCACATCCTAAAATTTTTAGATACGTTGACGACATATTTGCCATTAGCAATGAAATAGACTTAAATACAATATTGAAAGAATTTAATAACACGCACCCTAAATTACAATTTACCATAAAAATAGAAAAAGAAAACAAATTAGAATTTCTTGATACCATAGCCACAATAAACAACAAAATGATCAAAATAAAATGGCACATTAAAGAATATCATTCAAAAAGGACAATAAACTACGATTATGAAATCGAAATATTAAAATCAATGTTATTAAAAATCTGTGCAATGTCAATGAACGATTGGGTAAGTTAAATGCACAACTGGCATAAAATTTCCGCCGTGGTAATTTTATTTGATTGAATAAAAAAATTTTACGCGGCAGTGTGTGTTTAACTTGCGGTGCGTGCGAGCGAAAGCTGTTGATAGGAGCAGTCCACAAAAAGTAAAAATGATTAGAAATGCTGAAGGGACCCCTCATCAGCAGCTTATTTAGAGTCAAAAGAGCGTTAAACCGTAAGTACAGACGCACCCTCAATTTATATTGATATATCGATTTTATTAGGGAATTTCTTGTAAGTGACAAGTTTAGGAAAGCTTTGCTAAATGTACAGTTAAGGATACTCTAAGATAGGATATAAAATTTAACGGGTATTCTTTAAGTTAGTGGGTTTCTTGGTTTAGTTATAAATTTCTATATTTTTATATTTCTTTTTGATAGATTCCTCATTATTGTTTTATATATTTCTATTAAAAACATCATTAATATTTTTTTATATTTATATTATTCTTTTTTTGGCTTTGTTAAGTTTCTTTTATATATATTTTTCTTTAATTTGCTAGAAATAAAATTGAAAGAAAGTATGTGTCGACGTTTGTTTTTTTTACAACTGTTGGCTCCCCTCTCTGTTGCAGTCTCAAAGGTACAACTATACGTTACGACCTTGGCGCGACTACTAGGATCGCGGGTTTAACTCTACGAGATCAACCTGCCGAATGCCGTAATGGGAATTCATTTATACCCCTCAGTTCGGCCTTTACCTAATCCACAAAAAATGTTACTGTAATATTAGTAATAATAAAAATAATAAAACAATAAACTATATTACAGTCCCATATTTTGATGATTATACAAATAATAGAATACAAAAAATAATAAATAACAATAAAAATAAAATAGTGTTTAAATACCCGAACAAAATTTATAATAGAATATATAGAATAATAGAATATACAAAAACAGAACCAGGAGAATAAACAAATGTTGTGTACCAAGTTCTATGCTCAGTTTGTAATCTAACATACATAGGTGAAACCAGAAATAAATAAAAGGCAGATTGTACAGTGGGCATTCTGAATATTTCCGCTCTCAATAGTTCCGCTTCCCCAGTTTGAGACTCGAGCGTTACCCCCACTTTGCCACCTATTATAATATTTATTTCATAAGAGCTAAAAATGTTTTGTTTATATTAAATGAAAGAAAAATTACCTAAATTGAATAAATATAGTAAGACAATTTAAGTTTGTAACATCATTATTCGACTAACTGATCAGCATTGTTTATACTGTTCCACTGTTTCACTGATATGTATTAATTAGTGTCCTCATTATGTAAACAGATAGACATAAATTATTATGTGACATATATCGGTGTTATGCATGCAGGTATAAAAATTAAATTAGAAAAATACATTTAGAGATGCGAGCATATTCTTGCAAAATTTTATGAGGAGATACATATTTGATCAGTAAAAGAAAAAGGTTACACAATAGTCAATACTTTTTAATTAATAATTAGATTTTTAAAAATAAATAAAAAAGAAATAAAATAAACTTGTTAACTGCGTACATAAATAGATAATTATAATGAAAATGACATACCATTAAATAATTATACCTAACTGTAAGTCCAATACCATACACAGGTACATTATACTCATATAGTACAATTATGCATATCAGCATATGTATACATATGTTAAACGTAAACCACTAGAGTTTCGTTACATGGTTATATAAATATTAATTTAAATTTTTAAGTTACATTATTATTTTTAGACCCCCGTACTTGTTTTGACGCTCCTGGAAAAATTTTCAATTTTGACACAATCGTAAATTATTGAATTAGAATTTCTGAATTTAGACATAAAGAAATTTATTATCTTGCTAGCGAGCAATTGGGATTTGGTGGGGGAACAACAATTCCTGGAAAAGCTATTCCCCTAGTTTCATTTTGCGGAACTATTGAGAAGGAACACTGTATTCCATATTTTAACACTAGTTTATCAACATAAAAATTTACATAAAAATTTTCTAATTTTGAAATGTACGTTAATAAAAATTGTTCGTCTCGAGGTATAGTAAGAAACAAAAAATTAAATTTTGGACAATAAACGAAAAAATTACATTGTTCCAAACCAGTACAATACATCTGAGTTTGACACTGAGTATAATAAGAATGTTGTTTTTTTAGTGTTACATTATTATCATCAGTAAATTCCAATATGACGGTAGACTTAACCTTTTATTGCTGTCGATTATTGGCCGATTTTTCAAACTTATTGGACATTTAATTTCTAATGTTTTCATAGATATTTTATTTGTTACTACTATCCCATCAGGGCTTGCACACAACCATGGTTGAGCAGGATGAATGACAAGGCCACATTCTTCAACTTGATTTCCAGTCAGCATTTAAGTTTTTTAAAGCTCTTCCTGTAAAATTTGTCTTCTTGACCATTATGTTGGCAAGTTCTTCAAATTTACTTCAACATGTTTTTATTCTATGTGCTACACTTGCAGACAGTCTGATTGCTCGCTCATCAAACCATGGCGGACACTTTGACTGGTATAATGTTTTGGCACATATATTAGCAAAACTCTTATGAATTTGTACTACATGATTTTCGTAAAAGACACTGTGGAATACTTTCTTAAACGTAAGATTTTTTGGATGTAAAAAATATAACGTGTGGCAGTAACAAAAATAGGCATATAAACTTTCATACTTTTTACTCAAAATAGCGTTAAAAGTCGAAAACCTCATTGATTATCGCTCTAATATCTCTCGTTGCTTGTGTAACACTCACTGCTTTCATCGTGTCATTCAATGGACATGAAAAATTTAAAATTGGAATTTCGTCATGATCGAGATGATATTCAAGACTTTTTTGAGGAATTAAATCACAAATTTTTCGTCCCTTACTATATATACTCTTCATTACTGTTCGAAATAGACGGAATTTTCCACTTACAATAAATTTTCACTTGTTTTCGATTTTGCAAACTCGGTATTTATAAAATGTATTGCAGCTGCAATTTACATTACATTGCTTCCCTGGTCCAGTCGCACAATTACATGATTTGTTAATTATAGTTCGATGCACATCTACCTGAAATTATAAAAAAAATTTATAAGTTTTAAAAACAACACTTAAATTAAATCCTTTTGAAAATTGCATAATTAGCCACTTACTTCAATAGTCACAATAAAGTTTTACGTTTGTTTGTCTCATTACTCTAGCTGTTATTACGCTACGTATACCAGTATCTTGTATTTCTTGTACGTCATGCACGTGACCACTTTCACACAAGTTTTTTCCTTTTTTGGGACAGGAATCACGTAAATCACCTATTTGGATATTTTAAAAACCGCTTTTTATAATATTTGTATTTTCCATGTTTGATATTTGTTATAAAAATTTGACAAAATTTTAAATTCAAAATAGCCTACTTACATTAAACTCTTTCCCATAAAATATGTTAAATATAGCCACCATGAACGCTAATGTCGTAATTCAAAGACAACGAAACTTTTGTATAGTCTAAATCAAGTTAAAATAAGAAAATATATGTCAAAAGTGTATTTGGAATGAGGAGGATATAATAGAACTCATTGAGATACATTTAAGCAATATTTTACAAGCGAAAAAAAAGTATTTTGTGTATTTTTTTAAAGACCTTACCTGCCTTACACAATAAAAAGACCTTACCTGTCTTACACAAATAAAAAAAAAATTTTCGTATAATCTATGAATATTTTTAGTCGGATTTTCTCTGAAAAATTAAATTATATATACAGCCTATACGATAAAAACGGGACGAGGCGAGAGTAGGGACGCTATCCGTTTTATTTTGGGTGGATCTAACACGCCCACAGCCCCCCATAATTAACGTAGAGGGTTGAAATTTAATATGTTGATAGAGTTCGTACCTGGGATGTGCCCTTTGGAGTTTTTAATATTTTAATATTTTTAAACTACAATTTCATGCTTTTTCGACGATTTCGAAGTTTGTCACCCAAATTAACCTAGAGTGCTGAAATTTTGTATTCGGATTGAGCCGGGGTGTGACCTTTTGGAGGTCTCAACTTTTCACCCTTACCCCCACCATTTTATACAAAAAAACATGATTTTTCTTGTTTTTTAACAGTTTTGTTCGGGTTAAAATCTCCCCAAATAAACCTAGAGAGCTGAAATTTTCTGTATAGATTAACAGCCAACCACTGCTTTTTGAAGGTTTCAACTTTTAACCCTTACCCCCACGATTCTTACGCCAATATTTCCTTAATTTTTTTGCTTTTTTTCTAACAAGCCTAGAGACTGAGTAAACCTAGAGGGCTAAAATTTCGTATCTGTAATCAGTTAATATCAAGGGTGTGCCCTTTAGGGATTCCACATTACCTTTCCCATTACTTCTAGCATTTTTACACTGAAAGTTAATGGTATTGTTATACGTATTTGAAATGATTTTTTTTTTATATTAATGCAAGTAGGCGTGATAAGTTTAAAAAAAAGTGAACTAACTGTTATAATTAAATGTAATAAATATTGTAATTTAACAGAATATTATTAAAGTCAGTTTTTAGTCGAATTTTCTCCGAAAAATTAGACTTACAGTCTATACGATAAGAGCTGCGAGAGGCGACAGTACGGGCGCTATCCGTTTTCGGACCCGTAGAACACGAATATGTAGAAAAAAAATGTCTGATATATATATATATATATATATATATATATATATATATATATATATACATATATATATATATATATATATATATATATATATATATATATATATATATATTCCCGCCACCTTTTAATTTGTGTAGGGCCCCCCTATGGAAGTTAAGAGATGAAATTTGGTAAATGGGGCTCATTTTCGAGGCACCTCATACTATCAAAGTGGGGTCAAATTTTGGGCAAATTTTTTTTCTGACCCGAACTTTAAGGGGGTGGTGGGGGGCGGAAAGCAAAAAAACTTTTCCAAACGGGTTTTAAATAATGTTTCGGTCAATTATCTACAACATATCCAAAATTCAGCTTCCTAGGATAATTTGGTGGGAGTAGAAGGGGGAAAAACGATTTTCGCTGGATCTAACAGGCCCCCAGCCCCCCAGAATTAACGTAGAGGGTTGAAATTTGGTGTGTTGATAAAGTTCGTACCTAGGTTGTGCTTTTTGGAGGTTTTAATATTTTACCCCCACCCCCCTCATTTTTAAGCTACAATTTCATGCATTTTCGACGTTTTCGAAGTTTGTACCACTCGCACAGGTCACCCAAATAAACCTAGAGGGCTGAAATTTTGTATTCGGATTGAGTTAGTATCAAGGGGGTGCCTTTTGGGGGTCTCGACGTTTAACCACTACCCCCACCATTTTTATACCTAATAAAACATGATTTTTCTTGTTTTTTAACAGTTTCGTTCGGGTCAAAATCTCCCCAAATAAACCTAGAGGGCTGAAATTTCGTGTACAGGTTAAGCTAATAGCCAGACACTGTTTTTTGGGGGTTTCAACTTTTAACCCTTACCCCCACGATTTTTACGCCAATATTTCCTTAATTTTTTTGCTTGTTTTCTAACACGTCTAGAGACTATCTAAGGAAACCTAGAGGGCTGAAATTTTGTACGTGTATTCAGTTAGTATCCAGCTAGTACCTTTTAGGGAGTCCACATTACTTTTCCCCCCACTTCTTCCATTTTTACATCGGAATTGAATGCTATTGTTAAATGTGATTTAAATGCATTACTTTTATTCTAAATACAAGTAGGCGAATAGTAATTTTAAAAAATTTAAATAAAAAAAAGTGAATACAATTTTTTAACAAATGAAATACATACATATTAAGTAATTTGAAAGTGTGTTTTTTTTTTGAAATGGGGGTACTGCTGCCGGTAGATGGCGCGGTCAGCAGCACCCGGCGGCATCGCCATCGGAGGGCATGCGCCGCCATAAACAGTAAAAATAAAAACGACACATAAAGGCAAGAACACATAAATGCATTAGACAACGGACAAACATACACATGATAAAATCCAACGATGAGCCCTGCCATCCCAGGGCTTAAAAGGAGTAGACAGTCCTTGGTGACGGTACGATAAGTACTAGACAGAGCGTCCGGTCACCAAGGCCTGAAGACCATCGCTGCGACTCCCCCCGAGGCGTAAAGGGCCTCGGGGTGGAGGAACCTGACTAGGCAATACACAAATAAATATCACAGTTCAGTATCACGGTAAGTATCACAGATAAAACTTATTGCGTCACTGGGAGGCCGCAGGCCGACCAGTGAAGCAATAAGGAGTTAAAGCAATACCGCTGTAGAGCCATAACAACAGGCCCACAGCGGCATAACAAAATATCACAGATAAATAAAATCAAGTGATGTACCACCTCGGGTGGAAAACGCCCTCAGTGGTACATCGTTAAAACATATTAAAAACAACCTTATTAAAAAACAAAAACAACAATGTCACAAGTTTGACAATATTTCTTGCTCTGTGACACGATTCCGCTCCCCATAGTCTCGACAATTCCGAAACGGCTTCGTCAACACCTAGGAGCTCACACGTGTAGGGACAGTGACATCTGATTACTGAGCAACATGTACTGTTCTGTCAGATAGTTGATTACTGGGTACATGTGCCGTTCTGTCAGATGTCGAGGTCAACCGACACGGGAGACCGGTACGATGACTAGGCCACGTTTGTCCGAGTCGAGGCTACAGAGAACGGGACAATGCCACAGAGTATCACAGTATATCTGACTTATGTCCCTATGACCCCGACGGGGCAAAGGCAGTCCAGGACGCTCAAGCTCGCATCCGTATGAGGGAAGACGACATCTCCTTACTAAGCGAGCTCGCTCAAGCTGTTCGGGCAGATGTCGACTCATACGCCTGGATGACGCGAACGAGTGCGTCGAGTACCGCATTCCTACCCGTCGAAGTCACAGGGACAAAAAATCAACGCAATAACACAGCCAATCACTTTATCACTTTTGTGTCCACTGGAGTGCACCATCCAAGGGACACTATAAGATTTAAAAACAAATAAAAAAAACAGAATCACAGCACGAAATCACAGACAAAACTACACAAATCACAATATAAAAATATCACCAATCGACTGGGCGGAACACGATTCACGACTTTGAAAATCACACACATACGGATACTAAACGCACACGAACTGTTGCCAGACATCCGGGCGAGAAGCTATTGCACAATCAGACGGTGGTGTTTCTCTCATACGGTGGATATCTCTGTCGGTCATACGACGTTCGTCCTCGTCGAAAATTTTGATCCAGCATCTTTTGTGAAAACAGTGGTACCTCGAGAAGGAAAGGTGCCGATCTTGGGTAGTCAGAGGCTAATGGAATCCGAAGATTACTGTATTGCGCATAAACTACCCCTGGAACCCTTAGCCTCCTTGACACAAATGGGGGATAAATATCCCTCACGGGTGCCAAGGGCAGCTGCTATAGGTGTCCTCACCACCATTTGAAAGTGTTATTAAAGTCACTGTTTATTTATAAATTAGGAATTTTGAATTTTTATTATTTATAAAATAGAAATTTTGGATTTTTTTTGAAAGAAAAATACCTTCATAAAGGCCTTCTAGTCTACTATTTAAGGTCCTTTTTTAATACTTAAAAATAAAACACAAAGGCAATTGGCGGATAAGCATGGGTAGGAATGCTTTCGTACGAATTGTGTTGGCTTTTTTCCTGCTAACTGCTATCGGTATAAAATTGAAATTTAGGGGAGAGCGGGGCTATACCGTACAGCGAAGCTAAACCGTACACTCATTTTTCGTGTCTAGATTTCAAGCTAGACAAGTCCAATCGTTGTCGCAACCTAGCGCCTGACCGCGGAAAATCACAGGATTGAGTTCGTTCCGCTGTGCGTATAAATGCCAGTATGACGGTGAAAAAACTTGTTTTTATTATTTCTCTTATAATTTTGGGGCACTGCCAAATAAGAGTTGGGTGGAGAACCTTTACTTATGAGCTAATAGCGATAAGATCATGAGAAATTACTTTTCTTAAGCTCTCTCTTGATCACTAGTGAAGACTAGTTAGGCGACGGAATTTGAGGTTAGGTTATGAAACTCCCACAAGGTACAGGATGGGGCTAAACCGTACAGAAGTGTACGAATTAGCCCCAAATTGTTTAATATGGTAACATTAATAAATTGTAGTTGATGCAGGAAATACAATAAAGTCTGCCGAGTCTGCAAATAATTTTACTTGTGATTTTTGTTTAAATGTATAAACTTTAAATAAAATACTTTCGTTCTCTAAAATTTATCACTTTTTTTGATAAAAGTTAACCTAACACTTTTTATACTTTTATAAGCTGAACTAAATATACCGATAATACAAGTTACGTTATGTTGTTTCTTAGTTGAGTCGACAATAAATAATAAAATGTGTTTTCTACAATAATTTATTGCATTACTCTTATTTACTTCCTTAACAAGATGATTTTTTTACTGTAAGGTATAGCCCCTCCTACCGTACGGAATAGTTTCGACCCCCGGGGCTATTTCGTACAGAGACACTTTTTTGTAATTTAATTTAAATATGTAAACAGTGGAATAATTCAAATCTCTTTGTGTGAAATCAGTAGCCAATTGTCCAAATTATATATTGCTAATTTTCTTATAATTTTATACTCGATATTAGATGAATAATAACAGCTCTCCCTTAAGTGTACGGCATAGCCCCGCTCTCCCCTACTGAGATTCAGCCCTTAAAATCTTAAAACCTTTTTTTAAAGCCCCGATCAACCGGACACTCATCATCAGTTTTGAAACCATCAAAATGGCAAATCGCTTGTGGACTTTCAATTACATTTCGCTTGTAGACATTCAATACCGAAGATGAAAGGAAAAATTCGACTTCCGTGATGGGGCTCCGCTGCTCACGGCGTTTTATTTATAAAATATGAATTTTGGATCTGTTGAAAAGAAAAAATATCTTCGTAAAGGCCTTTCAGTTCACTATTAAAGTCCTTTTTTAATAGGGTTGACCGGGGTAATTGTGAATTGGGGCAATTGTGATCGGCGCCTATAATTTATAAAATAACATTAATATTGTTAAAAATCAAATCTTAGTATGTTTTTCTGTCCTTTCTTAATATGATATTAAAATTCCATAACAGTTCTCCAAGTATTATTGTCTTTTTTTATTTTGAAAAAACCCTTGCAAAATTTCATGTATCTAAGCTTCGACCAATCCTCAAAAAAATTTTTTTAAATAGATTTTCTTTTTTTAAAAGGTAAGAAATGATTTAAAAGACTTTCTAAAGAAGTGGCTATTAACTTTGGCAGTTCTTTCCAGAGTTGAAAATGTTGATGAAAATGCTGGTGACATTATTGTACAAGTTTCCGTTGTACAAACAATACAAAAAAAAAAAAAAATTGTGTAAAGAGCGATGTTTTATGTATCAATCTACGAAATCATTGCTGTGCTCCCTTATCCAATAACAACTTACAAAAACAGAAAAATTACTTGTTTTTAATGTCTCTGTGAGTGTCCAACGGCAGTAGGATTAATACAAAACCATTTTTTTTTTTCATTTACAGTATTAGACCTAATAGACTGTTGTTTTTTATTCATGTTAACTAAATGTATTCCCTTGAAAAAGTCGCATTTTCCTTGTTTTTGTGTGAAAATCTTGTAATTTTTTTATTTTTTATTTGATAAAATGACAAAATATCATTTTTAGTTTGTAATAAATTTGGTCCTACAATTTTTATTTTTATTTAACCTTGATTTTTGGTACAAATTTGAAGTATAGATAACTTGCATTAAACAAAGAGAAATTGTGACCACTAAAGTATGATGAAAAATTTAAAAGTGGAGTAAATGTGAAGAATTTAAGCTGGGCTTTACTCTGATGTACCTCGGTTCTCTTGTAATCCATTCTAAATAATTTTTCTGATGACATTCACTTTTACCCCAAAATTCATAAGATTTGCAAAACCGCACCGGGAAAATGTGAATGGCTTATAAAATTTTTGTTATTCAAACGAATTTGCTCAAAATTTGTGTGGTGCATTCTGAATTATGTAGAATTAAAAGTAAATCAACCGTAATATGATATATAAAATAAAAAATACTTTAAAAAAAAAAGCTTTTATCTGAATTCATAAAAATCCATTCACAATTATCCCGGTCAACTCTATTTAAAAGTAAAACACAAAAGCTATTGCTATTAACTGCTATCGACATAAAACTGAAATTTACTGAAATTCAGTCCTTAAAAACTTAGACCTTTTTCTAAGCCCTGATCAGCCGTACATTTATCATCAGTTTTGAAAACACCAATAACCATATCGCAGCATCTGCATAACATAGCGAATTTCCAAATATTGGGCACTGGCGGATCTCATCTAAGACCTGTACCTATTTAAAATATGTTAGTTTTCTAAGAATTTTTAAAATCGGCTGGGTAATTAGTTTTGGTATTTTTGGGGCCCCAATAACCCGAACGGATTTTGAGCAGCATAGTTGTATCCATCTAAAATAATTTAGTTCTCTAGCAGTGGAAAATTTTTTTAGAATCGGTTCGGTAGCTTACTACTGGCGTTTTCGGATCTGCAAGATCCTGGTGGACCTCATTAAAAAATCAGCTCGACCGTATATTCTAGGCGGACTTTATGTAATATACATATATATATATATATATATATATATATATATATATATATATATATATATATATATATATATATATATATATATCTATACATGTATATATATATATAATTATCGTGATAATTATATATAATATATATATATATATATATATATATATATATATATATATATATATATATATATATATATATATATATATGTATATTACATAAAGTCCGCCTAGAATATACGGTCGAGCTGATTTTTTAATGAGGTCCACCGGGAAAAATACATATATATATATATATATATATATATATATATATATATATATATATATATATATATATATATATATATATATATAATTTTATGTATATATATATACATATATATATATAGATATATATATATATATATATATATATATATATATATATATATATATATATATATATATATATATATATATATATATATATATATATAGGAAACTCCCATTACGCAATCCACAGGGACCAAATTGCTAAATTTGAAAGTCAAAGACCACGGGCGTCAATGTTTCTGATTTATATATTTGTATAATTTACTGTTACAAACTATTACTTAGGCTCTAACACATTCAAACATATTTGCTTTAAAACTAAGAGGGGTGCCATTATACACACCTTGTGTGCGTCGAAATTGCTAAATGGGAGTTTTCTATGTATACATATATACATATCCATATATATATATATATATATATATATATATATATATATATATATATATATATATATATATATATCCATATATATATATCCATATATATATATATATATATATATATATATATATATATATATTCAAAACCCGTTGTGTAGCATTCTACGCCGCATTTGCATCCGCAGGACAGTTGTGGATCTCAGATAACACACCCTGTACCTATCTAAAATAGTTTACCTAAAAAAATTTTAAAAATCGGTCAGTTATTTTATTTTTGGCACTTTTAAGTCAAACTGACACTGTCGGACCTTACATAACGTAACCTATATTTATCTAAAATAGTTTAGCTCTGTAACAGTGAAAAAATTTTCAAAATCGATCAGTTAGTTTATTTTTGTCACTTTTGGTTCCTATGGACCCTGGCGGACCTTACATAATGTATTCTATATTCATCTAAAATAGTTGAGCTCTGTAGCAGTGAAAATATTTTTTAAATCGGTCAGTTAGTTTATTTTTGACACTTCTGGATCCTATGGGCCCTGGCAGACCTTACATATCGTAATCTATATTTATCTAAAATAGTTTAGCTCTGTAACAGTGAAAAAATTTTCAAAATCGGTCAGTTAGTTCATTTTTGACACTTTTGAGTCTTATGGACCCTGGCGGACCTTACATAACGTAATCGATATTTATCTAAAATAGTTTAGCTCTTCAAAATCGATCAGTTAGTTTATTTTTAACACTTTTGGGTCCTACGGACCCTGGCGGACCTTACATAATGTATTCTATATCTATCTAAAATAGTTTAGCTCTGTAACAGTGACAAAATTTTTAAAATTGGTCGTTTAGTTTATTTTTTACAATTATGGGATCAGTAAACCCTGGCGAAACTCATACAGCTCTAGTACTCTAACAGTAAGAAAAGGGTTCTAGGGATCTCATATAACTTATGGCAGTCCGTAAGCTTCTTGCGGACATCATTTAATTATTAATTCAAATACTTTAACTTACTAACTGTGAAAAATTTTTTAAAATCGATAGGTTAATTAATTTTTGGCGTTTTTAGGTCCCGAAAACCTTGACCACACATAAAATACCTTAAATTCATTTAAAATTGTTTAATTTTTTAACATTAGTAATTATTAGTGAAAAAATTTTCAAAATCGATTCAAAATATTTTTCCGTGCATACATATGTACATTGCACATATTATGTTGTTTTGTTTCATATTTAATAATATTATATCATAACATAATCTTCAGTTTTTTGTTTATTTAAAAATTCAATAAAAAAAAAATCTACAATTACATAAGCTTAGAAAATCTGCTTAGTCTTCATTTTTCAACTTGAGACAGCACTATGCTAATTATAATGTAATAAATGAGAAACAAAACTGTGTATATGTATGTGTATTATAATACATGTATGTGAATAGATATCACTTTTTCTCACAAAATTCTTTAAAAAAATGAAATATTTTTATATTTCATAAAGAACTGAGACTTAAATATAAATTACTTATTAGACTAACAAAGAAAGAAAACTAATACAAAAGTTAAAATTTACATTTTCTTGAAAAATACTTAAAATAAAAAGAAAATTATAAGAATATTTTCTTCATAAATTTTATGAAGATAATATTCACACACACACACACACATATATATATATATATATATATATATATATATATATATATATATATATATATATATATATATATAAATTTTAGTGAAAATCATTTTCGTATTCTAGGGACCTCAACACATATTTCTGTTATGGTCTCCGCCTGAGGTTGCGTCGTGACACTTGCTGTAGTCGCTGAATTTCGAGTTTCCGAAATTCGCTAAAATGACAATCCACCTGTATCCTTTCAACCACATTTAGATATCTTGAAATAGCAAAAATGTAACGAAAAGTTCGACTCCCGTGATGAGGCCTCGCTGCTCACGGCGTTTTTTTGTAATGTACCTATAATTTTTTTAAATTTTAAAAAGTTTACTTGACGCTTAAAAAAGAAATAAAATATTTTTGTGCATTTTTTAATGACTCAGGGGCCTTGTACAATCACTAAAATCACAGTCTTTAAATGCTGTTCTATATGTATATTTTTTTCAAATTGAACAATCTAACAAAAATAAAAATTTTAATACGCGTGTGATAAATTTCTCTTTTCTTATCGGACAATGATCTTTCCGAATCTTTTCAAATTTTTCCGAAAAACAGGGTTGGCGAGCAGAAAAAACTTATCCTTTCTATTTTCTTCTATTCTACTATTTTAAGGAATTTATTGTCAATTTATCAATTTCGTCGAGGTTACTTACCATTTTCGAGGTATTTGCAATGTTTGTAAATTTGTATATAAAAAAATACGGGTCTCTTAGATTTCGACAAAGAATAACATATCAGGGTAACATCGAAATCGTAGAGGGACACCTCAGAATGTTTCCTTGTGAGATAAATAGACACGATCTCTTGTATAATGTTTTTATACTTTTTATTAAATTTTTGAAGAAACGATCGTTAGCATTTGCTGTTGTTGTTGCCATGTTATTTCTTTAACGTATGATGTAATACTGTGAGTATGTTGATAAACTAAACATTTTAACCAATACATTTTGGATACAAGGCGTCCTAATCGATTTGTGTTAGCTAATAGAAAAATCGTTTACGTATTCGTTAATTATCCACGACATTCGTATAATACGCGTATTTTCTATTTTATGCGTATTAGCCGTAGCATTTGCAAATTTCTTAGCTATTCTTTGAATTTGTATAGAATATTGGCTTACTTCATAATTTTTAAATATAAAGTGTTAGTAAAAACAAAGCGGGGACAAGTAAATTTTAAAAGCATTTTGGACCCTTTTTAGGATTCCGTAGTTTCAACAATGAAATCCGCATGAATTCGTTAAATCCACAGTCGCATTAAGTGGTGATTATGAAATTCGTATCCCTTAGTGACGGTTTGCATTGCAATTAAAGAAGCTAGGTGGTGATATATTTTTCATTTATACAGATATCACTTTCGCTTTAAGCATGATTTTAGTATGCCACTTTGATTATTGTTAGTTCAGCATTCTCTATTTGTTTTATGCCGCAGATATGTACTAAAAAGGTTACATTAATTAGAAGATGAAAACGAAGAAGAAAAAGGCCATCATTTTCGATGTTTCACATTTTTCTGGCGGCACACGACGGCCACATTTTTTTTATCAGGTTCTGACTGACAAGTAAAGGTCTTGAAGTGATAATTCCCAATTTTGATGAAACTTGGTAGGTGTGTAGAAGACAAATAAATAACAGACACGTATTTTTCTTTATCTGCCAAAAACGCCATTTAAGGGGTGAAATCCACGCCATTCAAGGGGTGAAGTTGGGGTAAAAATTTAATTTTGTCAAATTACTCGAAAACTATAACAGATAGAAAAAAATTTGAATTGACACAACCCTTCATTTTTAAAGGTCTTCCTATTGATGTACTCAAATCCAGGGTCGGACCTACTGGAGGGGCCTTGACTATAAAATTGGGGGTAAAATTTGAAATAGGGTGAATATGGTTAGACCAATTAAAATATTGATATCAAATATGAAAACTACATCAAAAATACTAGTTTACCTGTTTTTGCTAAAAGCCGTTACGTTAAAGTTGAAAGCTCAAATATTAACCTAAAATCTTACATATGCACTCAATATTTTACTTATAATATCTTTAAAAATAACTTTTTAAATCGTTTTTATTTATTGCATTTATACCTACAATTAATATTTAAACAAAAATATTGGATAAAATTTTATTATAATGTTATTCGTGCAAAATTAAGGGCTCTAGTTCCGGTAGCTCTAGTTGAAGTTCTGGTAGCTCTAGTTGAAATATTTTCAATATTTTGAAATATCTTATCGCTAGAGGAAAAATTTAAATTGACGTAGCATATAATCGTTTTAGAGCTTGAAAAATATACAGGGATAACCTATTAGTTATAGTTTTCGAGTAATTTGACAAAATTAAATTTTTACCCCAACTCTGGGGGTGGATTTCGCCCCTTAAATGGCGTTTTTGGCAGATAAAGAAAAATACGTGTCTGTTATTTTTTTGTCTTCTACACACCTACCAAGTTTCATAAAAATCGGGAATTATCACTTCAAGACCTTTACTTCTTAGTTACACACGGAACACATTGAGCCAATTCGTATCGGTCTAAGCGGAAGCGGCTTGCACTCAAGTGTAAGCAATATTTGCTTGAAAACAAACACGTTTGGCTTGCTATTGATATGTATGTGTATTCCTGTCTCACTTTTCATGTTCTAGTGAGAAGAATGAGAAGTATATAGCCAACATGACTTTACATATATACTTCAGAGACAGGAATATATGGTCCATTTCACTTAAATTTGACCACGCTTCATCACTTATGAATTTAAATAATTTCCGTTTTCTTGGCTTTATCTTTTTCATTATTGCACTTACGTAAATTTTAAATTTGCAGTTTGTTTTTAGAAAAGAATTAAAAATTGATTTGTTTCGAATATAAAAATTATTTAAATTTTTAACGATGAGTCATGATCAATTGTATTTGAAATGAGGTATACATACATATCAATAGCAAGCCAAATGTATTTGTTTTCAAGCACATATTGCTTACACTTGAGCGCAAGCCTCTTTCGCTTATGCCGATACGAATTGGCCCATTACTGGCGATTAAATTTTACTCTTTTAGTATGGACGCTTCAACGAAGTTGACAATGATATCAGCTGTGAACATCAGTAGAATATAGTATGTACGTCTTTTGAATAATGCACTTGAACAACCCTCATGATTATCAGTCATTACCCTAAGTGCCGACGCACATATGCCTTTTTTTACCGCTGCGTGCACCCTGCGGCGCCGCACGGAATTGCAAGTATGTGTGCATCACACAATTTAACTCAATGTACTTTAAAACCGCTGCGGCCCCGCACCGTGAACGCAACGTGCAAAAACCGTATGTGTGCATCACATTTTGCGGTGCCGCTGCGTGCACGCAACGGTAAAAAAACGCATGTGTACATCGGCACTAAGCCAACGGCATATCGCAAAATGGGTGTTTCATGGCAAAAATTTAAAGGGCAACCTAATATTTATTTTTCTGAAATTTTTTATGGTGATGTAATGTCGACAGTTATTTTACAGTGACTATTTGTATGTTGTGATTATTATTATTAACTTCCCATTGGAAATTATTGTAATGGGTCCGATTTTACGAATCGCTAATTTAGACATATCTCCACGTTTCAAGGTCACTAGAATTCGAAGTCATCGTTTTTAGCGTGATGTCTGTGTGTGCGTTCGTTAGTTCGTTCGTGAATTTTCTTTCATCTCGTATATCTCGGGAACAAATGACGATATCGACTCCGGATTAATTTCATTAGATGCGTAATTAAAATACCCCTGTCGCAGCATCTGCATAACATAGCGAATTTCCAAATCTTGGGCACTGGCGGATCTCATCTAAGACCTGTACCTATTTAAAATAGTTTAGCTTTCTAAGAGTAAAAGAATTTTTAAAATCGGTTGGGTAATTAGTTTTGGTATTTTTGGGGACCCAAGAACCCGAACGAATTTTGTGCAGCATAGTTGTATCCATCTAAAATAATTTAGTTCTCTAGCAGTGAGAAATTTTTTAGCATCGGTTCGATAGCTTATTACTGGCGCTTTCGGACTGCAAGATCCCGGTGGACCTCATTAAAAAATCAGCTCGACCGTATATTCTAGGCGGACTTTATGTAATATATATATATATATATATATATATATATATATATATATATATATATATATATATATATATATATTCAAAACCCGTTGTGTAGCATTCTACGCCGCATTTGCATCCGCAGGACAGTTGTGGATCTCAGATAACACAACCTGTACCTATCTAAAATATTTTACCTTGGTAATAGTAAAAAGGTTTCAAAATCGGTCAGTTATTTTATTTTTGACACTTTTAGGTCCTACTGACACTTCAGACCTTACATAACGTAATCTATATGTATCTAAAATAGCTTAGCTCCCCAACAGTGAAAAAATTTTCAAAATCGGTCGGCTAGTTTATTTTTGACGCTTTTGGATCCGATGGACCCTGGCAGACTTTACATAACGTAATCTATATTTATCTAAAATAGTTTAGCTCTGTAAGAGTGAAAAAATTTTCAAAATCGGTCGGTTAGTTTATTTTTACCACTTTTGGGCCCCTTGGACCCTGGCGGACCCTAAATAACGTAATGTATGTCTATCTAAAATAGTTAGTTCCCCAACAGTGAAAAAATTTTCAAAATCGGTCGGTTAGTTTATTTTTGACACTTTTGGACCCATGGACCCTGGCAGACCTTACATAACGTAATCGATATTTATCTAAAATAGTTTAGCTCTGTAACAGTGAAAAAATTTTCAAAATCGGTCGGTTAGTTTATTTTTGACACTTTTGGATCCCATGGACCCTGGCAGACCTTACATAACGTAATCTATATTTATCTAAAATAATTTAGCTCTGTAACAGTGAAAAAATTTTCAAAATCGGTCAGTTAGTTTATTTTTGACACTTTTGGGTTCTATGGACCTTGGTGGACCTTACATAACGTAATTTATATTTATCTAAAATAGTTTAGCTCTGTAACAGTGAAAAATTTTCAAAATCGGTCAGTTAGTTTATTTTTGACACTTCTGGATCCTATGGACTCTGGCAGACCTTACATAACGGAATCTATATTTATCTAAAACAGTTTAGCTCTGTAACAGTGAAAAAATTTTCAAAATCGATCAGGCAGTTTATTTTTGACACTTTTGGGTCCTATGGACCGAGGCGGAACTTACATAACGTAATCGATATTTATCTAAAATAGTTTAGCTCTGTAACAGTGAAAAAATTTTCAAAATCGGTCAGTTAGTTTATTTTTGACACTTTTGGGTCCTGTGGACCCTGGCGGACCTTACATAATGTATTCTATCTAAATCTATCTAAAATAGTTTAGCTCTGTAACAGTGAAAATTTTTTTAAAATTGGTCGTTTAGTTTATTTTTTACAATTATGGGATCAGTAAATCCTGGCGAAACTCATACAAGTCTAGTACTCTAACAGTAAGAAAAGGGTTCTAAGGATCTCATATAACTTATGGCAGTCCGTAAGCTTCTTGCGGACATCATTTAATTAATTAATTCAAATACTTTAACTTATTAACTGTGAAAAAATTTTTAAAATCGATTGGTTAATTAATTTCTGGCCTTTTTAGGTCCCGAAAACCTTGACCTCACATAAAATACCTTAAATCCATTTGAAATGGTTTAATTTTTTAACATTATTAATTATTAGTGGAAAAATTTTCAAAATCGATTCAAAATATTTTTCCGTACATACATATGTACATTGTACACATTTTGTTTTGTTTCATATATAATAATAATATATCATAACATAATCTTCAATTTCTTGTTTACTTAAAAATTCAATAAAAAAAAAAAAAATTCTTCATTACATTAGCTTAGAAAATCTGTTTAATTTACATTTTTTAACATGGGATAGAACCATGCTAATTATAATGCAATAAATGAGAAACAAAACTCTATACATGTATGTGTGTTATATCATATATATGTGAATAGTTTTCACTTGTTCTCACAAAATTCTTTAATAAAAAAGTGAAATATTTTTATACTTAATAAAGAACTGAGATATAAATATAAATTACTTATTAGACTAACAAAGAAAGAATAAAAGTGAAAATTTACATTTTCTCGAAAAATACTTAAAATAGAAAGAAAATTATAAGAATATTTTTTTCATAATTTTTTTTTTCCTTTTCAACGATGTAAAAATTGAACTGCCTTATGATAGGATCGAATGATAAAAAATGGCCAGAAAACCTACTTCTGGGCATCCGACGTGTCTGGCTAATGAACTTAGCCAAGCCAATTCAGAATCCAGTCCGCACACAAAATTTCATAAGCGTTAGACGTTTCGTTCGAGAGTTATCGTGGGAACACATAAATATATATATATATATATATATATATATATATATATATATATATATATATATATATATATATATATATATATATATATATATATATATATATATATATATAAATTTTAGTGAATATCATTTTCGTATTCTAGGGACCTCAAAACAGATTTCTGCCATAGCCCCGGACTCAGATTGCGTCATGACACCTACTGTAATAGCTGAATTTCGAGTTTTCGAAATTCGCTAAAATGAAGACCGGGTAAAGTTTACATCAAATTAAGATTAGTGTTTTGTTTTTTATAATAAAAAACGAAATTAAAAA
Organism: Brachynemurus nebulosus; assembly: GCA_035578155.1. NCBI lineage: Eukaryota > Metazoa > Arthropoda > Insecta > Neuroptera > Myrmeleontidae > Brachynemurus > Brachynemurus nebulosus. The sequence continues at coordinate 94,461,051 of JAPWDM010000001.1, forward strand.
CTTTTCCTCTTTCATATCTTAAAAATAAATGATGATATCATTTGTTTGAGGAGGGATGGAGTCCCCCACGGCAAAGCCTCTGTCGGGGGTTCGAGGGAAGAGCTCCATGAAATAAAAAAAAAATTATTTATATAAGATAGTCTCTAGTCGTTAAGGGCATCCAATGGGAAGTTGAGAGTGTGGGTAGACCTGTCCCCCAAATTTTTAATGATGTTTTTGGAAATTGTGTTTTATTATAAAAACATAGGTGTGTATGTATGTATGTATGTTTGTATGTATGTGTGTGTGTTTGATACAACTACACATACATATAAATTTTTTGCTACATATGTACATATATATTATAACACATATTATCTAATAATAGGCACATATACAAGTTCTGCATATATCGCGCATTCTCTGTCCCAACCTCGTATTTGAAAACTATCAATTAATTTTTGGACACAAAAACAAAACTTTTTTAAATCTGTTTTCATAACTATGAACTTAAGATATATGCTAATTACACCCTTTGATGTTGGCTACCTATAAATAAATAAATAAATATATACATATATATATATATATATATATATATATATATATATATATATATATATATATATATATATATATATAAGTACATATATAAATACAGTATTTAATGTTTTTGTATGCCCTAAAACATGTAGTTTTTGGATATACGAGGTTGGGACAGAGAACGTGCGATATATATATGTATCTTGTACTTGTTCATGAAAATATGTGTATGTTTTTATATACACATTGTATCTATATATGTATTGTTGTATATATATATATATATATATATATATATATATATATATATATATATATATATATATATTATATATATATATATATATATATATATATTATATATAATATATATATATATATATATTATATATATAATATATATATATATATATATATATATATAATATATATATATATATATATATATATATATATAATAAATATATATATATATATATATATATATATATATATATATATATATATATATATATATATATATATATATATATATATATATATATATATATATAAGTATGCAAATGTAACCATGGCTTGATGTGTACGTGTATGATTTCATACATGTACATACACTCTGATACATATTAGAAGCAGGTATAGCTTACTGTTCAAGACAGTTTCATATTATAGAGAGCTTTATATTATAGTCATTTTATGTAACACATTCTGTATGCCTAAAAAGATTATCAATTTATGTCAAAATACTGCCATGTGCAATAATCCGTGTACAGCAATCTGTATGGGAAACTACATATGTATGTATTATATACCAGTGTAAGTAAACATAAATATTATACCAGTGTAAACGGTGTTCAATACAGTTTTCTTGTTGTCGCAAAGATACATAATATTACTAAAATTGTAATGCACAACATTGTTTTTGTAGCCACAAATAGTAAATCATTTATTAAGTTCGAACCAAACAATAAAATATCTGAACTCAGCAAGAGGAAATCTAATTGAATATAGGTACCCACTTAAAATTACAAATAACGGGTTATCTTTTCAATAATAATTATTTTATGAAATTATGAAATGGTGATTGATTTTTAGATTTTGTTTTATTATTAAGTTAAACAAATATTACCATACTCGAAACTATTATTACTTCGGAGTAGTGACGTAGTTGGAAATAATGGGGCCATTCTTACCGAGTATTGTTCCTAATAGGGAAATTTAAAAAAAAATTATGTTACCTTGGATAAAATTTTGGTAATACAAGATAAACCTTATTGATTACAGCCAGGTTCGACAAGAGGAAGGGGGCAGTCGAGGTTACAATCAAAGGGCTCGGAGAAAAAGAAAATAAAAGGAGCTTTTATTATGCGCGTTACTTATTTTTCGGAGGGAGAATATTTAAAAAAGGTGGTTTATATTCATTCCCGGGTGAGGGTCCTACCATTTCTTTCCCCGGCTCTGATTATAGCGCTAAAGGAATAAAATAAAATTCTTCATATATAACTAAGGATTTTACTTCCTTCTAATTTAACCTTCCTTTTATGTTTTTTCTTTTGGAATTAAATACTGAAAATAGTGAATTCTATGATTTGTAGAAGGTTTGAGCTAAAGGATCAATAAGTAGCTCGTATGTGATAAAGAAATCCAGTGTCATATTGTTCAAAAGACAAAAAAATAAAATAAAAAATAAAAATAAAAGAAATAAAAACCACAAAACAGATGGTTGGTGAGGGAGCTAGAGACTTGAGAATCGAAAATGAAAAATATATCTTTTAAGTATCTTGACCGCTTCAATACTGAACTCTTATAACTCAGTTAAAGTTCATTCAAGAATATTACTGGTCGAGGTTGTTCAGACGAATACATTGCTACTAGGGAATATAAAGAAGCTCAAAAGTTGTGGCAAAAATCACTGCTAATAAAATGATGCCTATAAACTTTTTTGGGAGATATTAAGATTAAGAAGAAATTTGAAAGCTACCAAATGTAATTTCATTTTTCTCTATTTTACGGACTTCTACATACTAAACAACCTGGTCCTGGACTTCAGAACTCTAAAATTTATGACTTCCAGGACGTCGCTTCTTTTTAAATTATCATAATAACTTATAGAAAGAAGGTCAGCAAGCCAAATTTGGTCACTTCACTTTACGTACAGACGTTGAAACAGCATGTCTTTTTTAGAGGAGGTCTCTGGCATGCAAAATAACGTTTTCTTATCTGCACCCAAGGCCAAAAACATTTTTGTCATTTACATTAAATTTATGATTGAAATACACACGATCATTAAAAAAATCATTTTTCACAATCTGATATAATTTGAACTTTTCTTACCTTTAAAAAAAAAATACGTTTAAGGTAGTAGGAGCATGAGAGCATTGAAAAAATAAAAAATGATCTTTGGATATGTTATGTTACAATATTAAATACCCCTGTCGCAGCATCTGCATAACATAGCGAATTTCCAAATTTTGGGGACTGGCGGATCTCATCTAAGAACTGTACCTATTTAAAATAGTTTAGCTTTCTAAGAGTAAAAGATTTTTTAAAATCGGCTGGGTAATTAGTTTTGATATTTTTGGAACCCAAGAACCCGAACGGACTTTGTGCAGCATAGTTGTATCCATCTAAAATAATTTAGTTCTCTAACAGTGAAAAAATTTTCAAAATCGGTCGGTTAGTTTATTTTTTACAATAATGGGAACAGTAAACCCTGGCGGAAATCATACAACATAACCTTTATTCATCTAAAATAATTTTAGTAAAAAGTTTATCCTAACAGTAAAAAACGGGTCCTAGGGATCTCATATAACTTATGGTAGTTCGTAAGGTTCTTGTGGACATCATTTAATTACTTAATGAATTCAAATACTTTAACTTACTAACGGTGAAAAAATTTTCAAAATTTTCGACATTCGCTAAAAAAATCATTGAAAAATATTTGATATGTTTCGATCAATTAATGGTCAACATCAGCAAATAAAAGTTACTAAAATCGAAGAAAAGAATGAGTTATTTGTCCGTAGAAATTAAAATACAAATTCTGAAAACGAGCAAAGAAATATTGAAAAAACTAGATCGGCAAAACATTTTGACAAATAACACTACCCAACTAATACTTGCCAATTTGAATGAAACTTAACATACTTATTAAACAGCGAAAAATATTAAATACGTGTTTTTTTATTTCGGCTAAATACGCTTTTTAGGGGTAGAAAACACCATTCAACCTCTGTAGATGAAAACAGTTATAGCTAAATATTTTTGAAACGGCATATTTTTTGAAAAAAGGGCTGAGTACCAAATTTGTAGAATTTAAAGCGATGTACTTGATAGTGACCCTGAAATCGATTTTCAAGGTCAGTTGAAAATGATTAGCCATTGCCGAACTTTGACCATATCCTGTACCTATAAGCAGTAATTTCATGTATTGACTCAATCTATCTTCAAAATTGATTTGTTGCGTTATTTTTCTAAAATAAAAAAAATAAAAACCTGACGAAATGAAAAAATAGGCGCAAATTTATAGAAAAAATTAGAAGAAAACATTTTTGTAAGTAATTTTAGAAGTTAAGAAAAGATTTAATATCACTCCAATTGTAAGTTAAACATTAACTTTATGTTATATTAGAAATTTTCAAAATTTTTTAAAATTTTTATTGCTACTCTATAGTTATCATATTAGGAATTCAATTCAACATATGATTAACTATTATTTTTCCGATTGCGATTGAGCAAGTATTTTTCAAAATTACTTCTTGATCACTTATTTTCTATCTTGCATGTGAAATTCGTTCGAATATACTTTGAACCATTTAGGGATGAAAAGTAAACTACTCCTTTTGAAAAATATTAAATGATTTTCAAATGACTTTGGAAATTGACCTCAAGGTCAACTTCAAAGTCAAGTGCATCACGAGAGTCAAGTGCTTCAAGATCATCAAGTGCATCACTTTGAACTCTATAACTTTGGTCCTAAGCACTTTTTTCAGAAAATATATCGTACCATAATCCACTTCTATGTTGATTCCTGGTCTCTTTTCCTGCGTTTCTAATATTTATGTCAATAAAAAATGTGCTACCGTAGACAAGGATGAATAGGTACGCATTCCGACTTCACACCGTATTTTTTTGTATTTATTTTATGAGTACCTAATCTTTAATATATTAAAAATTTACGCGAAGATGGTCACTTTATCAGCAGTATCCAAAAAAATTTAAAAATATCGGTGGTTTTTGAAAAATTAACAAAAATCGTATAATTTCTTCTCTATGAAAAATTGGGGTCAAAAGAGACGAGAAAAGAGTAAATGGGGACAACCCGTAGGGTCGACCAAAATTGAAATTCTAATATAAAATAATTTCGAACTTTTTGTATTTATACATTCAAAAAAGAAATAATAGGTACTTGATGATTTTCTGTAAAAATAAACGTAGAATCTAAAATAAAGTTTATATACTCCTGTCGTTTACCCCTAAGTTTATATTCCTCCTATTCTTATTTTAGTTCAAAAAATAATTTTTCAAAAGACTAAGACATAATAATTAATAACAGTGAGATTCTACGTCCATTTTCAGACTTTTGTTTATTAAATTGCGTAAAAGCTAGTAAATGCAATAACAGATATGATGAATTTATAAGGATTTTCTTGTACTACAAAATCTTAAAAATATGGAAACGCGTACTTTTTTTTCGTTAATTGTGTTTTATTCTTTTGCACAAAATTTTAAAAATACTTTATTTTCTTAAGAAAGGGAGGCAACTTTAGTCACAAATATGCCTATGAACAGTTTTTGGTAATCCGGGAAAAACGAAAACACTTTTTAAAATTTTTTTGTTAAAATCGAAATGTTCTTTTAAAGAGGGTTAAAATTACCATATTTTATATTAAAATTTTAACACAATCACTCCCTAATTAACGAGCCTTACTTAATATTAGCAAATTGAGAAAAAACACGTCAATTAGATTTTTTTACACAGATTTTATTTGTTATATAATTCAAAAGGATATTTTAAAAATGTGTATGAATGGCTTTCATTAAATAAATTTCAATATATTTTCCATTTATTTTAACAGTGGAATGTCCTTATTAGTGGCTATACTTTCGGCTTGGAGCGAATTAGACGAAGATTTTCTTCTAAAACCAAATTTAATAATTAATTAAAGAAATAAAAAAAAATTTGTGGATTTCCTACCGTTCAAATATGATCTTTATTGTATGTATCTTTATTGTATGTAAAAATGTTATTACATTTTTTCAAAAAACTGTAAGTAAACTGTAAAATTTTCTTTACAAATATGTTAAAATAGAGAAATGTTTCCTTTTTAATTTATTTTTAACTCTTTTTAAATGATTCACTTTAAAATTTTTTAATATTTCTTAATCGAAATTTCATAAAAGAATGTGTCAAAATTTAAAAAAATTTTTCTTTGTTAAAAAAAAAAATTGAATGTGCAAAATTATTTAATATTAGAATGCTCTGATTATACAATTCTAATCATAACTGTATTGTCAATTGGATAAAAAATTACGTAAAAATATTATTGTTTGAATATGATTTAACGTAATTTTTATACGATTGAAGCAAACTCTTATTAATTTTAGGAAGGTGTAAATATAATCTAAATTCTGATCATATCACATAACAGATATCGTCGGGATTTTTTTTGTAAAAAAAAATGGAACAGAGATACATTATAAAAACATTTAACTGACAGAGAAATAGAATATAGCCGAATCGTTAAATTGGATTAAAAAAATCATGACACGCTACTTATAAAGCGGCTTTTTTCGAATTTAGCTCGCAAAAAATGAGACAGAAAAAAAAAGAATGCGAGTGCGAGTGAAATGGAGAACGACATATTTCCTAGTTTTTCTCGAAAAGTAAGTAATTTAGAGCAACGGTATAAAAACATTTTTTATGCGTTTTACCTTTTACAATGGCTTAGTGTAAAAAAAAATTTGAAAAATTGATTAATTCTGGCAAAAAACTCATTTTGTTGACAAAAAACGCCCGGAAAACCTACTTCTGGGCATCCGACGTGTCTGGCTAACGAACTCATCCAACGATTTGGAAAATCGAATTCGCACACAAAATTTCATAAGCATTAAACGTTTCGTTCGAGAGTTATCGCGCGGATACATATATATATATATATATATATATATATATATATATATATATATATATATATATATATATATATATATATATATATATATATATATATAAATTTTAGTGAATATCATTTTCGTATTCTAGGGACCTCAAAACATATTTCTGATATGGTCTCGGGCTTAGGTCGCACCATGACACCTGGCGTAAAAGCTGAATTTCCAGTTTTGGAAATTCGCTAATACACAGAATATTAAAATTTAAACCAATTTCTGCCGTACAGTTTGTGAGACAAAAACTTTTAAAAATTACTCTTTTAACATACAAGTAATAGGGTTATCCTTTAAAGTGCACCGGAAACACTCACCTAGTTAAATAAATTAACACCTTCTGCTAATAAAAAATGATAAAAAAACTTACTTTAAAAAAATTTAATTCTTTACAAACATTCCAAAAATACAATTAACAAATTCTGGCGCCCAGTATTTTAGTAATTTAATTTTAAAAACCGAGAAATGGATGGACATCTATATTAGTCACACTGAAAATTCATCAATGGAATAGTCTGATAATCTTGCAGGTAAAATTCATACCATACAAGCCATACATTACTATACATACTTAAAAATACAGTGGAAGTAAGTTTTCAGTCACTATATTGTTGATAAAATAGATTTCTATCTAGTGTGAACATAAATACCATGTGAGTTTTTAGAGAGTTGCCATTTCTATTACAACCAAATTTTTATGTAAGAAATGGTACTGGAAAAGTTTCTTTTCTTGGATGTAATGGAAATGTAACCAAGAAAAACACTGTCGGTTGAAGTAGCCTCAAGTACATACGCATATTTTTACCGTCTAATTGATAAATTAAAGAAAAATTAAAAAATTAAACTTGGGTAAAAAAATTATTTTGCTCATTTATGTTGTGAATTAATGTATTAAATCAGTTTTATCGAAAAATTAATATATAGTCCCATTTAAAAATCTATAAATTCGTATCATAGCACGAAAACCATAAGAGCTATAAATCTTCTGACTATAGCAATCGGTTGTCCCCGTCGATATCTACAACTCTTATTTGAACAATTTTTCGATTAAATCAACGGCTCGGCTGTAAGAAAAATGGCAACTCTCGAAAAACTCACATAGTATATTGTAGTATGGCCACACATGGCAGAGATGGCATAGATTAAAACAACTTCGTAGTAATAAAAACTGACCTTATTGTTTTACAAATGACTTTCATATTGTAATCTATTTTGTTAATTTATAATCGAAGTGATTAAAATATTAATATTCACGAAACTGTCTGATATATATGTATGTCACGAAAATGTCTGATATATATATATATATATATATATATATATATATATATATATATATATATATATATATATATATATATATATATATATATATATATATTTCCCGCCACCTTTTAATTTGTGTAGGGCCCCCCTATGGAAGTTAAGAGATGAAATTTGGTAAATGGGGCTCGTTTTCGAGGCACCTCATACTATCAAAGTGGGGTCAAATTTTGGGCAAATTTTTTTTCTGACCCGACCTTTAAGGGGGTAGTGGGGGGCGGAAAAGCAATAAAACTTTTTCAAACCGGTTTTAAATAATGTTTCGGTCAATTATCTACAACATATCCAAAATTCAGCTTCCTAGGATGATATGGTGGGAGTAGAGGGGCGAAAAACGATTTTCGCTGGATCTAACAGGCCCCCAGCCCCCCAGAATTAACGTAGAGGGTTGAAATTTGGTGTGTTGATAAAGTTCGTACCTAGGTTGTGCTTTTTGGAGGTTTTAATATTTTACCCCCACCCCCCTCATTTTTAAGCTACAATTTCATGCATTTTCGACGTTTTCGAAGTTTGTACCACTCGCACAGGTCACCCGAATAAACCTAGAGGGCTGAAATTTTGTATTCGGATTGAGTTAGTATCAAGGTGGTGCCTTTTGGGGGTCTCGACTTTTAACTCCTATCCCCACCATTTTTATACCCAAAAGAGTATGATTTTTCTTGTTTTTTAACAGTTTCGTTCGGGTCAAAATCTCCCCAAATAAATCTAGAGGGCTGAAATTTGGTGTACAGGTTAAGCTAATAGTCAGACACTGTTTTTTGGAGGTTTCAACTTTTAACCCTTACCCCCACGATTTTTACGCCAATATTTCCTTAATTTATTTGCTTTTTCTCTAACACGTCTAGAGACTCCATAAGGAAACCTAGAGGGCTGAAATTTTGTACGTGTATTCAGTTAGTATCCAGCTAGTACCTTGTAGGGAGTCCACATCACTTTTCCCCCACTTCTCCCATTTTTACATCGGAATTCAATGCTATTGTTAAATTTGTTTTAAAAGCATTATGTTTATTCTAAATACAAGTAGGCGAATAGTAATTTTAAAAAATTTAAAAAAAAACGCCGTGAGCAGCGGGGCCCCATCACGGTAGTCGAATTTTCCCCTTCATCTTCGGTATTGAATGTCTACAAGCGAAATGTGATTGAAAGTCTACAACCGAATTGTCATTTTGTTGGTTTCAAAACTGGTGATGAGTGTTCGGCTGATCGAGGCTTTAAAAAAAGGTTTTAAGTATTTAAGGGCTGTATCTCAGTAAATTTCAATTTTGTGCCGAAAACAGGTAGCAGAAAAAAAGCCAACACAATTCGTACGAGGACATTCCTGCCCATGTTTATCCGCTAATTGCCTTTATGTTTTAGTTTTAAATATTAAAAAAGGACCTTAAATAGTAAACTGGAAGGCCTTTATAAAGATATTTTTTCTTTCCAAAAAAATCCAAAATTTCTATTTTATAAATACTAAAAATCCAAAATTCCTAATTTATAAATAAACAGTGACTTTAATAACATTTTTAAATTACTTAATATGTATGTATTTCTTTTGTCATAAAAGTAAGTTCACTTTTTTTTAAATTTTTTAAAATTACTATTCGCCTACTTGTATTTAGAATAAACATAATGCTTTTAAAACACATTTAACAATAGCATTCAATTCCGATGTAAAAATGGGAGAAGTGGGGGGAAAAGTGATGCGGACTCCCTACAAGGTACTAGCTGGATACTAACTGAATACACGTACAAAATTTCAGCCCTCTAGGTTTCCTTATGGAGTCTCTAGACGTGTTAGAAAACAAGCACAAAAATTAAGGAAATATTGGCGTAAAAATCGTGGGGGTAAGGGTTAAAAGTTGAAACCTCCAAAAAACAGTGTCTGGCTATTAGCTTAACCTGTACACCAAATTTCAGCCCTCTAGGTTTATTTGGGGAGATTTTGACCCGAACGAAACTGTTAAAAAACAAGAAAAATCATGTTCTTTTGGGTATAAAAATGGTGGGGGTAGGGGTTAAAAGTCGAGACCCCCAAAAGGCACCCCCTTGATACTAACTCAATCCGAATACAAAATTTCAGCCCTCTAGGTTTATTCGGGTGACCTGTGCGAGTGGTACAAACTTCGAAAACGTCGAAAATGCATGAAATTGTAGCTTAAAAATGAGGTGGGTGGAGGTAAAATATTAAAACCTCCAAAAAACACAACCTAGGTACGAACTTTATCAACACACCAAATTTCAACCCTCTACGTTAATTCTGGGGGGCTGGGGGCCTGTTAGATCCAGCGAAAATCGTTTTTCCCCCCTCTGCTCCCACCATATCATCCTAGGAAGCTGAATTTTGGATATGTTGTAGATAATTCACCGAAATATTATTTAAAACCGGTTTGGAAAAGTTTTATTGCTTTGTTGCCCCCCACCACCCCCTTAAAGGTCGGGTCCGAAAAAAAATTTCCCCAAAATTTGACCCCACTTTGATAGTATTGTTGTGCATCGGAATAAGCCCCACTTACCAAATTTCATCTCTTAACTTCCATAGGGGGGCCCTACACATATTAAAAGGTTGCGGGAAAATATATATATATATATATATATATATCAGACATCTTTTTTTTTTACATAATCGTGTTCTACGGGTCCGAAAACGGATAGCGCCCCTGGTCTCGCCTCTCGCAGCTCTTATCGTATAGACTGTATAAGTCTAATTTTTCGGAGAAAATTCGACTAAAAAGTGAACTTACTATTAGGACAAATGAAATACATACATATTAAGTAATTTAAAAATGTTATTAAAGTCACTGTTTATTTATAAATTAGGAATTTTGAATTTTTAGTATTTATAAAATAGAAATTTTGGATTTTTTTGGAAAGAAAAAATATCTTTATAAAGGCCTTCCAGTTTACTATTTAAGGTCCTTTTTTAATATTTAAAACTAAAACATAAAGGCAATTAGCGGATAAACATGGGCAGGAATGTCCTCGTACGAATTGTGTTGGCTTTTTTTCTGCTACCTGTTTTCGGCACAAAATTGAAATTTACTGAGATACAGCCCTTAAATACTTAAAACCTTTTTTTAAAGCCTCGATCAGCCGAACACTCATCACCAGTTTTGAAACCAACAAAATGACAATTCGGTTGTAGACTTTCAATCACATTTCGCTTGTACATTCAATACCGAAGATGAAGGGGAAAATTCGACTACCGTGATGGGGCCCCGCTGCTCACGGCGTTTTTTTTTTTTTGATTACAGGATGAGCTTTCTTAATGCAATTCTAAATTAAAAAAAGAAATTTCATAATTATATACTTAATAAACATTAAATGACAGACTTTTTGCGAACGTAGTAGTACTTAATATCTAGCGCTCCATCAACCTTAAACAATTATAAAAAAACGTAATTGTTAATCACCCATTATAATCGTGTGTACTCCTCTTTAACTTGTTTCTAGTCATTTTACTAGAACTAAATAACAACCTTATACTATATAGTTTTAAACTTAAAGGAGTACTCTAGTCTAGAGGCTCGATTTTGAGGTGATATTACGGGCGTAAAAAAAATATTTTTAGTATTTTTTTTAACAGTTTTTTATTGATATTTGAAAAGTATAAATATGTATAAAAGTTCAAAAATACATTCAAAATTGAAATCGGTACAGGCCGGCAAAGTGGGGACTCAAAAAAAAGGTGTCTCCTGGTTGACGTGATTCCAGCCCTCCTGGTGATCTGAAACATAAAATTTTAGTTAATTCTTAATAAACAAGGATGTAGAATTAGTTGGACGTAGCCGATTTTTTTAAACTATAAAAAATTCTAACCAGCGGAGTGGCCGAGCGTGCATGTGCACTGTCGCTTGCCGACTGGTAGGTCGGGGGTTGAATCCCACGGCCGGCTATACTTGTGAAGGTTTTCTGCAGTTTCCCTTCACAGTTCCAGATGAATATCGGCATAGTCTCTTAAGAAGACGGCTGCAGACGCATACCTACCAAATCCTAGCCTTCACATCACTTTCCTTGTCCTTCACCCACATCATAAATGTATAATGTAACGAATTTAATATGTAACGAATAAATAAAGTATACAAATATTGAGGTGGGTGGCGTCTCAAAAACGGTCTCATAAATGGTCTCAAAAACGGACGTTAAACACCTTATTTTTTTTTATAATTAACTAGAAAAAATTCCAAAACCCCTATATCGGACCAATTTTGATAGTATTAAGAAGGTCTGTACCAAATTTCAAGTAGATCGGTGTATTAAAACGAGATATGTCAACCGGATCGAAAAAAGTAGTTTCGAGTAATTTATATTATGAATATGAATTTAACACTGAAAAGATACATAGCACATAGGGAAAAAATCATTATAACTCCGAAAATAATTCGAATTCCCGTAAATCCTTTTAGAGGCTTATTTTTAATTGCCTAAACTTTGAAAATATGAAAAAAAATCGATTTTTTCGAATTTCTAGACTAGAATACCCCCTAAATCACTTTTTGTAATAAAAGTTTTGCTTAATAACAGAAATAAATTTTTTTTTAGACAGCTGACCAGTGTAGCAATATTCTTGAAAACGATTGTACTTATACACAAGGCAGATATATTTATGAATGTACGTCTACGAAAAATGGCAAACCCTTTTGCCTCGTCTGTTGTTTCAAGGCCTTGTTATTTATGTGATAGGCTTCTCTCTACAAAATGTTATTTAATATTCTTACTATATGTTATTTATTAATTATAAAATTTATTAAATATAATATTGCTGAAATAGATTCATTTATTATGAATTTTCTCCAAAATACACAAACAATAAAAGTTTGGAGGACGTGTACATGTATGTATTGAAACTTTCTTGTTACATAATAATATATTAATTTTCAATTCATTCGAGAGGATGTTGGCAGGTAGAGGTACGAGGTATTTGTTTAGCAGCATACAATATTAACCACAAGCAAGCAAGCAAGCATTTCTACTTGTTCACTGTATCAGTTTACTACCTTTACAACATAACTAAATGAGCCACCCACATGTTATATAAAATAAACCATTTTGGTGGTACGTTTATAGAGCCAACTAGTGGCAAGTCTATCTGTTACTAAATAAAAAAGTAAATTAAAAAATCAAAAAATCCGGCTGGGTAAATATCGAAATAAAATAATAGAAACAAGATGAAGTAGAAAAAGAATAAAATATTAATAAAAAAGTAAAGCAGTCGAAGGCATCAGGTGTTTCTAGTTAACTTGCCTCAACATGTATGCTTTCGGCTGTTTGATTTTTTAGCGAATTTCCATTCTGGAAATTTAGCTGTAACAGCGGGTCTCATGAAAATTGTTTAAAGAGCTTAAAAGAGCTCTTGACTCTGTGAACCATGAACAATTATCGTATAAATTATTTAACACCGGTATAAATCGTAAAATGATTGCCAATAGACAAATATTTTATTCAAAAGCAAACTATAGAACTCTCTATTACAGAAGGTGTTTTGCAAGGGAATTCGGTAAGTCTGTGGCTTTTTCTACACTTATAAATAATAATTTTTAAGGATATTTTGGAGTGATGGTCATCAAGGAAAACAGATAGGATGTTTTGGATCATCACTCCAAAGTATCCTTAAAAATTATACTTTCAGTGTTATCAAACCCCAATTTAAAACTTATAAATAATGTTATGAGTATAAATATCAATGGCCGTAACGAAAATTTTCTTTTACTGTAAGCACAAGACCTTGTTTTATTAGGATCATCTCCCATAGATTTAAATAAAAAAATTGAGGATTTTATATAAATATGAAACTAATGATTTAATTGTAAACAGCACAAAATCTAAAGTTGTGATATTTAAGTGAGGGGGAAAAGTAAGTAGCAAGCGCCTTATTTATGGGAAAAATTATTTAGAAATAAATAGATAGTTGATAGATATGTATACCTTGGAGTGCCTTTTACTAGTTCGTTATTGTTTTGCAAAGCTGTTTGTGACGCAGTTGACAAAAGCTCTGTTGTTATTAGATCTGTGTTAAGAATTCTATCAAATTCGAATTGTGTTTCTTGGAACGCAAGGATACAACTGTATGATTTGATTATCCCTAATTCTCTTTTATACTGTGTCCCTATGTGGGGTCTTAGGTACATGGATGATATAAAAAGGGTGCAAATTGTGTTTATTAAAAGCATTCTTCAATTACCTTTGATCACATCGGAGTACGTTATTAGAGTAGAGACAAGACGATAGAAATTAAGTCTACAAGTTATTCGGTTAACTTTAAATTGGTCGAAGAAACTATTAGATATGGATATGGAGAAACTCGGAAAATTGTGTTTTTTGCGAACAAAACAATTACCAGCAGACCGTAGTGATGTAAATTGTAAATATAATTTGTGCCTACAATTGAAGAGAAAAATATTGCAAAAAATAGACTGTTTACATTATTGGGACTTGCAAAGAGTTTCTGAAACAGATGTCAGTAATATAATTCAGAAGTTGACTGATCTTTATTGAAAATGACTTAAATACAGTATGTATATAATAGTAGTTATAGTTTGATATACCACGAATTAGATTTTGAAGTAGATCAACTAGAGTAACCTGTTATTTCGTTATGGAATTCATTTTGTAAGACTTCTAGCACAAATGCGACCTCTAGACGGAAGTGACACGCTTTGTAATCAAAAATTTAGCCTAGGTGAAAAATTATGAAATTTACTGTACTTTATGTGATTTGCACCAAAGTGAGGATCTGGAACATTTACTATTCAAGTGCCCACTCTATTGTTTTATTCGAACAAGCTTTTTGAATTTAATTAACCAAAAAAAATGATAAAAATGACAACGTAAGTTTAAAAATTTCCTCTAAAAAATAAATGCCATTTCAAAATATGGAAAAATTGTTTAATTGCATAAAAATCATTCTCTGTACTAGGTCTTTTTTTCTTAAAAATAGTTTGATTATTACTTTATTCATCACTTATTGTTTAAAGGAGGGGTGGTATCGATAAGCTAAGAAAAATGACGCCTTTAGGAAATTTTAAAAACTATATTTTTTGAATGGCATGAACCTTATACGTAATGAAAATACAATTCATTTTCCAAAAATATGGAGGAGTATCGATCAACTAGGAAAATTGGTCTCAATATGAAAAAAAAAAATTAACTATAATTTTTTTTATATTTATCATTATTTTAGTAAAATACAGGACCCTAAATTAACGCTACAACAATTTAAAAGTAAAAGTGACTACGTTTTTTTCATCAAAAAATCGACAAACTCGGGTAAAAATGGCTTTTTTTGGAAAATTGCCCCTTTTTATTATATGGAGTTTTTTTTAGACATGAGCGCATCTCTTTAGCATTTTAATTTTTGTATTTTTATATTTGTTGAGTCTAAGGAACAACATGTAAAAAATTCACCGTGCTAAAAAAATTCGCTCATTATAAAATAAAACTTTTTTACGCATGAGCATTTATAATCAAAAATTATTATCGTATGTTAGCGAATTTCCAGAATGGAATTCAGCTATTACAGCCACTGTCATGACGCGACTTGAGTCCGGGCACTTAGAGAACAAATTTTCAAAATCCTTTCATAATGCTCACCTACATAACATAAGGAACTCTTGTGCAAAATTTTATTCTTAGTCAGTCAGGCAGTCAGTCAGTCAGTGTTAGAAATTTATTAAGTAGATTAATACATACATGTTGAATAGTTACCATTTGTTTTATGTAAAAACACGAAAAAAATCGCTAACTTTCTATATTTTATAAAGAATTGAGACAGAAATATAAATTACTTATTACACTGACAAAGAGAGCAAAGTGACCCAAAAGTGAAAAATTACAATTTTCTCGAAAACTACTTAACATAGAAAGAAAATTATAAGAACATTTTCTTCATAATTTTTTTTTTCGTTTTCGACGATGTAAAAATCGAACTGCCTAACGATAGGATCGAATGATAAAAAATGGCCAGAAAACCTACTTCTGGGCATCCGACGTGTTTGGCTAACGAACTTAGCCGAGCCAATCAGGCTTCTAGTTCGCACACAAAATTTCATTTTCATTACGTATAAGGCAATATAGTTTTTAAGATTTCCTAAAGGGGCCATTTTTCTTAGCATATCGAAACCCCTCCTTTTTTGAGGTTTTTAGTATTTTATCAAGTTTGGTAATGTTTTTCGCAATAAATTGTTATTTATACTCGTATATTTATTTGTTACTATAAGATAAGCTTTTAAAACATTGTTCTAAATGAACTAGCTTCTGAGTGAACTAGCTGTTATTATAATAACAATATTTATATTTGTTTCACTTTTCAAAATAAAAATTAACTAAATTTTCAAAAAGGCGTCATTACCGATTTTGAAAATTTGTTCACTGTTAGACAGCTAAATTATTTTAGATGGATTATGCTGGAAAAGTTATGTTGTATGAGGTCCGCCCGAGTTTTGGGGTTCCAAAAGCGCTAAAATTAGACCACCCCACCAATTTTGAAAATTTTTACACCGTTAGAAAGAACTATTTTAAATAGATATATGCTTCATTATATAAGGTCAGCCAGGGTCCTAGAAAATGTTCTTATCATTTTCTTTCTATGTTAAGTAGTTTTCGAGAAAATTGTAATTTTTCATTTTTGGGTCACTTTGCTCTCTTTGTCAGTGTAATAAGTAGCTTATATTTCTGTCTCAGTTCCTTATAAAATATAGAAAACGCATTTTTTTACCATTTTTTACGTAAAACAACTGATAGCTATTCAAAATTTATGTATTAATTATATGATAATAAACATATTTCTGTCTCAGGTTAATTTTATTATAATTTACATAGCTCTGTCTCAAGTTTAAAAATTGAAGTTAACCAGATTTTTTAAGCGTATGTAATGAAGATATTTTTTTATTGAATTTTAAATGAACAAGAAATTGATGTCATCATATAATATTATTAAATATAAAAAAAATAGCATAATATGTTTGTACGCATGGAAAAAATTTTAAATAGATCGATTTTGAAAACTTTTTCACTAATAATCATTAATGTTAGAAACTTAAACAATTTTAAATCGATTTAAGGTATCTTATGTGAGATTCGTCAGGCTACTGGGGACCCAAAAACGTCAAAAATTAATACTCAATTGTATCTTAATGTAATTACTTAATTGTAAAAAATAAACTAACCAACCAATTTTGAAAATTTTTTCACTGTTAGAGAGCTAAGCTATTTTAGATAATTATAGATTACGTTATGTAAGGTCCGCCAGGGTCCATAGGACTCAAAAGTGTCAAAAATAAAATAACCGACCGATTTTGAAAATTTTTTCACTGTTAGGGAGCTAAGCTTTTTTTAGATAAATATAGATTACGTTATGTAAGGTCCACCAGGGCTCATAGGACCCAAAAATGCCAAAAATAAACTAACCGACCGATTTTGAAAACTGTTTCACTATTAGGGAGCTAAGGTACTTTAGATAGACATAGATTACGTTATGACAGGTCCGCCAGGGTCCGTGGGATCTAAAAGTGTCAAAAATATTATAACCGACCGATTTTGAAAATTTTTTCATTATTAAAGGGGTAAGCTATTTTCAATAGATATAGATTACGTTATGTAAGATCCGCCAGAATCCA
Source organism: Brachynemurus nebulosus (assembly GCA_035578155.1). Taxonomy (NCBI): domain Eukaryota; kingdom Metazoa; phylum Arthropoda; class Insecta; order Neuroptera; family Myrmeleontidae; genus Brachynemurus; species Brachynemurus nebulosus. The sequence goes on from JAPWDM010000001.1 coordinate 94,478,660, forward strand.
TGGGACCCAAAATTGTCAAAAATGAAATAAGTGACCAATTTTGAGATTTTTTCACTGTTAAGAAGGTAAATGATTTTAAATGGATATAGCTTATATGTTGTATGAGGTCGGCCAGGGTCCTGAGACCTTAAAAGCGCGAAATAAACTAACCGACCGATCTTGAAAATTATTTCACTTTTAGAGAGCTAAACTATTTTAGATAGATATAGATTACGTTACGTAAGGTCTGCTAGGGTCCATGGAACCCAAAAGTGTTACAAATAAAATAACCGACTGATTTTGAAAATTTTTTCATTGTTAGAGAGGTAAGTTATCTTAGATAGATATAGATTACGTTATGTAAGATCCGCCAGGGTTCATAGGACCCAAAAATGTCAAAAATGAAATAAGTGACCTATTTGGAAAATTTTTTCACTGTTACAGTGGTAAACAATTTTAGATGGATATAGCTTATATGTTGTATGAGGTTGACCAGGGTCCTGGGATCTTAAAAGTGAAAAATAAACTAACCGGCCGATTAAAAAAATTTTTTCACTTTTAGAGAGCTAAACTATCTTAGATAGATATAGATTACGTTAAGTAAAGTCTGCTAGGGTCCATGGAACCCAAAAGTGTTAAAAATAAACTAACCCACCGATTTTGAAAAGTTTTTCACTATTAGAGAGCTTTACTGTTTTAGATAGATATAGATTCTCATCGGATTCTCATAGTTTCGGAACTCATACAACATAATTTTTATTCAGCTACAATAATATCAGTAAAAAGTTTATCTCTCTAACGGTAAAAAAAAGGGTTCTAGGGATCTCATATAATTTATGGCAGTCAATGAGTTTCCACCAGAATTCATGGGACCTAAAATAACCGACCGATTTTGAAAATTTTTTTACTACTACAGAAGTAATCTATTTTAGATGGATATAGCTCATATGTTTAATGAGGTCGGCCAGGGTTCCTGGATCTTAAAAACGTCAAAAATAAACCTACTGACCGATTTTGAAAATACTTTTACTGTAAGGTAAAATATCATATATATATATATATATATATATATATATATATATATATATATATATATATATATATATATATATATACATATATATATATATATATATATATACATATATATATATATATATATATATATATATATATATATATATATATATATATATATAGGTGTCCCAACTGTCAACCGGTCAACGATATCCCTTGGAGGGATGATACACCAGTTCACGCGCCTGACCAGAATATCAAAATATTGTCTGGTAAAATATCGCTGGATTTCAAGATATTGACACTTTTATGAATTTCGGAAAGATCGACAATTTTGATCCGATTTTCGAGTACCACAGCTACAGGACTAGATTTTCTGAATTCTAATTTTTACTACGCAACCCAGAAGAGTCCTTTTGTAGATCACAATCCAAAGTAAGGGTAATATACCTATAATCTTGGAAAAAATTAATCTTTTTTACCGATTCATAAATAATTTTTTTTATGAGCTAAGTTTGACTCTTCATGTTCTAAAAGAAATGTACCACCTTACCCAGGCAAGTTATGTTAAAAGATTGTTCATTTATTGTAGTTTTTAAAATGGTCTAAAATTTGCTTCGCTTTATTTTAGAAAAAAAAGATATTGCTATTTTACTGTAAAAATGTCATTTCGAAATTATTTCAATAATTACTTTCAAATTATTTCAGTTACTTGCAGACACTTTTATGCCTGTGTAAACCGAAGTAAGATGATGACCAAAGACAGAAAGTGGACAGCTAGTAGATTTACATTGGTTAGAGTGAGATAGATAGTGACAATTAAAAAAAAATAGGAATTCGAATGAAAACATTTATTAAATTAAAGTAGGTACGGATATTTATTTGAAATTAAACATAACATTGGAAATCAACGAATGTGTTCAAATTGTCTACCGCCAAGTCGAATGTGGGCGCGGTATCTTTTTGAAAAAGATCTTTTTATTTGTGTTGTACATTTTGCAACATTTAATTATTGTGCACATTCATTGATGGGATGCCTCAGCTCATTTAAATTATTTATTTGTTTTGCATGGACTTCCTTCTTTAAGCTATCCCAGTAAAAAAAACGCTAGTGGATTTTAATCGGAAAACCGAAGTGGTCACAATACGAGACCAAGACGACCGATTCATTTCTGAGGATAAGCTTCGATTGAAAAATTTTTTAATTCACGTACATAACGAGCTGGACAATCATCATTTTGAAACAATCCTACTCCGCGTGTGGCCAAAGGAACATTTTCTAAAAGATTAGGGAGTTAATTTTCTAAAAAATTGTGATAAATTTCTCCAGATTTCGAGCCAATTTAAAACGACTTATTATTTCGCCGTTCAATGTTCCAATTCACAAATTTACCTTAAAATGATATTGTGACCCTTATTCTCGTAATTGAGTGTGGATTTTTGACCGCATAACTATGAAGATTTTGAATCTATGAATCCACCCTTTTTGAATGTGCCTTCATTCGTCTATAAAATTTTATCTAAGAATTCTGGGTTTTTGTAACATATTTCTGCAAAATTTGACATGATTACCATAGTCACGAGGAAGCAACATTTGCACACCAATGTAAATCTATACTACCTGTCCACTTTCTATCTTCGGTCATCTATCTTCGGTTTACGCAGGCATAAAAGTGTCTGCAAGCAACTGAAATAATATGAAAGTAATTATTGAAATAATTTAAAAATGACATTTTTTGCAATAAAATAGCAATATTTTTTTTTCTAAAGTAAAGCGAAGCAAATTTTAGACCATTTTAAAAACTACAATAAATGTGCAGTCTTTTAACATAACTTACTCGGGTAACGTAGTACATTTCTCTTACAGCATGAAGAGTCAAACTTAGCTCATAAAAAAAATTATTTATGAAACGGCAAAAAAGATTTATTTTTTCGGAGATTATGGGTATATTACCCTTACACTTTCGATTGCGATCTACAAAAGGGCTCTATAGGGATGCGTAGTAAAATTCTGAAGTCAAAAATTCTAGTCGTGCAGCTGGGGTACTCGAAAATCTGATCAATATGGTCGATTTTCGCGAAATTCATAAAAGTGTCAATATCTTGAAAACCAGCGATATTTTAACAGACGATATTTCGATATTCTTGTCAGGCATGAGCTGGTATATCATCCCTCCAAGGGATATCGTTGACTTTTGGGATATCTGTATATATATATATATATATATATATATATATATATATATATATATATATATATATATATATATATATATATTAGGGTGGCGCAAAAAAACCACATATTTTTCTTTTTTTTGTCTCATAGGAAAAAAAGTTAATTTAGCTCGATTTAAGAATTCTCACCAAAAATTAGCTCGATAAAAAATTTCTTAAGGGTCGCTCAAAGCTTTTTAAAATTTGAAAATGGGCCAAAAATCGATTTTTGTTTTTCATCAAATTTTTTTTCTCATCCCTGCATATGTTTGTACATTGAATAATAAAAAACTCCTCCAAATTTTAACTCAAAAAATTGATAATAAAAGGTCGCTCAATGTGTAAATGCAAAAAATAATGTTAGATTTATTACGTGAACTTTTTAAGGTACGTATAAGCAAAATTTCATAGATTTTTAAATTTTTGAGTTCCAAATTCGGGGAGGTGTTTCACCTCTTAAAAACGTTTTTTAGTAGCAACTGATATTTTTTGTATTATTAGGTAGCCACTCTCTACATACTGACAAAGTTTCAGATTTTTTTGAATTTTCGACTTCTTGCCCTTTCCTTGTAAGTCCTGATAAGTATATCCGACAACCTCAGTTTCTCAATTCTTTATATAGTATAAAAGTGCTGAGTTTGTTGGAGATACTTTTACATTCCAGAATACAGAAGAAACAATTTTATGATTTCTTACAGGAAATGCTGATATAGATTCACATGGAGAGGAAATGTTGATACAAATGTACGTGAAGTTTCTTTAATATAGAATTAAAAAAATTCCAGAAATGCTAAATGTTGACATTGCAATTAATGAAATATGATATCTGTGGAAGTAAAAAGAGTTTGACTTAAGTCACGTATCTGCTGACTCAGTGTGCGTTGTCGTTCTTAACTCCTCCCCCCTTAGACGCGAGCACAGGCCAGATGAGCTTTGGCTCTTCTGCTGGAGCGGCGGGTTGGACGAATGTGATTCTTGCTTCGGTTTTCTGCTTATTCTTATGTTCCATAATGACGTAGATAGTGAACGCTACGATGATAAGTCCGGTTATCACGTTAAGACTTGGTGTATGTATGGTGTTGTAGGACTTTATTTCCTTGATTTGCTGGCGATTTTCAATATGGAATTATTTTAATTTCTGTAGATCCATTTCGGCATTACTTTGGTTTTGTTAATTTTTAAACTGTACCATGGTATAACGTACAATGGTTCCGTGTAGAATGTTTCTTGATTTTCATAAGTTATTTCATTAATTGTGACGGTGCAGTTGCGAAAATAGATAAGGAGAGATCGAGTGATTGTTCGCTGATTGACTCCCCAAGTTGTTGATATTGACTGGTTATTTACATTTTTCATTATGATGTGTTGAAATGTTAATTGCCTGATTTCGACCTTGCTTCCGTATTCTTCATACACGTAGTTGCCAGTTATGCCACGAAGCGTGTTACTGAAACATTCATCGGGTTAGGGGACGGCTATAGTATCTTGTTTTTCGCATATGTAGATTTCGTGTAGGCGTGGACATTGCTTTTTCATAAAATAGTTCAAGTATTTACTGCTCAGGATATATGGATGGGAAATCAGGATAGTTTTATTTTTTATAGGTAGGGGTTCAAGGCGGTTCAGTTTATAAGTATCTGCTTGAAACAAAGGTGTCTGGACGTTAAATACTCGTATTATATTAGTTCCGTTATAATAGGCCTGAAGTTTCAGTATTTCGTAGATTTGTTCCAGCGACTGAATAGGTATTTTCTGCATTTTTAGTATTTTGTGAGCATGTTCCAGTTCGCTTGATAGCAGTACTGATGTAGGTAAAATACTAAATCGTGCCAGGTTTACGGCCTGAGCTATTTGAAATAAGTGTGAATATAAGAGGTCTAAGTTATAGGTTATCTGGTAAATGTAGTGTATGTATTCAAGGTTGTCCTCGTTTGTCTTAATTTTATTTCCTATTTGAGAATTGAATGAGCTTAAAAGGTTATTTATGGTTTCTTGTTGGTTACTTATGTGTTGTGTTATGTTGTCTAGTCGTTGAATCATCTGTTCGTTTATTTTGACTTGTTTATTAGTCTGGCATAGTAAATTGTGCTGGTTTAGTCTGAGCATTTCTATTTCTTTGCTGATGGTAGGTGCGTCGTTATTATCCATGTTTCCGATGATAAATTTTATTGCAGTCCTTAGTCCGTCTGTTAAGCCACGTTTCGTCCGCTTGGGATAGAGCTGATTAAATAAATTTTCTAATTCTTTATTTTAAGTGAATAGAGGTTATAAGATTTTTTGAAACTTTGAATTTTTCGAGAAGTGCTATGGAATAGTTTATTTTGATTAAGTTCTCTTTTTAATTTTCAAGATTTATAATATGTACGAATTTGTAGTAGTCTTTAATTAATCGTGCTGAACCTAATTCAATCCCTACTAGTCCCGGGTTGTGGGTCATATCTCTGATCTCTAGCTTCTGGAGTGTTGTCATTGTTATTAAGGTTCGGATGGTCCTGCAACAAAGGAGGTTTCTTTAGTTTTCGTTTGGGAATTTTCCTGTCTTTATTATCAGTTACTGTTACTTTGTTGTTGGTTTTTACTACTATTTCTTTGAATTTGGGGTGCAGTTTGTTATCATGTTTCTTTTCTTGGAAATATGCTTTCTGGCCCTCGTTAATCAACCGGTTTTTGTAGTTGTTCGTTTAATTTGGCTATTTGTTTTCGTTTTTGTTCTAATTGTTTATGATAGGATTCTCGATGAAATTTAATACGTTCTTGTTCTACTATTTTGGCATCCGGGGATAATTTTGTATTGTATTTTCTACCGAAAAATAGTTGGTAGGGGGTGCAGTTGATGGCTCAATGTATACTATTATTATAAATCAATATGGCTTGTAACATCTTTCTATCAGCGATCTTTAGCCAAATTAAATGATTTTATGAATTCCGGGGTGTGTTTGATGGACTGTCCCTTTTTAAGACACTTGGTCATTGACTTTGTTATTTTAGCAAAGTCTTTTATGAATTTGCAGTAGTATCCTAATAAGCCAAGGAAGGCTTTGATGTCCTTTTGCGTTTTAGGTAGAGGGAATTTCTTAATTTCTTTAATTTTGTCCGGGTTTGTCTTAATACCTCGTTCAGATACTACATGACCAAAATAGACTATTTCTTTTCTCAAAAATTCACTTTTATCAAGCTTAACTTTTAGACTCGCGGATTTTAATCTGTCAAAGACCTCTCGTAAGCTGGTGATATGTTCTTGAAGGGAGGTTGAGGAAACACACGCTGGAACGTAGATGGGGCATTTTTCATGCCAAACGACATTCGTACGTACTCGTAATGACCGTGGTAATCTGATTACAAGGGTGCCTCCTGGTAATCTGATTTTATTTAATTCTTAATAAACAAAGATGTAGATTTGGTTGGACGTAGCTGATTTGAAAAAATAAATTTTTTCACAAAATGACGTCAGTTTAAAAAAATCATTTTTTCGCCTCCTTTTTGCAACTTTGGAAATTATTCAAAAATAGTAGAAAAAGAAAGAATTCCAAAAACCCCTATTTCGGGACAATTTTCATAGTGTTAAGAAGATCTGTACCAAGTTTCAAGTAAATCGGTGCATTAGAACTTGAGATATCATGTCAAACGTATTGAAAAAAATAGTCTCGGGTAACTTATATTAAAAATTTGAATTTAACACTGAAAAGATATATACAGTACACAGGAAAAAATAACAACTCCGAAAATAATTCAAATTTTCGTAAATCCTTTTGGAGGCCTATTCTTAAACGTCTGAACTTAGAAAATGTGAACAAAATCCATTTTTTCGAATTTCTAGACTAGAATACTGCCTTAATAATTAATTTAACATTCAATGTAATTTTCTAAATTTACAGCCTTAACTAATTTTATTCATTTTTAATAATAGTTTCTCTGAAATTGCAAAGCATAGTACAGACAAATTTTATTCTTGAACTTTTCATAGTTTTCCAAACCTGTGTAATAATGAATAGCCTCTTTATCACCTCTTAATTTTTCAATCGAAAGCCAGTTGTCTATATAAACTGTTTGTGTTGAAACTGTTTTCAAACTTAATTCTGTTTTATCATATAAGGATAACACTACATGAAAATCAGATAGGACAATTGATAATATGACCAAGACTATGGCACAACAGCGAAAATTTAAAACTTTTCCAAGGTTTTCCGTTGTTTGTTCACAGCCATTTCCTTGACCCAGATTGGGGCACCGTACAGCAAAGCGGAGTGAGTCACTTCTAGAAGAATAGTTCTCTTCGCGTTAGAGGAGCCCGCCACATTTGGTAAAATCCTAGAGTGCTGCAATCGATCCCTCTGCTTTCTTTTCCACCCTACTAATATGGACACGAAAAGTGCATTTGTTGTCAGTCATAATACCTAGGTATCTGATCGCCCTTGATGGTATTATGTTAGCCTCCTTTACTTTGAAACTCACTCCAGCTCTGTCCCTTGAGCCTTTCAGAACCACCGCTTTGGTCTTCTGCGGAGCCAATACTAATCCATGTTTCTCTAGCCACCAATTAATGCGTCGAATTGATTCGTTCACCGTAAATATAAGGTCCTCGATGTTGTCTGCCACAGCCGGCAATTTCGTCTATTTAGCCGACAAAAATCGAAAAATCTTTTTGGTATTTTAACACAAATAACTATGAATTCACATTCTCTAATAACCCTTACACCGAAATCTTACCCATAATCGTATTATTTCAAGCTAATGCAATAACTGAAAGGCTCCGCAAGTAGGTTTTTCTGTTTCAGCTGGTGTGTTTAATTGGTTCCGAAATTTAAAACAAGTCTCAGTGATTTATATATATATATATATATATATATATATATATATATATATATATATATATATATATATATATATAAATCAAAACTGACTGACTGATCGATCATTGATATACATTGATCGATTTGATATATATATATATATATATATATATATATATATATATATATATATATATATATATATAAATATATATATATATATATATATATATATATATATATATATATATATATATATATATATATATAAATCAAAACTGACTGACTGATCGATCAACGCACCGCTGGGCCTAGAAACGTGAAATTTTGAATGGGGATTTCTTATGTAACGTAAGTGAGCACTAAGAATGGATTTTTGGAAATTCAGCCTCTAAGGGGGTAAAATGGGAGATGAAAATTTTCATGGAAATCTGTAATTTTTTGAGTTAGAGATATGAAAATTGGTGTTAGGTTACTGGTTTGAAAATAAAAGCTTCGGTGCTTTTAAAGCTTTTAAAAATTCATCCCTTAGGGGGGTGAAACAGTAGAAGAAACTTTAAATGGAAATCTGTCATTTTTATAATTAGAAATGTGGAAACTGATATGGAATGCTATGCTGGTGATTTTAAAATTGTTAAAAATTCATTTTGTTAACGTGTAAATCCTAATCGTATTCCTAAGTAACATTATAAATGCGAAATTTGTTTTTTAGTTTGTTTTTTGGTTTTGTTTGTTGGTTTTAACATATTACCTTAACGGCTTAACCAGTCAACTTGAACTTTTACACAGACATAGCTTGGGAGGCAGAGGCGGTTATAGTTCATCTTTTAACTCAGAAAGATATTTTATTCCCGAGGGAAAATCTATTCATTTACGACAGTTGACTATTAAAAAGCGAATTACTGATTTCAGTCTTTGTATATTGTTAACAAACGGAATGAAAAAGAACACAGGTGACTTTTTACCCTAGGAAAACGATCTCAATTGTGTGGGAAAATGTATTTTAAATGGAACAAAAAATATATTACTGACGACGTAGTGTGTCCTAAAACTCGCTCAGCCCTTTTACTGCCACGCAAGCGAAGCCGCGGGTAAATGCTAGTGTATAATATACTGCAATATCTGTTCAAATACTTGTCTATACAAGGATTGAGGCTTTATATACACAATTTTAATAATTTTATGGATATAAAATTACAAATACAAATAGATAACTGTACAATAGACAGTAGTTCATTTTTAAGGGTTTTTTAAATGTGCTACAATAGAAAATGTGTAACTTGCCTGGGGCGTTATTATTTTGAAATTCTTCATCGGTGGTTAAAATAAATTGAGATCCTTGCTTTCGAATATATTAATATTGACCTATGTTATCGATATTTCCAAAGGAGTTATTTAAGTAACCAGTTACTGGGTATTCCAGTTATTGACGATAACTGTTATCTTTCTATACTAGTTATAAAATAACTGTTATCGATATATTGATCATCTCTAATACATTCCTCTGTCTGGGTACCACACTCTTTAGTTTTGTGCCTAGTTGCCATTAATGGTTCCCTTGCTAAGCTCCTGCCCGCTTCCATATATTTCCTATTGAGCACTTCCACTATTTTTTGGAGTTTTGAAATTTGATATTTCAGCTCCGTCTTAGTATTTGGCATATCTTTGATGATTCTCTTAGTTCTTCGAGCAACAAGAAATAGCGTCTTCCACTTCCATAATCGCAGCCATCTTCTGCTTTTACCTAATCTCCGTCCTACCTAATTAATCGGAAGTACTAATCTTCTCCCTCGGTCTCTTAGTTGCCGTTAGTCCTCGTTCTGATTTCGTAGGGCCTTTCTGTTCACGGGTCCCTGTAGGCTTTTTATGCAGCACTTGCTCCGTACAGCTAGGATATTCACCAACCATTTCCTTTTCGTCTCGACCTCCTGTCCACGACGAGGATCTATTCCGTGGAGGTGTCCTAGTCATCTTATTACTTTTATTAAACGCTTCCTCTTCAGATAAATCACTTAATACGGATGTATTGCTTTGCCTCTCCTCCTGGTCCTTGGCCTGCGATACCATCTTCAGTAGGTTGGGAGACCCTATAGATGTTGAACTTTGTGCTGACACTTTTGAATCTTTATTCATATTTGCTTTTAACGTTTCACATAACAATTACAAAAGAGTGAAGTAAATAAGAATTTGGTTTGGCGGTATACCGGGATAGGGCAGACAGGGCATGTCGGCCATGCAGCGCTGCGCCCCTGTACTGGCAGCCTAGGAGTGCCAAACCTAGTTTTACGCTCTGTACCCTCTGGAGAGAGAACATCGATTTCCGGTGCTTCACACTAAAGCCTGCCACAGCCCTGGAGAATAATCCAAGTCCAAAGCCTCGCCTCGCTCAAGAGAGCTTTTTTAGAGAACCCTGAGAAGCTCTCAACCACGACACAGATAGTTTATGCGACCCCAGTTCCCAGATTCACAAAAATGCTCGTTTAACATAAATTAAATTATTACCTAAAGAGCATCTTAATGAAAGCAAAACTTGTTATCAAGTTTTCCTTTAATCTACCAAGAAAGTTACGTAAGAAACTCACAAGTAAATGCACCCAGAGTAAAATTTGCAATTTTTATTAAACTTCGCTGAGGCAAAAATAAGGCACCCGTATTTTCTTTATCGGCCATCTTCCACGCTTAGGGGGTGAATGAAACCAGCCCAAAAAGTTGGAGGATCAAATGGTAATGATTAAGATATCTCGAAAACTATAACAGATCAAGGAAAACTTTAAATTGACGAAATGTTATTCTTTGAAAGACCTGTTCACCTGTATAGGTTAAACCAGAGTCGGATTCATAAGAGAAGCTAGAGGGGTATATTTTGTTGTACAGCTGGAGTGGTTCAATGTATCAAATTTTTATAATTGGAAAGAATAGCAAAAATTGGGGGACACGGTTTTTGCATATTTCCGAATTAAGGAAGAATTCCGAATTAATTCCAAAACATTAAGGAAGAAAAAAAAATAAATTACATTGCATTATTATTAATTGCCAATACCTGGTACAGTTAGCCTTTTTTATGCGGTCTTTTTTTGTGCGATTTTTTATGCGTTTTTTATGCGGTTTTAAAATAAAGTGGGCAATATAATGCATAATGCAACTGAAATCAAGAGGCAGTAAGAAACTTAAACATTTACTATACAGCCTTGGCCAAAAGTGTTAAACACCCCCATAAAACACGTGTAACTCATAAATTAATTTAAATAACTTACCTGTACAATAACAGAGTGAAGGGCAATACTAAAAGTTAATTTTAAACAATAAATAAAGGATTTTAAGGTACTATAAAACACCTGGTCCACAAAACGAAATATGAAGTTTTTCGAAAAATAATGGAATTTATTTGTTAGTCTTTTATTAACTTTCGGAATAACAAGAAGCTGCTGGGTGTTGTTTATTTATGTAGTAGAGACAGTTTGTAACACGAAATGCCAAAACAATGAGAACTTAACCCAGAAACACTGATAAAAATCCAGATGTTATATGTAGAAGGGAAGACTCAAGTAAAGATTGCTAAATCAGTAAAAGTTTGACGATGTGCAGTGCAATCTATCATTGAAAGGTTCGCGGAGACTGCAACTCACACAAACAAAATGAGAACGGGCAGAAAACGCATTACTACTGACCGCCACGTTAGAAAACTTATCCGTGACTCACTTAAGGACCGCAAAAAATTGGGAGGACATTGGGAAACCAATTAGTTCTCGAACTGTAAGAGGAAGACTCACAGAAGTAGGTTTAAAAAGCCGCAAAGCCAGGAGGAACCTTGGCTCTCCGACAACAACAAGAAAAATCGTTTAGAGTGGGCTCTAAGACACCAACATTTTTCTGAAGAAGATTGGTCCAATGTGGTATGGTCCGACGAATCTAATCGTATTGTTTAATGCGATGGTATAAAATTTAACTCACCTCAAAATTAGATTCGTAAAATTATGCCACACTGAACCAATCTTCTTCAGAACAATACTGGTATTTTAGAGACCATTCCACACGATTCGGCGAGCCAAGGCTTCTTCTGGCTTTGCGGGTTTTTAAGCCTGCTTCTGTGATCCTTCTTCTTACAGTTCGAGAACTAATTGGTTTCCCATTGCCCTTCGATGAAGCTGCAACGAGCTCAAAAGAAGCTTTTTTGCGGTCCTTAAGTGAGTCACGGATATGTTTTCTAACGTGGCGGTCAGTAGTAATGCGTTTCCTGCCCGTTCTCATTTTGTTTGCGTGAGAGCCAGTCTCCGCGAACCTTTCAATGGTAGATTGCACTGCACAACGTCAAACTATTACTAATTTAGCAATCTTTACTTTAGTCTTCCCTTCTACATATAACATCTGGATTTTTATCCGTGTTTCTGCGTTAAGTTCTCATTGTTTCGACATTTTGTATTACAAACTGTCTCTACTACACAAATAAACAACACCCATCAGCTTCTTGTTATCCCGAAAGTTAGTAAAAGACTAACAAGTAAATTACATTATTTCTCAAAAAACTTTCCCTTCTACATATTTCACGTTTTGTGGACCAGGTGTTTTATGATACCTTAAAATCCTTTATCTATTCTTTAAAATTAACTTTTACTATTGCCTTTGATTCTGTTATTAAACCAATAAGTCATTTTTAAACTAATTTATAAGTTACAGGTGTTTTATGAGGGTACTTAATACTTTTGGCCAAGGCTGTAATAACTTTCTTTGATAAAAATTCTTTTTAATTAATTTTAGGCATTTTAATTTATTGCTTCATTTAATTTTTTTACACATGTATTTTTCAAAATTTTCGTAATATTATAAAAATGAAATAAAATGTTCCCATGCGTAAATTAGTGCTTTATCTTGTTTAGAAAAGCAAGTTCGAAGGAAACTGTGAAGTTTTGAGCGTTTTAAGTTATGTATTTTCGATGAAACTTTTTTTATGCGGTCCCGATCTACCGTACAAAAAAAGTTTTTTTTTTTTTAAATCTGGACCGAACTAAACTTTTTATGTCTATTTATATTTTTGAATATATTTTTTTGTGCGCTTTTTTTATACAGTCCCTATCCACCGTACAAAAAAAGGATCAGCTATATATTTTTTTAATTTTATATGTTTATTTTATCATGAAAATGTAAATTTTTACTTTCTGATAATGATTCATGTATTTTGCAGTACTTACCTAAGTGGTAATTTAGCCATGTGTAGATTTGGTTACTCATATTCTAGATTTTTTATACCTATTTCTGCGAAATTTCTTCTACAAGTCTCAATGAATGTTCGACAAGAAGCAGTAATCTCTTCCGTTCACAAATTACCTGACTTTGTCTTCTTATAGATTCTTTTTTAACTAGATAAACACGGTTTATTTCTTTCTCAGTATTCAAACCACTTTTCTTATTCTTTTTTCTATGCCTTTGTCGGTGTGAACCCCATTCCTAAATCAAAATAGTATATTACGTGATTGAGGTTGTAAGTTGCATATTACACACGAGCGAAAAAGTTACGTAGAGCCGCGTAGCGGCGAGTGTGTAGTGTAATATGCCTTACAACCGAGTTACGTACTATACTTAATCTACGACAAACATTAAATTCACAATAAACGATAAAAATTTGGTACAAATCTACAAATACAATGCATTAAAATTATGTAGTATTTGAAATTTATTAAAAACAAACTTAAACATTCAGTTGCTAGGTAAAATTTTTGTACAGATTCTAATATAATATATGTATGTATCTATATCACTGTATAATATATAATATAAAAAACGCCGTGAGCAGCGGGGCCCATCACGGTAGTCGAATTTTCCCCTTCATCTTCGGTATTGAATGTCTACAAGCGAAATGTGATTGAAAGTCTACAACCGAATTGTCATTTTGTTGGCTTCAAAACTGGTGATGAGTGTTCGGCTGATCGAGGCTTTAAAAAAAGGTTTTAAGTATTTAAGGGCTGTATCTCAGTAAATTTCAATTTTGTGCCGAAAACAGGTAGCAGAAAAAAAGCCAACACAATTCGTACGAGGACATTCCTGCCCATGTTTATCCGCTAATTGCCTTTATGTTTTAGTTTTAAAAATTAAAAAAGGACCTTAAATAGTAACCTGGAAGGCCTTTATAAATATATTTTTTCTTTCCAAAAAAATCCAAAATTTCTATTTTATAAATACTAAAAATCCAAAATTCCTAATTTATAAATAAACAGTGACTTTAATAACATTTTTAAATTACTTAATATGTATGTATTTCATTTGTCATAAAAGTAAGTTCACTTTTTTTTAAATTTTTTAAAATTACTATTCGCCTACTTGTATTTAGAATAAACATAATGCTTTTAAAACACATTTAACAATAGCATTCAATTCCGATGTAAAAATGGGAGAAGTGGGGGGAAAAGTGATGCGGACTCCCTACAAGGTACTAGCTGGATACTAACTGAATACACGTACAAAATTTCAGCCCTCTAGGTTTCCTTATGGAGTCTCTAGACATGTTAGAAAACAAGCAAAAAAATTAAGGAAATATTGGCGTAAAAATCGTGGGGGTAAGGGTTAAAAGTTGAAACCTCCAAAAAACAGTGTCTGGCTATTAGCTTAACCTGTACACCAAATTTCAGCCCTCTAGGTTCATTTGGGGAGATTTTGACCCGAACGAAACTGTTAAAAAACAAGAAAAATCATGTTCTTTTGGGTATAAAAATGGTGGGGGTAGGGGTTAAAAGTCGAGACCCCCAAAAGGCACCCCCTTGATACTAACTCAATCCGAATACAAAATTTCAGCCCTCTAGGTTTATTCGGGTGACCTGTGCGAGTGGTACAAACTTCGAAAACGTCGAAAATGCATGAAATTGTAGCTTAAAAATGAGGGGGGTGGGGGTAAAATATTAAAACCTCCAAAAAGCACAACCTAGATACGAACTTTATCAACACACCAAATTTCAACCCTCTACGTTAATTCTGGGGGGCTGGGGGCCTGTTAGATCCAGCGAAAATCGTTTTTCCCCCCTCTACTCCCACCATATCATCCTAGGAAGCTGAATTTTGGATATGTTGTAGATAATTGACCGAAACATTATTTAAAACCGGTTTGGAAAAGTTTTATTGCTTTTCCGCCCCCCACCACCCCCTTAAAGGTCGGGTCCGAAAAAAAATTTGCCCAAAATTTGACCCCACTTTGATAGTATTGTTGTGCATCGGAATAAGCCCCACTTACCAAATTTCATCTCTTAACTTCCATAGGGGGGCCCTACACATATTAAAAGGTTGCGGGAAAATATATATATATATATATATATATATATATATATATATATATATATATATATATATATATATATATATATATATATCAGACATCTTTTTTTTACATAATCGTGTTCTACGGGTCCGAAAACGGATAGCGCCCCTGGTCTCGCCTCTCGCAGCTCTTATCGTATAGACTGTATAAGTCTAATTTTTCGGAGAAAATTCGACTAAAAATTAATAAAACGCCGTGAGCAGCGGGGCCCCATCACGGTAGTCGAATTTTCCCCTTCATCTTCGGTATTGAATGTCTACAAGCGAAATGTGATTGAAAGTCTACAACCGAATTGTCATTTTGTTGGTTTCAAAACTGGTGATGAGTGTTCGGCTGATCGAGGCTTTAAAAAAAGGTTTTAAGTATTTAAGGGCTGTATCTCAGTAAATTTCAATTTTGTGCCGAAAACAGGTAGCAGAAAAAAAGCCAACACAATTCGTACGAGGACATTCCTGCCCATGTTTATCCGCTAATTGCCTTTATGTTTTAGTTTTAAAAATTAAAAAAGGATCTTAAATAGTAAACTGGAAGGCCTTTATAAAGATATTTTTTCTTTCCAAAAAAATCCAAAATTTCTATTTTATAAATACTAAAAATCCAAAATTCCTAATTTATAAATAAACAGTGACTTTAATAACATTTTTAAATTACTTAATATGTATGTATTTCATTTGTTATAAAAGTAAGTTCACTTTTTTTTAAATTTTTTAAAATTACTATTCGCCTACTTGTATTTAGAATAAACATAATGCTTTTAAAACACATTTAACAATAGCATTCAATTCCGATGTAAAAATGGGAGAAGTGGGGGGAAAAGTGGTGCGGACTCCCTAAAAGGTACTAGCTGGATACTAACTGAATACACGTACAAAATTTCAGCCCTCTAGGTTTCCTTATGGAGTCTCTAGACGTGTTAGAAAACAAGCAAAAAAATTAAGGAAATATTGGCGTAAAAATCGTGGGGGTAAGGGTTAAAAGTTGAAACCTCCAAAAAACAGTGTCTGGCTATTAGCTTAACCTGTACACCAAATTTCAGCCCTCTAGGTTTATTTGGGGAGATTTTGACCCGAACGAAACTGTTAAAAAACAAGAAAAATCATGTTCTTTTGGGTATAAAAATGGTGGGGGTAGGGGTTAAAAGTCGAGACCCCCAAAAGGCACCCCCTTGATACTAACTCAATCCGAATACAAAATTTCAGCCCTCTAGGTTTATTCGGGTGACCTGTGCGAGTGGTACAAACTTCGAAAACGTCGAAAATGCATGAAATTGTAGCTTAAAAATGAGGGGGGTGGGGGCAAAATATTAAAACCTCCAAAAAGCACAACCTAGGTACGAACTTTATCAACACACCAAATTTCAACCCTCTACGTTAATTCTGGGGGGCTGGGGGCCTGTTAGATCCAGCGAAAATCGTTTTTCCCCCCTCTACTCCCACCATATCATCCTAGGAAGCTGAGTTTTGGATATGTTGTAGATAATTGACCGAAACATTATTTAAAATCGGTTTGGAAAAGTTTTATTGCTTTTCCGCCCCCCACCACCCCCTTAAAGGTCGGGTCAGAAAAAAAATTTGCCCAAAATTTGACCCCACTTTGATAGTATGAGGTGCCTCGAAAATGAGCCCCATTTACCAAATTTCATCTCTTAACTTCCATAGGGGGGCCCTACACAAATTAAAAGGTGGCGGGAAAATATATATATATATATATATATATATATATATATATATATATATATATATATATATCAGACATTTTTTTTTTCTACATATTCGTGTTCTACGGGTCCGAAAACGGATAGCGCCCCTACTCTCGCCTCTCGCAGCTCTTATCGTATAGACTGTATAAGTCTAATTTTTCGGAGAAAATTCGACTAAAAAGTATAGTAGACTTTGGTATTTTACGTATACCTGCATGTAAAGAACCACATTTTGTACATCTGGATATATGGCTGTATGTAAAACGTAGCTTACTTAGATAGTATTTTGTACAATAAACAAGCAATTTCATGGTAGTCGTAGATAAAATTTATTACAAAACATCTGAAGAGTAAACGTAAGAGATTACTGCTTCTTGTCGAGTATTCATTAACACAGACAGACCAGAGAAATTTCGCAGAAGTAGGTATAGAAAATATAGAATAAGAGTAACCTAATATATACATTGCTAAATTACTAATTAGGTAAGTACTGAAAAATACACGAATCATGTACGGGAATCATACGGAAAATAAAAGTTTACATTTTCATGATGAAATAAACACAAAATTAAAAAAAATATATAAGGTACTTGCAATTAATAATAATGCAGTATAATTTATCCTATTTTATTGCTCCTTATATGTTTTGGTTACTAGACATATTTCGAAAAAACGCAAAAAACCGTATCCCCTAATTTTTGGATATTTCTTTTTCACTTCCTAGATCGTACCCTGAAATTAACTCCCAGTATCGAAGTTTTACTCCATATTTATGATTGGGCCATCAAATTTTAAAAATTGGTTGAGTAGCTTTTGACGCTTTTGGACCCTTCGACCAGGGTGGACTTTATGTAACTAAAAAATATTTTAGCTTTCTATCAGTGAAGAATATCAAAGCCAGTTTGTGTAGTTTATTTTTGGCGTTCTTACCAGGATCCTAGCAGACCTCGTATAAAATAGCCTATATTTACCTAAAACAGTTTCTAACAGTATTCATATTTTTAAATAAATTCAACTGTCCATTAAAAGGAATTTATGAATTATGAATTAGTCATAAAGGGTCCCTAAAGGACCCACTTGACCTGAACGAAACGTTAAGAAACTAAGAACAATTTTAATTCCCCAATACTTGATTAACTCTGTTTGCGCCTTTTACCAAAAAAAGAGGCTGAAGGAAGGCTTTCAGCTAGCTTCTTGTTTTAAATACTATTCAGTCGATTTTGACAGGGTTTTATTGATAAACTTACCTTATGAGAATATTTCCTTAGCGACTCTCGAGCCCTTTTTATTAGACTCAAAACAGTATTTGGAATGTTACCAATATATACAAAATAAATGCTACCGGCGTAGTTTGCGCATAAATATTGCTTTGGTTAATTCTGACCAACAAATCGTCAGCGATTAGACATCAAAGTAGCAAAGAGCGGACGTATCCCCATGCGCACTAAGAATTTCACGGAAATTTCGCTGACATTTCTTACGGTTTCCCAATAAATCTCGGATGCTCTGTGTTTGGTAGGAGCGAGTCCGCAAAGTGTATTATGATCGCCTGAAACAATCACAGGCGATTTGTATCGAAAGCAGTAATGCGTTTAAGTCGAGCATCGGAAGACAAACGGCCACAATACAACGAAAGACACAATAAAGTGATTTTACAGCATGACACTGCTCGACCCCAGTAGTAGACGATTGAGGGTGCATGTGCGATTGCCTAAGCTGCAGGTGCAGGATGTTTTTTATCAGTCTTAATAAAAATAAAAACCGCAATGTTACTTCTGGTCTTGTGTGTGTGTGTGTGTGTGTGTGTGTGTGTGTGTGTGTGTGTGTGTGTGTGTGTGTGTGTGTGTGTGTGGGCGTGTGTGTGTGACGTCATCGACGTGTGTAGATTTTGAAATAAAGACGAACGCCTTCGATGGCGTTCGTCTATACTTCAACGATGTCATCCGTGCAGACTTTGAGGAGTCTTCAGTGGTAAAACCGTGTATGTGTATCCTACTAAAGCGAGTGAAATTTTGTGCCGGATTGAAAAATATAAAATTATATCGGTTGTGGTTTTTCGGTAATTAAACATATTACATGTTTGTGGTTTATTAATATACGTACTCCTGTTATCTATGAAATTCTTTTCTGTTTGCAGATGTGTATCATCTCTTCATATAAATATATTTTAGTATTAATGTATTGTTGATATTTTTTTATTTAAAAATATTGTTACTTACTGAAATGTGGTTTGTATAGCCTTCCAGTCGCGCTGCAGACACATACATTCTAGAACATCATCTCTTCTGGAGAAGCCTTCATTTTTGTAGGTGTTTTCTTGTTAAATTTTTTCTATTATTGTAATTAGCTAGGGTTTTTGTGTTAAATTGTTGTAAATGTCTGTTATCATACATATATTTTTTCATTGTTGTAGAATTTAGTAACAAAATTTTTTAATTGTTGTAGAATTTACTAACTAAATTTTAAATTGTTGGAGCATTTACTAAAAAATTTTTTAATTGTTGTAGAACTTACTAACCAAATTTTAAATTGTTAGAGCATTTACTAAAAAAATTTTTTAATTGTTGTAGAATTTACTAACCAGATTTTTTATTTTTTAAAGAATTTTTATCAAGAGAAAAATGGAATTCAGTAAATCGCAAAACAGTAGAAACAACAGCGGTGTTGTCGGCATCCAACAAGGATCTCTCACAGTTGAAGAATTGTTACGAGAGCTAAACGAATTAAGTAAAGTAAAACCATGGCTAAAAATGAGTGAACTGGAAGCTGAAAAATTCTACAGGGCTTATGGCGTTAACCAGCAACAATCAAAATTCGACGCATTAAAGATATAAACAATTGTGGAGTTGGAAGATGGTTTGCTAACGTTACCATTCAAAGTTTAACACAATGAAGAATTCTCCACAAGTAATTAGTCTTAATAGTCACGGAGCAGTAGGGAAAACATATTCGATAGAATTTAAAACAGTAAATGTTATGGATTATTATAATAATGCTTCTTATTATGTTGAAAACAATTAATAATTCTGTGTAATAAATGAAAACTGAAAATTTATATACAGTAAAACCGTCTAGACCCGGACAGGGGGTCTAGACCCGGACACTTTGCACAAATCTTCAAAGTAAGTAGTTTCTACATTAACCTGCTACAATAAACATTTGTTTTTTACGTCATTAGAGAGAGAAAAACATCCTCTAAACAACTGTACCAATAAAAACTACGGCTTTCAACTTCTACTATCTCATTTTATAGGATTACTATCCTCCAGTTTTTCAAAGAAGTAAAATGTGTGTCTAACTTAGATATGTAATTTTCGTCATAATTGTTATATTGTTTTAATTTTGATATGTATGTGTTCAGAATTTTATCGCGCATCATTTAATGACGTTTGAAGTTATATTCGATGTATATATAAAAAAAATACATGGTATATACATATATCAGTTTAGATCCGGACACATTAGTTTATTACACTATGGCCGCGATTCGCACTAGCTGTAACTTCCACTATCCATACGTTATATTCCCGCCAGAATTACGCGGTTTATGCCTCGTTCTGGTGTCATATCGCATGTTTACTTTATAGAGTGGCATACTATGTATTGACCCCTCTCCCTTCTCACAAAATGTTTTGAAGCCTTTGACAGGTTCAAAGACATCAGACGATATAAAACACTGTGCTAACCCCGACGGGAGAGGTTAGTTTGCATGTTATTACATTATTTAAGTAAGTGTCCGGGTCAAGACGGATTTGGGGTGTAGACCCGGACACTTACTAATTATTTTTTATTTTTTTATTTTTATTGATAATGAAATAAATGGGTCAGGGATATAACAAATAATATACGCTCTTTCTAAAAGTAATACTTTTATTGGTGATATCTATGAAAGAAACATGTATAAACATAAAATTATACCAAAAAATGTAAAAAAGTGTCCGGGTCTAGACGGTTTTACGGAATTTCTTTTACTGATATATACCTAACCCTTTCCCGAAAAAAAAAAATAAAACCACAAATATTTTTCTAAAAATATATATTTATTTACAACAAGAAAAACAGATATTTACATCTTATTATTACAATAATGTTTATATATAAAAAAAAAAAAAAAAAAAAAAAAAAAAAAAGAAAAAAAAATTTGCAAGGCATAAAGGTGTTCTCCACATTGAAGGTTGCTGTATGTTATCCTGATTAGTGTCAATTTGGGGTAGGTGAATACTTCTTGCAGGTTCGCACTTGTTGTCACTGGTATAAGCTGTTGGAAATGACGACGAATTTTTTCTTCTTCTTTCAATAAGTTAGCATATAGGAATGATCCACTGCTAGCACTTGATTCATTATATTGCTCTTTGGCATAAAACCCAATGTTCTTAGAAAAATTCTGTTTTCTAACGTTAATTGTGGTTTTGCTATTTCCAAATGTGATAGATTCGTTTCCATACGTGATTGGCTCGATTTCCGATGCAGTTGGTTTTTTTTTCGATTCAGTGATACGTGGAATGCACCAAAAGTTCTCGGCCTAACATGATTAAACTTATTTAAAGGTGGCGTAATTTATGCTCACAGAAAGTATTAAGTCTCTAGTATTCATAAACGCAGTGGACGAGTTTACATGTGTTTTATTTATTCTGTTGTAAAAGTGTAAACTCAATATGTCGACCGTTTCAAAAATTGAATATCGTGTAGTCATAAAATTTCTGACAAAAGAAAGACAAACTCCAGAAGAAGTTAAGGACAGATTGGATGGTGTATACGGTAAAGCTGTGTCAAAGGTTTCGTTTG
Source organism: Brachynemurus nebulosus (assembly GCA_035578155.1). NCBI lineage: Eukaryota > Metazoa > Arthropoda > Insecta > Neuroptera > Myrmeleontidae > Brachynemurus > Brachynemurus nebulosus. Next base: position 94,500,444 of record JAPWDM010000001.1, read on the forward strand.
CGGTACGAGTCACTCAACGACGATGATCGGTCTGGACGTCCAGCAGATTTGATCACTTCCGAAAATATCGCTCTTGTAGAATCGCTACAAAGAATTCGCTTATTATTATAAAGGCATAGAAATGCTTATCCCACCTTATAATAAGTGTACTGAAATAGAGGGCGGTTATATAGAAAAATAAATTCTTTTCACTGTTCTCTCTGTATTTTTTAATACTCAGGCCGAGAACTTTTGGCGCACCCTACGTAGGTTGAAAGTTACCTAACACCGTCCCTTGTGTATCGTTAAATACTAACGCGTTTGTCAAACTTAATTAAAATTTTGCACGATCAAATGATGTTTCAACACCGTCGGCGTTCTTTCAACTAACAGTTCACTGTTTTCACACGATTTAATTTAATACTGTCTATCCGGTTTTAAATACAGACCACGACCACTGACTGATGAAATCATGTCATTAGTTCCTCGTTTCAAGGATACTAAGGACTCGACGGACGATAGTCTGTAAAAGCGGGTGTATCGATGAATTCCCATTTTCACTACCGCCACCAACACCACCACCACCACTGTTATTATCATATTCATCACCATAATCATCATCATTTAATATGTATTTTCTTAACGTCGGGTCAATATCAATAAGCTCATATTTTTCTAATTCACTAATTATTATTGATACTATCCTGCGCCCAATATTATGCTCCTTTAGTTTATCAAGTTTCTTCGCTAATTTATCTCAATGTTTATTATTATTGCTGGAATAATATGCAAAACTTCTTTCCAATAAATTGCGTACAATTTCATACATTTCTTTTCCAACTCGCGTTGTGGTCATTAAATTTTTTAACGCATACACCCAAAGATTTGGATCATACAAGTATTCTTCTTCTTCTTCATCATCATATTCTGAATAATCATTTTGAGGGGTAATGTTTTCAACCGCTATTGTTATCACATTTGAGACGTTTAAAAGGATTTTTATCTTCTTTTTCTTTACCCTCATCGTCCTTTACGGATATATTCGGAAGCTCTTTGATCACTAATATATCTAGAGCAGTTTGTAAAAGCCCAGTCATTTTTGGACTAAAACTTGCTGGCGTAGAAAAATCTTTTTGTTCTTTAGACCTATTATCTTCGTCATTTACAGATTTCAACATATTATGTGCGTTTTTTATTTAAAGGATTAAATTTGGTTTTGATTGCTTCTGCTGCAGCTATCATACTTTCGTGAAAAGAATTCAAAGAAGCAAAGTCGTACGTCTAATATATAGTTTGGATGCCGCAGAATTTTGAAGGATAATTTTAACTTCACGTTCATTTTTCTTGGAATTCCACCTTAAGAAAAATTTAACAGAAATAAACTCAGTTGTGTATTTTGGGTAATCCAACTAAATTCTTTTGTGAACGTGAAGTTAAAATTTAGAACACTGGACAATGGTAGATCTCATATAACATAGCCATAACATAACTAAAATAGTTTAGCTCTCTAACAGTGAAAAAATTTGCCAAATCAGCTAGGTAATTTTTTCTGACGTTTTTGCGTACAGAGAACCCTGGCGGACCCTTAACATAGCCTATATCCATTTAAATTTATTAACTTTTTTAATCTATTGAATTACTCTTTCAATACTTTTCGATTTTTTCCAAACTTGCAAACAAATGTTCTCTCTTTACAATACCTAGAATAGTTTAGCTATACATAAGTAAAAAATTCTTTTAATCGATTAGGTTTTGTTATTTCTAGACATGACTAGGACCCTGGTGGGACTTATATAGCATAACCTATCTCCACCTAAAAAAGTTTAGCTCTCTAGCCGTAAACAAATTCTCGAAATCCGTTGGGTAATTTATTTTTGCTATTACGAAATCGCTAGGTTGGGTGGTTTATTTCTGGCATTTTCGGAGCCGCGAAACCCTGGCGAACGTTATATTACACTGCATATCCATTTAAAATAGCTTATCCTTCTAAAAACTAAAAAAATTTCCAAGTCGGTTGAGTAGTTTATCGTTACCGTTTTTTATTTTAAAAGAACCTGCTGAACTTCCAGGTCCAATATCCATCCAAAATTGTTAAGCTCTCTAGGAGTAAGACAAATTTAAAATCGGTTCGGTAATTTATTTTTGGCGCTCTTGCGTCCCTCGGATTCTGGGGTATTTCCTGTAACATAACCTATATCGATTTAAGATAGCTTAGCTTTCTAAGAACGTAAAAATTTTAAAACCGGTTAGGTAGTTGGATATGGATAATTGATTTTAATGAAAATTTTTTTTAGTAAAAAGGGAGAAATTTTACTACAAAAAGTGAACGTCAAACACGAATCAACGGAAATCTATCAAAAGAAATACATGCAACAAAAACTTGCTTCGATTTAAACTCAGTCTTCCAATGGCAGTTATCTATTATCCGAAACAAATCCGAAACTTTTATTTTCGGATACGGTTTCGATTTCGGATATCCGGTAGTTTCGATTACGGTTACGGATATCCATAACATCCCTAATAAATACGTTGATATGTATCTGGTAGCATGGTATACCGTCAGTGTGGTCAAACACAGTATACACGCGTACAAACACACGCACAGATGTATATATGTAGGCATATATGTCTGTCGGAACCTCGTTATGGACTTTACTCGTTCAATGTCCATCCACCAATGAGACGTCGGGAATCGTAATCAATATCAACTAATGGTGAGTTTGCTGGTTAGGATGTCCGTTCAAGCGACGGGCATTACATAACAACTAACTCCGTATACTGCATACCTTTTGTGTGAGCCACAGAGGTCACTGTATTACGAAATGAGTGAGGGTGAATGGATTAAGGGACAAGTCGTCATAGCGCATGTTCATTATGGTAGATATTGTATAGATTCTAAATAGGTAGTCCTCCTTCCCAACATTTCAAGTTCTTCCAACATTTAAATATCCACTCACTAGATCGAAGTGATCCTATAATGTTAACGAAAACCTATTACAAATCTAAGTAAAATAAAAAATAAATTATTATAATTTAATTAAATTTTATTATTTATGTACCTTTACATATTGTATGTTTTATATCTACGATATATAGAAATCATTTTGAGTGTCAGCGTTGTATTTTTAGTATTTCTTTTGTACACCTTATCAGTTTTACTTATTTAAATCGGCTGTTTTAAATAAAATTATTATGGTATTTGAGTCATATAATTCCAGCGGTAATCTTATTCACTTTTACAATATTTTCTGTAAATAAAATCAAGATTTGTTAACAATTTTCTTTTAAATTCTTAATACTTATTATTATGAACCATTTTTAAAAGATATTTCCTTTTTTAATCTTAAATATTATTGAGTACCATGTGAAATATTTTATTATTATGGCCAATTCTAAGCTGATACTTGAACACTTGATTTTCTTTGGTATATAATATGACAAATTCATTTTGTTAATTAAAATTTACATAGTGACTAAAAACTGGTTCGCTTGGGACTCTGGATATCGACTGGGATCGATTGGGAATATGAGTATTAACGTACGTTTAAATACGAACTTATTTCGCTATACATTAATAAATGTTTCACAGGCACTCGATAATACCTGAAATTAAAAATATAACTGCGTCTCGCATTTAAGAGAGTATATGATTGACTCATTATCGAACTGGAGTGGCTCTCGAATAACGGTTAACTAGCCTAATGGATAACGCGCTTGATTAGCAACCAAAAGATCCGCGTTCGAATCCCAGCGGATCTAGTTTGATGATTGTTCAGTTACTATATGTGAATTTTAATAAATACTTCCTATTTATAAAAATTCTCTACTTAATGCAAAATTTTTGAAAATGATGTTTGGATTAAATTTCTTTTAGAATATATGTAATAGAAATGGCCCAGTTTTATAATAAAATTTTGCGATTAACTTAAAAAATAAAAAATTTGGAAACTATTGTCGTCCAAAAGACGATATACGATAACTAATATACTCTTTTACCCAGTAAGCACGGTGGTATTATCCTGTTTATTCAAAATAGTGTTTTTCGACATGAAGTTGAAAAAATTTTAAATTTAGAATGAGAAACTATAAGAAAAATGTTACCTAGAAATTTATCAAAATATGATAGTTATTAAAATATGATTAAGGTACAAAAATACTTTTTATTGAAATAAATAGTTGTATGCTTAGTTCATTATCGTTAGATAAAGAACACTGGGGATTCACAGAAAGCAAAGTCATCTTTAGTTTCTGCATAAATACTAAATTCTGTTCTATATTAAAGCACAATGTTTTTTTTAAGTTATTCCACGTGGGACAACATGATTTAGTTCTATTAAAGGTTCCAAGACTTATAACTACTTTTTATAATGTAATAAAATAACAAAAAAAATAACAATTTATTATTGTTATAGACTGGATATTACTTATTGTAATGGTTCTATGAAAAATGCGCACAAGAAATTTGCTCACACGAAAATTCCTCACAGTGATAAATGCTCACGCGAAATTTCCTTACACAGAAAATTTCCGCACACGAAAAAATGCTCACACAAAACAATACGCACAGTAAAGTGTTTCTGTATATCAAATTTCATAGAATTTAGTTCAGTCACTTCGCTGTAGTTAACTAACTAGTTTTGTATCCTATATCCTACAATTCTTTAATCGGGGTAAGATTATTCTATGTGTTGATTTAGGGTAAATAGTCTCTGTGTACAAAATTTTTCAAATTCGGGTTAGTTAATTGGGTATGATTGAAAATATGTTTTGTATCTCCCCAAGAACCTACAGCCAGGATAAATTTTATCCTATGTATTAATCCAGTTTATAAGGAGTTTGTATGTAAAATTTTATCAAAATCGGTTCAGCCGTTTTGGCATAATGGAGCAACAAACATTCAAATATCCAAACATCAAAACATCCAAACTTTTACATTTATAATATTATTAAGATTTTTATACCAAACTGTATTCAATAAATTGGTACAGCTGTCATCAGGATAAAATTATAATTTGTGTTAATCCAAATCATTATAATAAATGTTTGCTCCTATACTATATACTATAATTTGTATTTGCTCCTATAGAAATATTCTATCGACATAACGAGATCGGTAATTTAGTATTCCAAGGTGTCAAACTTTTCATTAAATAACTTATTTGTATTAGAAATTTATGAAATATTAATTTTGTGTCACCTATTTATTAATAATGTGGGCAATTTTTTGTGTCCATATTTCTATGTGAGCATTTTTCCTGTACGCATTTTTCTGTATGAGCATTCTACCGTGTGCGGAATTTTCTGTGTGAGGATTTTTTTGTGTGTGCATTTTTCTGTACGTGAAATTTTCTATGTGAGCATTTATCACTGTGAGGAATTTTCGTGTGAGTAAATTTCTTGTGCGCATTTTTGTGGTCACCGATTGTAATGAAACTTCGATCTACTGTAGAACAGTAAAATGTTAGTGATAAGTATAGGGTGATTTTTTTTAGCACAATAGAAATTAAATTGAAATCAAAGACGTACCATTAAGTTGAAAGTAAATTTTTTTGTTATTTCACAAAGAATTTTTTGACATCTACTGTACGAAAGTAATTTCTGGCATGTCTTCATCACGACTACTATATTCTGTCAATCCAATTTTGAAGCACAATATCAAATAATTGAGACCTTGTTTTGATTAATAACACGAATTTTGTAGACTTCCAAAATATCAATTGTTCCTGGTTTATCAGCATAAATTAAAGACTTTTTATGTCTCTAAATAATTCATTGGCGTTAAGCCATTAACTCATCCGCGGCCAATTCATCCGACCATTTTTATCAATTTTAATACATTTTTATAAATTACACTGCATGCCATGATTTCGGTACCCGGAAATTGATTGCTCTTATAGTTTTCTGTTAGCTAGAGTATATTGGCAGTGTTTGTCTTTTGTTTCTATCACATCTTGTTTTTGAGGTACACACCGATAACTTTTCTTGAACTATTGAGAGAAAGAAAAATCGTTTGTATTGGTCACACGGATAATTAATCACAGAGCCGAAAACGCATAACTCTTAGGCTGCCTGTTCACGATCAGTAATACTGTCAGTATTTACTGACAAAAATAGTGAATCACTATTTTTATTGTATAAATTATATATACGAATACTTCAGTATTATCAATCCACGATCAGTAATAATGTCAGTATTTCTAAATACTGACAGTATTTAGACATACTGACAGTATTTCTAAATACTGACAGTATTACTGATCATATACAGGCAGCCTTTGTGAACAGTTTGTTAAATGCATATAACAGAATGGGTTGCCGGACGTCATTGAAAATTCATTTTTTTCGTTCCTATTTCTCTTTTCTTACTTCAAATCTTGGAGCTGTAAGTGATGAACTAGGGGAGCGGTTTTACCAGGATATAAAGAGGCTTGAAGAACGGTTTCAAGGTCGTTTGGATGCAGCTATGTTAGGAGATTACTGTTGGCGTTTGAAGCGAGAAAAAAAACTTAAATATTTTTCATATTTTTGTGTACAATAGGTACTTTTCACTATATATTTTATATTTTAATGTGTGCAAATATTTTAATGATAAGTTTTGTTGTTGGTTTTGCTCGAATTATAGTTTAAATAAATTATAATAAAATTTCTAGTAAATGTTTTTACTTACCCAATATCTCCAAAAATCACAAAAAATACACAAACTGATTTTAATAACTAAAATAAAATTAACTACTCGATTAACTTAAAAAACGAACAATTAAAATAGAAAATTAACTTAAAAATTATGTACTTTTAAGACGAAATTCACTAATTTAAGTCACTAATAAACGAAATTCACTATTATAATTAAGACAAAAAACTAGATATTAATGGCTAAAATATTATATTATTAAACTAAAAATGAAAATTCACAAAAATAATTTTTGCTTTAAGCATAATTCACAAAGATAGATACAAGTGGTACAATACAATATCCATCGGTATATGAAACACGTATTAACTCGAGTGTATTACTCGCATTCCAACATATGTATTTTCGCAAAATAAGCATTTTTTTATTTTTTATATAAATAAGGCTAATATTTTTATAGATAATTTTGTAAAAGAAATTTTTATTAAAACTTAATTATGAATTCATATTCATACAATAACATCTGAACTTTAACTTTTTCATTTTTTTGGAAATATTACATATATTAACACTCATCATTGAATAAAAGATTGCTTACAAATTATAATTAATACTCAGCGGTATGATATACATATATCAAAAATTGCTCGGAAGTATTATCGATTGATACCTAGTTCAAAAATTGATTTAAGGATGGGATGTGAATAAAAAAAAATCGATTTTCTTTTATAATTAATATTCGGCGATATGATATATATTAAACATTACTCAGAAGTATTATCGATTTATACCTAGTTCAAAAATTGATTTAGGGATTCGATGTGAATAAAAAAATCGATTTTCTTTTATAATTAATATTCAGCGGTATGATATATATCAAACATTGCTCGGAAGTATTATTGATTTACACCTAGTTCAAAAATTGATTTAGAGGCGAGACGTGAATAAAAAATCGTATTTTTGTTTTATAATTTTTATTAAATATATGTAAAAATTGATGGTAATTAATACACGGTATTCGAAACATTCTAGGTCGAATTAAATTTGTGTTTAAATTTGTCAAATTTAATTCGACCTAGAATGTTTCGAATGCCATGTATCTCCGAACCCTTTGAGGCACAAACGAAAAGGAAAAAGGTACAAACGTGTGGAAATAAAGCTCTCTTAAATGCCGTCTTCATATTTTCTATGTCTCTAAAAACACAAATTTAATTCAACCTAGAATTTTTCGAATACCATGTATCTCCGAACCATTTGAAGTACAAACGAAAAGAAACAAGGTACAAACGTGTACAAACGAACGTCTATAAAATGCCGTCTTCTTATTTTCAATGTCTCTAAAAACACAAATTTAATTCGACCTAAAATGTTTCGAATACCATGTATCTCCGAACCCGTTGAGGTAAAAACAAAAAGAAAAAAGGTACAAACGTGTACAGACGAAGCTCTATAAAATGCCGTCTTCATATTTTCAATGTCTCTAAAAACACAATTTTAATTCAACCTAGAATATTTCGAATTCGATGTATCTCCGAACCCTTTGAGGTACAAACGAAAAGAAAAAAGGTACCAACATGTGGAAATAAAGCTCTCTTAAATGCCGTCTTCATATTTTCAATGTCTCTAAAAACACAAATTTAATTCGACCTAGAATGTTTCGAATACCATGTATCTCCAACCCTTTGAAGTACAAACGAAAAGAAAAAAGGTACAAACGTGTACAGACGAACCTCTATAAAATACCGTCTTCATATTTTCAATGTCTCTAAAAACACAAATTTAATTCGACCTAGAATGTTTCGAATGCCGTGTATCTCCGAACCCTTTGAGGTACAAACGAAAAGGAAAAAGATACAAACTTGTGGAAATAGAGCTCTCTTAAATGCCGTCTTCATATTTTCAATGTCTCTAAAAACACAAATTTAATTTGACCTAGAATGTTTCGAATGCCATGCATCTCCGAACCCCTTGAGGTACAAACGTGTACAAACGAAACTCTATAAAATGCCGTCTTCATATTTTCAATGTCTCTAAAAACACAAATTTAATTCGACCTAGAATTTTTCGAATACCATGTATCTCCGAACCATTTGAGGTACAAACGAAAAGAAAAAAGGTACAAACGTGTACAAACGAACGTCTATAAAATGCCGTCTTCATATTCTCAATGTCTCTAAAAACACAAATTTACTTCGACCTAGAATGTTTCGAATACCATGTATCTCTGAACCCGTTGAGGTTCAAACGAAAAGAAAAAAGGTACAGACGTGTGGAAATGAATCTCTGTTAAATACCGTCCTCAAATTTCCAATGTCTCTAAAAACACAAATTTAATTCGATCTAGAATGTTTCGAATGCCATGTATCTCCGAACCTTTTGAGATACAAACGAAAAGAAAAAAGGTACAGACGTGTGGAAATGAATCTCTGTTAAATACCGTCCTCAAATTTCCAATGTCTCTGAAAACACAAATTTAATTCGACCTAGAATATTTCGAATACGATGTATCTCCGAACCCTTTGAGGTACAAACGAAAAGAAAAAAGGTACAAACGGGTACAAACGAACCTCTGTCGAATGACACTAATAAAATTAAAATGTCTAAAAGTTAGGCGCTGGTCATTTTAGCGAATTTTCAGAATGAAAATCCAGCTATTACAGCAGCTCTTATGGTAAGACCTAAGCCCGGGACTATGGCAGAAATTTGTTTTGGAGCCTCTAGAACTCGAAAATCTACTTCACTAAAATTTATATATATATAGATATATATATATATATGTATTTATGTGTGTACGCGATAGCTGTCGAACGAAGCATTTAATTGTTACGAAATTTGGTAAAATCGTTAATTGTTCAAAACGCTTGGATAAGTTCGTTAGCCAGACACATCCGATGCCACAGACCGGATATTTTGGGCTTTAAAGTCTTTTTTTTGTGTTTTTGATCAGAATTTAAAACTTTTTCAAAAATTTTATTACATTATCAAAAATTTCGTAAGAAGTTATATCAGAGAGCTTTTTATACTTTTCTTCTATATAACGTGGTTCTTAAGAAAAATCAAAAATAATCTCTTTTTAAAAGTCTCTTTTTATTTGTTATTTCACTCTACCTCGTTTGATTTTTCTATTTAATATATATTGTGTTTATAAATGTGTCTAAGGGTGTTTCGTCACTAGTTATTTCTATTACCTAAATATATGTCAGATTTCTTTAATTAAACATTATGAATAATGTCTTAATAAATTTATAAAGTTATATTATAAATGTTAATCAATTAAACTGTACTATTTATTTGATTAAATAAACTTTTGACATATTTTTTTTGTGGTGTTGAATGGCCCTTAGCTATTTGTAAACGAAGTGCAAATTTTGATAATGTTAGTTTTTTGTTTTGTTTTTTTATAACAATCTGTCAAATGGAATCATTTTTAAATATATGCATATAATATGCATGCATGTATATAACCTAATTATAAATATTTTTGTTTTAACACATTATATTTATTATTTTGAAAATTTTCTTATTTAATTTTAAATAAGATGAACTAAATTAGAAAAAACTAATTGATGGTAAGGAAATTTTATAAAAAAAATATATATTTGACAAGATTTTGATGACATATAATTGGTATACTTTGGAATTAAAAACAAAGTACATGGGTACAATATAGTGTTTTTAACAGAAAATAAAGTTTTTGGAGCAACTAAACAGTGCCGGAACAACTAAATTAGCTATGTACCAGGAGCCAGCAGTTACGAGCCTCGCGCTTGTGTCCAAAAAAAACAATACAAATTCACACAACATGAGTTATTTAACAAAAAAAAAAATAGAAAAAAACGAATTTTGGCTCAACTTACATTTGAATGTTAAATCAAATCTACATAAGTGACATTTTTGACAGAATTGACTTTTTGCTAAAATAGTAAAGTATGAAAATATATGCAAACGGATTGTTTGGTGTAAAAAGCGCACAAAAAAGAACTTGTAAAAACACCAATAAAATTATGTATCATTTAATTAAAAATAAATTTTAATCGTTCTTAAAATATTTTACATTGTTACACATATAATTTAATTTCCATTAATAATTGTTAATGAATTTTAACCTCTTTACACACGACAGTTAGCTATTCAAACATTTTTACATTTGTGATTAAGTGTTAATTCGTTGTTGAAAACATTCATCACAAAAGATTGGAAATTTCTTTAATGTCAAGTAGATTGCTTGTCTACAATTTAATTGAAATACTCATAAAACAATCTAAAAAATAAAAAAATACATTACATAATTATTAAATTTTTTGAAATATTTAACATCTTACCTGAATGGGGTTATAAGTTCCAAAATATGTTACAACCTTTCAAAATGTTGAACAATAATCCTATTTCAAATTTTAAATTTGTAATTCAATATCGACTAGATAAAATGTTTACAAATGAAAATGATTTCTACACACTAACTAAAAAAGTAATAGCCCATTTTCTGAACAAAGGAATAGACATTAAAGTTAAATATTAATTGTGAAAATTAATTGTGTAAATTTAACTTTAATGTCCATTAAAGAGATTAAATATTAATTGTGTAGACAACCCAGCAGAGGGCAACAAGTTATAAACAACAAAGCAAATTCCTCAAAGCGGCAAATTTAAATAATAAATAAATAATTATAATTTTTTGTTTAGTCTATTTAAGAAAATAATTAGTCAATTAAATAAGTGTTAATTTATAATTTATTGAAGTAATAATTTTGATTACTAAAATCTAAATCTTTTTGACAATGATTTATTATTAAATAATCAATATATAGATACATAATACAATTAGAACAAATGTTATAAAATTTTGTGAAAAGCACACAGCCAAGGTTACTTAACGGATTTCGACTAGTGAAGTGTCTATGAATAGAGCATCATATCAGGGGTGACACAAGAGAGCCTGAATTTTCAAATTTGGTTTCATTATTAGTTGTTATCGTTAGTTACGGAGCCACAAATTTTAATTTTTTTCCAAAGCAATTACACGTAAAGTAAAATAAATTGTTTATTCATTTCTCTTATAGAAATGGATAAACAGATCTCAGGTAACTGTACTATTATTATTTAAATTAAAATAAGATGATTTTGTTAGTATAAGTGAGGGCAAAATTATCACCCAGGACCTTGGGACCCCAAAAAAACTTCTTCATACTAAACAGCTGGGCGGATCTCAAGAAGATGTTGCAAAAATTAGATATGCTACTGAAATATGAATATTACTTGCTTTTATAGTATTAATTATTTAAGTAACTGTTTTGTACAGAATTTCAGAATAGCGAATTAAAAAGTGAAGTAAGGTTAAGATTGTTCTCCAGAACCTTCTAATAGGGATCACATTAAATAGCTGAATGGTGCGGACAATTAAATCGATCCCCAAGTTACCCTTCAAACACTATTGGAATTCCAGAAAAAGATGAAAGTAGCGTTAAAATTGTTATTCTCCAAGAAGGGTCTAAAACTGAAGAATATCTAAAACTATTATTACGGATATCAGAGCAAAGGTCTCAAACTAAAGCTACAAAATACAAAAATGTGTTCCATTGCACGAAATTATATAAATCAAAATTAAAACAAAAATAAAACAAAACAGACACCTGAGTGAAGCCGCAGGACGGAAAGCAGAAAAAAATTAGAAATTTTTCTGTTACTTAAGTAAAAATTCATTTAACTATTAAATTATTATTTTAAGCGACTTTCCATTTTGGAACTTAATTTATGACGGAGAATGTCATGGAAAGATCTGAGTTCGGGACTATACGGCAGAAATTTATTTAAAAACACACACACACATATATATATATATATATATATATATATATATATATATATATATATATATATATATATCTATATCTATATATATATATATATATATATATATATATATATATATATATATATATATATATATATATATATATATATATATATATAGATATGTATATACAGGATATAAAACAAATAACTCTCGTCCTTTTGTGGAGGGCGACTCCTAGCAAACTGTAGACACTAAAACCGCAGGAATTTTTTCGAAATTAACAGTCGCGTCACCCCTCAAACGGATAAGAGTCATTTCCTTTACACCCTGTATATAATATATGCACACATACATATATACATATATATATACATATATATATATATATATGTATGTAGGTGTGTATATATATTATATACAGGGTGTAAAGGAAATAATTCTTATTTCCTATATCGAGGGGTGACGCGACTGTTAATTCCGAAAAAAATCCTGCGGTTTTAGTGTCTACAGGGTGCAAAGAGTCACCCACAAAAGGACAAGAGTTATTTGTTTATATATATATATATATATATATATATATATATATTTGTGTGTGTGTCTGCGCGATAACTCTCGAATGAAGCATTAAATCCTTACGAAATTTTGTTAGAAGTTCAAAAGTCTCAAAAGCTGGGGCGAGTTCGTTAGCTGATATGTCCGATTTATAGAAGCCATTTTTCACCATTTTTAGTGATTTTTTGGTTAAACTTATTTAAATGCATATGTGCTATACTATATGTGATCCGCCAGGGTCCTGGGGACTCAAAAGTAAAAAATTAACTACTCAACCGATTTCGAAAATCTTATCACTGTTATAGAGTTAAACTATTTTAGATGGATACAAGTTGTTATATGAGATCCGTCAGTGTCCTATCTTTGAAAATTCGCTATGTTATGCAGGTGCTGCGACAGGGGTATTTTAAATTTGTTCTAGGTGTTTACCCTTCGAGGTACAAACAAAATAAAATGCGGTACAAACGGGTACAAACGAAGTACAAACGAGCTATATTATTTATTTTTAAATTTTCGAAAGTCGGGCGCCAGGTTCACACCGGTGTATTTTCGTTGGTAATAGTAAATAGGATTAATGATTTACAGAACCAATAATGGCAAATAATTAATTAAATTTCAATAAATTTAGATCAGAAACATTCAAGTTAAGAATATCAGTAAGAAACAATATGTATGATATTAAATAAATATGTAGTAACTTTAGCTATTATGTAGTTTTAGCGAATTTCCAGAATGGAATTCAGCTATTACAGCCACTGTCATGACGCGACCTGAACTCGGGACCATGGCAGAAATTTGTTTTGAGGTCTCTAGGAACCGAAAATAATATTCACTAAAATTTATATATATATATATATATATATATATATATATATATATATATATATATATATATATATATATATATATATATGTCCGCACGATAACTCTCGAACGAAATGTCCTAGGTTTACGAAATTTGGTGAGAACGTTGGAAGTCGAAAAATCTTGGATGAGTTCTTCAGCCAGACACGTCGAATGCCAGGAACATGGTTTTTGTTCTCGCAAAAAATTAGTTTTTTGCCAAAATTTCCACTTATTCAAAAATTTTTGCGAAATTTTTTTACACCATTTAAAAGAGAAGAAAAAATTACATAAAAAAGGTCTTTAAACTTTTTTCTATGTCAACTAGTTTCCGAGAAAAACGATGTTGTTTAGAATGTGATTATTTTATCGTATAAAGTGTGAATTTAATCACATCCTTAGTACATATTCGACACAATTTGGATATTTTGTATATAACGTATATTATATGCATACGATATCCTTTTTGATACGATCACATAATTTTATTGTGATACATGTATAAGGGTACAAGACCATTTTATTATCCGTACTACCATTATGCGTACGGTTTGTGTGTGTTGTATATACATATACAGTCTACGTGAGAAAATTTTTAAAGTAAACAAAGATTTTTATGTAAACAAGTCTTAAATTTTAGCGAATTTCCAGAATGGAATTCAGCTATTATTTAACATATACAGGCGATTATTTTGAAAGTTAACATAAATATATGATAAAATTTCCAGAATGGAATTCAGCTATTACAGCCACTGTCATGACGCGGGGGGCATGACCTGAGCCCGGGACTATGACAGAAATTTGTTTTGAGGTCCCTAGAAACCGAAAATAATTGTCACTAAAATTTATATGTATATATATATATATATATATATATATATATATATATATATATATATATATAAATATATATATATATATATATATATATATATATATATATGTATATATATACATATATACATATATATATACATATATATATATATATATATATATATGTATATATATATATATATATATATATATATATATATATATATACATATAAATTTTAGTGACAATTATTTTCGGTTTCTAGGGACCTCAAAACAAATTTCTGTCATAGTCCCGGGCTCAGGTCATGCCCCCCGGTATATATGTTATATATATATATATATATATATATATATATATATATATATATATATATATATATATATATATATATATATATATATATATATATATATATATATGTGTGTCCGCGCGATAACTCTCGAACGAAGTATCCAATTTTTACGAAACTTGGTGAAAACATTGGAAGTCCCAAACCCTTGGGTGAGTTTGTCAGCCAAACACGTCGGATGCCAGGAACATTGGTTTTGTTCTTGAAAAAAATTAGTTTTTTGCCAAAATTTCCACTTATTCAAAAATTTTTGAAAACTTGAAAGTCGTCCAAGAATGGAATTCAGCTATTACAGCCACTGTCATGACGCGACTTAAACCCGGGACCATGGCAGAAATTTGTTTTGAGGTCCCTAGGAACCGAAAATAATATTCACTCAAAGGCTATTGGCGGATAAGCATGGGTAGAAATGCCCCCGCACGAATTGTGTTGGTTTTTTTTTCTGCTAACTGCTTTCGATATAAGATTACAATTTACTGAGTTTCAACCCTTAAAAACTCACCCTTTGGGGGTAAAAAATTATTTTTTGAAAATCAAAAAAAATTTATAACTTTTTAGTGGCTTGACGGATTTGGCTGGAATTTTTATATGTTTTAGATACCTCTATAGTGTACCTCAGAAAAAATTATCAGCTTCAAAAAAAAATTATAACCCCCCCAAAAAAATTGTTTAATTTTTCAATATTTTTTTTCATCAACTTGTAGCTATAGTACAATCATCAAAATTTTTTTGCAGGCTTCCTACTATGACCGATATAACATATAATTTTTTCAGATTTTTTCTCCGGGTGCGTCATAGTTAAAAAAAATAAAATGTCCAAAAGGATTTTTTTTTTCGAAGTTATGTTCGTTGTACAATCACCAAAATATTTCTACAGGCTCCTCACTATGATCAATAGAACATATAATTTTTCCAGAATTTTTTTCCGGGTGCATCATAGTTAAAAAAATTGAATGTCCGAGAATATTTTTTAGAGATAGGCATAGGCTTCCGAGTACTCAATCGATTGGAAATCGTTTACACATTTTGAATATGTTCATAAAAACATTTGTGATTGCTTAGTTTTCGAAAAAAACAAATGGTCGACTCAAATCTTCAAATTCCGCAATCAGCTAAACACTTTGGTGAAAAAAATTTTGGTGATTGTACCATAGCTACAAGTTGATGAAAAAAAATATTGAAAAATTAAACAATTTTTTTTTTTTTTTGGGGGGGGGGGTTATAATTTTTTTTTGAAGTTGATAATTTTTTCTGAGGTACACTATAGAGGTATCTAAAACATATAAAAATTCCAGCCAAATCCGTCAAGCCACTAAAAAGTTATAAATTTTTTATAACATTTGTTTTGGACATTTTTCGTGAAAAAAATTTGGCGGAATGAGGCGGAAAAATCACATAAAGAAGGTTTTTTTTATTTACAATTACTCTATATCAACTTGTTTCCGAGAAAAACGTACTTTTGTAAATGGAAATTCGCTATGTTATGCAGGATGCTGCGACAGGGGTATTTAAAATTACAAAGATTATTTTTCTGCAAATACATAGCAACTAACAATTTGTATGATTTTTTTATCAATTGGCCACAGATTTCTATATACAGTAATAAAAAATTGATATTTTACGGTTTTTCGTAAATTTCAATGGTTGGACCAAAAATTTTACAAAACCCTTTCTTAGCGAGCGCCAACGACCCAACAGAGACCTACATGCCAAATTTCAAGTTTATAGGTATTGTAGTTTTAGAGATTTTGTGATACGAGTAGATGAGTGAGTGGATAAGTGGTATTTCGCTTTTATATATATATATATAGAGAGAGAGAGAGAGAGAGAGAGAGATATTTTAATTATTGTTCAGAAAAATTAAGTTTTAACTTTTAAATTAGATGGAACAAATTGGGAATAAAAAATTATATAATAATAATAATAATAATAATAATTTATTTGTCTTTCGATTTTTTCTT
Organism: Brachynemurus nebulosus; assembly: GCA_035578155.1. Taxonomy (NCBI): domain Eukaryota; kingdom Metazoa; phylum Arthropoda; class Insecta; order Neuroptera; family Myrmeleontidae; genus Brachynemurus; species Brachynemurus nebulosus. Next base: position 94,517,372 of record JAPWDM010000001.1, read on the forward strand.
TTACAAATCATGATAAAGAGTTTGGTTTACAATCAGATAACAAATATTAAATTTTATTTGATTAGGGACTAATTACAGTTGATTTATTTGTTCACTTCGGAATAAAAAGCATTATTTAAAAGGATTTTGATGATTAAAATATTCAAAATAATTTTTTTTTTGTTTATAGACAACTAATTAAATAATTGAGTTTCTGATGCAGAAATTACGGGCCACAATGGAGCAATTTGAGAACAATTTAGCCATATGAACAACAAAAAAATTTTTTCCGGCGAAAACTACCGATGCCAACTTCCTGCCAGTAAATAACAGTTTGCTGTTGTATTGCGATTTTTAAAAACAACATTTTAGATACCTATGATAGAGAAGGAAACTAAAATAATTTGTTATTTGTACGTGCATTTTTTGAGGGTGACAGGACTGTGTTGTCATCATTTATAGCTAAACAAGCTCGTCAAGGCGACTACAACACCGAGTTTCACTAGAGCTCCTTGTATTTAAATCCTAAAATTAGTCTTATTTGGCTACTAATTTTGCAAAATATGTTTAGACATACTTTTACTAATTCGAAGGCGTAGATTTTAAAAATGTATGTGTCATCTTAGTCTAAGATTGTGTTTTATGTGTTTTTATAGGTCATTTAGAAGTTTTTGGAAATATTTTCTTCTGAATTCCGTGTTTCGGGGAGCTGCATGCATTATTTTATAGAACTCTTAGAATCCTACAAGCAAATATATAACACTTATGCAACTGAAGGAAGAAAAGTCCAAAACTAAACATTTTGGTGCAACTTGAAAACGCAAAGCTAGCTTGGCCTACTATTCCAGCTATGAAATGCATGAACGCTACCATGGAACTCAGTACCCAGGTTGAACCTTCGGCAGATTCACCTTTCTTATCCGGAGGGGTCCTTTTATAATACTTATACTTCTTTTAGAGCTAATAGTAGCTGGATTGAGTATTTTGAATAGGTATTTGGAATTTTATAGAAAGTTACCAATGTGTCTGGTGCTAATTTTATTACAATTTTTGAAAGATATGAATTTGAAAAAATTACAGTTCCATGACAAATCACCAAATATTAACGAAGAAGATGAATTGCAAAAAATACAAAATCTATTTAGATCGGAATATGTTAAAGATCTCTATTTATGTTAAAACTCATCTAAATCACAGATTCTGATTTAAAAAGTGTGAAAATATAATATAATAAAGTTTAAGGTCAGATTTTTAGACAAATTTTAATTTTTTTGTACACACCTTCTAGCTCTAATAATACTGTTGAACCTTTTTTATGCGGTATGTAGGGATCGCATAAAAAAAATCGCACAAAAAATATTTTCAAAAATATAATAAACAGTTATAAAAAGTTTAGTTCGGTCCAGATTATAAAAAAAAACTTTTTTTATGCGGTGGATCGAGACCGCATAAAAAAAGTTTCATCGAAAATACATAACTAAAAATGCTCAAAACCTCACGACTTCTTTAGAAGTTGCTTTTCTAAACAAGATAAAGCATTAATTTACACGTGGGAACATTTTATTTCATTTTTATAATATTACGAAAATTGTGAAAAATTCATCTGTTAAAAATTAAACGATGCAATTACTTATGTTCTTATGCAGTGTACTATTTAAATGTTTAAAAGCCATTAAAAAGAATTTTTATCAAAGAAAGTTATTACAGTTAATGTTTAAGTTTTTACTTTCTCTTGAGTTTGATTCACATTATGTATTTAATATGACCCTTTTTTAAAAAACCGCAAAAAAATCGCATAAAAAAAGACCATATAAAACAAGTTATCAAGTGCAAGTTGTACTTGCGCTAACAGTGTTTCGTACAATCAGTTGGATTTATGAATTTGTTGTGTGTTGGATATGAAAGTCAATGAAATATTTTTCTTAATGAATAAATTTTATTCCTAAAGTAAACCATACTTTCATTTTCAAAAGATCGTATAGTTATCTTGTTCTGTTTACGTTTACCAGAAATGAACAGTGATATTTACTAAATGAAATAAATGTATTAAGAGTCATCTTTTTTCAATAATAATAAATTATCAGCAGTACTGTTTGTTATAAAAATTGTATCAGATAATATTAAGTCCGAAAACTATTAAAATATTTTTTCAATTTTTTGAATAGCTTGAATTTTATTATTTCTATGGATACCTAACAAAATTTTACAAATATTATTATATAATATTCAGATAATATAAATAATATATTTTTTCGACTCCTGTTGAAGAACACACCCATTACATATCCGTTAATTTTTGAGAAAGTTAGGCATTATTTAAAGGTGTGGAGGAATGATCATTACTCAATACCTTTCGACCAATGAAATCACTGTATTAACCATTATTCAATAGGTTTGCGATTGTTTTGTGAATAATATATCTATAAGTTTTAATTTCATATATGTTGCGTAGTAACGTCTAATTAAACAAAGTCGTTTGTATTTTGTTTTCATCGTTTGTACATATATAAACATTTAATAAAATTAGAGATAGATTAGAAAATTGTATTGTTTTGTTTTAAAATTTATATTCAATTTTATTTAAATCAAAAAGGAAAAAAGTCGTACAAAAAATATCGTATTCTACTCGCTTGCAATGGCTATTACTCACTCAGATGCATTACGACACTCGCCTCCTAAACTCGGCTCGTGTCGCAATTTCATCTTCGTGAGTAATAGCTGTCATTATCTGCTTCTTGAATAATATACTATTTTGTGTATAAATTTACCAGTTATTCCTTACTTCTTTTTTAATTTATGAAACTTACTTTCCAAAAAAATTACCAAAATACCCGTTTAATATAATAGTAATACAATTATTGATTAAGAACAACTTGATCAAAGCAAAATATGTCATCAACTTTTCTTCTTACATGCCAAGGAAGTTGTGCAAGGAAATTCAGGTTTGATAACTTTCGCTCAATCGACTCCTAATGTTTGTGAATTTTTTCAGGTTTTTCTGAACAATCTTTCAGTAAAAAGGGCCGGGGAAATCAATTTTAATGATGTTTTTTTCCAAAAAAAAGGGTAAAAGTATGTAGTTATGTTTATTACTGACTTCGTGCTTTAATAAGTTTTCATTTTATACCTTACTCGGTGCTCTTGGCAAAAGATTTTATTTTTACTTTCCAGGTTATCCTCTAAAATTAACCCCCCGAATCGAAATTCAACTTCACATCTGGAATTAGGCCAACACACCCTATCTCCGTGCTAAGTTTCAAATTTTCGCGTCAAGTGGTTTCAGAGGAAATTGCCTGTGACACTCGGACGGACACCGAAGTGATTGCATAAATGTTCCGTTTTGTCAATTTTGGTACGGAACACTAAAAAGATTTAGTTGTACGTCCCACCTGTCACTATGCCAGTGACGTAGAAATAAAGCCAATTTTGGGTATATGGAGAACAATAAATGTATTAACAATTCTTGTAGAGAACATAAATTATGTAAAGTACAGTCCTGCAGTCAATATCTATATTATTTATAACTGTATTATCTAGTTATTGACGAAAATTAACCTCGGCTACCACTAAACTTAGTTAATCATATAGACGAAAACTCACACATGTACATTTTCTAAACATTCCTATGCGTAACATACATACGTATGACTGCGCCTGTATTATTACACATTTCTATACATATGTATATTTATCTGAATTGTATAGCAATGTCAGCCATTTTGTTACAATCGATCAAAAGGGAGCTGTTGAGGAAAATGAAGTTTTAGGAATGATGGACAAGCAACCACAGTTTCAGTGGAAAGAGTCCTATATAAGGAGAACGTCTTATGATAGAAAGAGTATTCATATATTCCCATTACTCTTGCGAAGTGGGTGTTTGGTATGGTTTAAGTCATACATCACAGACTGGTAGAAGAAAATACGACAGAAGATAGATTGACGTGAGTGAACACATAACAGAGAAGCACCAAGTAAGTATGGTAAGCTTTGAAGTTGACGTCACAAAGCATCACCAGCACACTGCTACAATATTTAGTGTATGCGGAGGGATAGACACAGTCGAATACCACGATACACGGATAATACACGGCGAATGAGAAATAACTTTCCAAACAAAACATCGTACAACATTTTAAAATACAATCTCGCACTTAACGAGAAATTTTCTGGAATTTTTTTTTTTTAAATGCAAATTAAAAAGTTAGAATGTGAGTTAAAAATGTAAAAGGAAGTAAAGTTACATTCATGAAATAGGACAGTTTATAATTAGTAATTTCATAATCTCGTTTTTCGAAATATCTGAAACTTTTTCTGTACGGCCAGTAAAGAGTGATCCAAAATTTCACCGCTTTTGTGTATCTCATTTTGATTCAAAAGTGATCTAAATAATAGTTTATGGTGATGCTTTAAAGTGGACAAAATTTCAAGTTGAGCATGGTTCTTGTTTTGGAGTAATGATGAGTCGAACCTACTAGTTGATCTGTTCACGGCAAGATGAACCTAATATTCTTGGCGATCTCGTCCATTATGTTCAAGATTCTCAAATACGCAAAGTATACCATTTTCTATGTAAATTCTTTTCTTCCTTTCAAATCTATCATTGTATGTTACCAGAAACACTGTTCAAGTGAGCTGAAAATATTCGAATAATTTTTACTTTATATTCAACGGCTGTTGAAATAAAATTTTTAGTCTAACCGTAGAAATTTACGAAAAACAGCAAAATGTTAATTTTTTATTACTGTATACAGATATCTGTGGAAACATTTATAAAAAAATCATGCAAATTAATTTATTGCTAAGCATTTGGAGAAAAATAATTTTGGAATTTTTTATTTATACTACTAGCCGTATGCCCGATGGGATTTCCCCTCGACAACATCTTTTTATTAGGTACTCACTTTCTGGTCACTTTTAATGTTTTTCAAAAGCCTAAATCAATATCCGCGTTTCTAACTTCAGAAATGACGAATTTTCCATATGAACTTTCATTTTCTGTTTTAACCCCTTAGGGAATAAATTCCCAGAAACAACTGACTTTTATTTATAAACAGAAGCCTAAACGTCAATTTTCATAACTCCTGTGCTTAATTTAGTTCTTCTAAACCCAATAGTTTAGATTGTGTGTTGTCTGTCAGTCAAAATTAAAGATTCATTAAATAATATATTTACTTTAATAGCCATATAGTAACATATTTTTTATTACTCATGCGGGAGAAGTACTAACTTGGCGGACACATTTTTGTACGCAAAATAGCTGTTTGCCCACCGTACTCTTCCTACATACTTTTTGCGTGCGGAAAGTTAACTTTCCGCGCGCAAAGCCGCCTCTTGATTTTTCATTTAATAAATATTTCATAATTATTTCTATAGAAACCACCAACAAAGTAATTTAAACAATATTTAATTCAGAAAAAAAGACGAACACTCAAAAATATTATTTTAAAAGTAATAAAAATGTCAAAAATAGTAATAATAATAGAATACCCCTGTCGCAGCATCTGCATAACATAGCGAATTTCCAAATCTTGGGCACTGGCGGATCTCATCTAAGACCTGTACCTATTTAAAATAGTTTAGCTTTCTAAGAGTAAAAGAATTTTTAAAATCGGCTGGGTAATTAGTTTTGGTATTTTTAGGGACCCAAGAACCCGAACGAATTTTGTGCAGCATAGTTGTATCCATCTAAAATAATTTAGTTCTCTAACAGTGAGAAATTTTTTAGCATCAGTTCGATAACTTATTACTGGCGTTTTCGGATCTGCAAGATCCCGGTGGACCTCATTAAAAAATCAGCTCGACCGTATATTCTAGGCGAACTTTATGTAATATATATATATATATATATATATATATATATATATATATATATATATATATATATATATATATATTCAAAACCCGTTGTGTAGCATTTTACGCCGCATTTGCATCCGCAGGACAGTTGTAGATCTCAGATAACACAACCTGTACCTATCTAAAATAGTTTACCTCGGTAATAGTAAAAAAGTTTCAAAATCGGTCAGTTATTTTATTTTTGACACTTTTAGGTCCTACTGACACTGTCAGACCTTACATAACGTAATCTATATGTATCTAAAATAGCTTAGCTCCCCAACAGTGAAAAAATTTTCAAAATCGGTCGGTTAGTTTATTTTTGACACCTTTGGATCCGATGGACCCTGGCAGACTTTACATAACGTAATCTATATTTATCTAAAATAGTTTAGCTCTGTAACAGTGAAAAAATTTTCAAAATCGGTCGGTTAGTTTATTTTTACCACTTTTGGGTCCCATGGACCCTAGCGGACCCTAAATAACGTAATGTATGTCTATCTAAAATAGCTTAGTTCCCCAAGAGTGAAAAAATTTTCAAAATCGGTCGATTAGTTTATTTTTGACACTTTTGGATCCCATGGACCCTGGCAGACCTTACATAACGTACTCTATATTTATCTAAAATAGTTTAGCTCTGTAACAGTGAAAAAATTTTCAAAATCGGTCAGTTTATTTTTGACACTTTTGGGTTCTATGGACTTTGGTGGACCTTACATAACGTAATTTATATTTATCTAAAATAGTTTAGCTCTGTAACAGTGAAAAAATTTTCAAAATCGGTCAGTTAGTTTATTTTTGACACTTCTGGATCCTATGGACCCTGGCAGACCTTACATAACGGAATCTATATTTATCTAAAACAGTTTAGCTCTGTAACAGTGAAAAAATTTTCAAAATCGATCAGTTAGTTTATTTTTGACACTTTTGGGTCCTGTGGACCCTGGCGGACCTTACATAATGTATTTTAAATCTATCTAACATAGTTTAGCTCTGTAACAGTGAAGAAATTTTTAAAATTGGTCGTTTAGTTTATTTTTTACAATTATGGGATCAGTAAATTCTGGCGAAACTCATACAAGTCTAGTACTCTAACAGTAAGAAAAGGGTTCTAAGGATCTCATATAACTTATGGCAGTCCGTAAGCTTCTTGCGGACATCATTTAATTAATTAATTCCAATACTTTAACTTACTAACTGTGAAAAAATTTTTTAAATCGATTGGTTAATTAATTTCTGGCCTTTTTAGGTCCCGAAAACCTTGACCTCACATAAAATACCTTAAATCCATTTGAAATGGTTTAATTTTTTAACATTGCTAATTATTAGTGAAAAAATTTTCAAAATCGATTCAAAATATTTTTCCGTGCATACATATGTACATTGTACATATTTTGTTTTGTTTCATATTAATAATATTATATCATAACATAATCTTCAATTTCTTGTTTACTTAAAAATTCAATAAAAAAAAAATTCTTCATTACATTAGCTTAGAAAATCTGTTTAATTTACATTTTTCAACATAAGATAGAACCATGCTAATTATAATGTAATAAATGAGAAACAAAACTCTATACATGTATGTGTGTTATAACACATGTATGTGAATAGACGTCACTTGTTCTGACAAAATTCTTTAATAAAAAAGTGAAATATTTTTATACTTCATAAAGAACTGAGATATAAATATAAATTACTTATTAGACTAACAAAGAAAGAAAACTAATAATATAATGGTGAAAATTTACATTTTCTCGAAAAATACTTAAAATAGAAAGGAAATTATAAGAATATTTTCTTCATAATTTTTTTTTCCTTTTCAACGATAGGATCGAATGATAAAAAATGGCCAGAAAACCAACTTCTGGGCATCAGACGTGTCTGGCTACCGAACTTAGCCGAGCGAATTCAGAATCCAGTCCGCACACAAAATTTCATAAGCTTTAGACGTTTCGTTCGAGAGTTATCGTGGCGACACACATATATATATATATATATATATATATATATATATATATATATATATATATATATATATATAAATTTTAGTGAATATCATTTTCGTATTCTAGGGACCTCAAAACACATTTCTGTTATGATCCCGGGCTTAGGTCCCGTCATGACACCTACTGTAATAGCGTATTTCCAGTTTCACTTTTGGAAATTCGCTAAAAAAGTATGTGAAATTCGTAATAAAAAATAGTATGTGAAACTCATGCGGGATTGTCGATTGCCCACTCAAGCGAATGAGCGCACTCACTACGTTCGTGTGCTCAACTTCGCTTTCGTAGGCAATCGACAATTTCCCACACTTATTGCACAATATACTATTTAAATACCACTAACTTAAAAAATAACGAATTTATATACAAATTTTCATCCCCTATTAAACCCACTTAGGGGACGAATTTTCAAAAATCATTTCTTACTACTCACCTACGTTACGTAAGGAACTCCTATGCAAAATTTCATTCTTCTAAATCCAACAGTTTAGGCTGTGCGTTGTCTGTCAGTCAGTCAGTGTTAGAAATTTATCAAGTAGATGTCTCTTTCCGACAAATATCTAAATGTTTTTGATTTGTTTTTAATTACTTATTTATTTATTTATTATTTTCAATAACCAGTATACCCACAAACCTTACAAAATTATAATATTGTATTTGTCAAAATTTAATGTTATTTTTAATAAATTAAACGATAAAATTATTTAAAATTTATGGATTTGGAATAATTCATGTCCTTTAAACAAATCGAGGTAAGAGATAAAAAAAAACCTGAAGTTAAAATTGTCTCCCAAGATTTTTGGATACCCAAAATAACGATCAGATGAAATTTGACCAAATATTACTCAAACGTTTTAAAATCTTGAAATAAATAAATGTGATTTTAAAATTATTTCCCAGGAGTCTGGACCAATAAAAATTTCCCAAAACTAAATGACTGAAGGTACTTACTCCACTTCTAAAAATCTGAATAAGTGTGGTTGTCTACCGAAAAGTCACAAGCTGTTAAAATTAGGTATACTTCTAAAATAAGAATACAGTTACGTTGAAGACGTTTGACTAGCGAAACAACCGATTTTAACAATTGGATCACTGATGTATAGGTGATACACTATGTTGTAATACAGACTATTCTAAAGTAAGCAGTTGGACAAATTTCTACAAGATTTGGCTGAAATAGTATTGAAATCCTAAAAAATTAACGTGAGCTTAAAATTGTTCTTAGGATCTTGGAAGAAAACGTCCAAAATAAACGGCTGGACGGACCTTGACCAAATTTCGCTCAAACATTGCTTAGGTTCTGAAAAAAAAAAACAAGTGTTAAGTTGCAATAACATCCTAGGACTGGATACGACTTCGTTGAGTCGTAGCGTGTATGTTGATGTTTGAGACTGTCCGTACGACAAAAAATTCAATCAATCTATAAATGTGTTGTTGTTTTGGAAATTATTGTATGTATACTGTTATTTATTTATTTTGTCGAGATGGAAGGCAAAAACAAAATACTTATCACTAAAGATATTCAACAACTGATCACAATTTTATCGGAGCGTCCGTTCCACTGAGTCGCAATGTTTGTCTTTCAATTGAATTGTCGTAGCGACGGTTCAATCGACAGTTCGTGCGACCATTCTAACATGAATGGCCAGCTTTAGGTTTAGACAATATTTTATGAAAATTATACTATTGAAATATGAACATGATTAATGTAGAGTCGCTAGGCGACTGAAGCGAAGCACTTATCATTTAATATCATAAAAATACAATCCCTGACACATAATCAGTTCTCATCATTCCGCTTTAGAGATACATATTTCCCTATCCTTATTATTTGACAAAAAAGAAGTATTTTATAAATTTAATTTTTTTTCTTTATATAGGGTGGAAGGATGATAGACCAGCTCATCTCTGACCAGAATGTCAAAATACTGTCTGGTAAAATATAACTTGTTTTCAAGATAATGACACTTTTATGAATTTCGGAAAAATCGACAATTTTGATCAGATTTTCGAGTACCACAGCTGCAAGGCTAGATTTTCTGAATTCTAATTTTTATTACGCAACCCTGAAGAGTCCTTTTGGAGATCACAATCTAAGGTACCTATAATTTTGGAAAAAATAAACATTTTTTGCCGATGAAAAGAAAAGAATTGTACCATCTTACCCGAGCAAGTTATGTTAAAAGATTGCTCATTTATTGTAGTTTTTAAAATGGTCTAACATTTGCTTCGCTTTACTTTAGAAAAAAAGATATGGCTATTTTACTGCAAAAAAATGTCATTTTGAAATTATTTCAATAATTATTTTCAAATTATTTCAGTTACTTGCAGGCACTTTTGTACCTGCGTAAACCCGAAGATAGATGATGACCGAAGATAGAAAGTGGACAGGTAGTAGATTTACATTGGTTAGAGAGATAGTGACAATTAAAAAGAAAAATAGGAATTCGAGTGAAAATATTTATTAAATTAAAGTAGGTACGGATATTTATTTGAAATTAAACATAAGATTGGAAACCAAAGAATGTGCTCAAATTGTCTGCCGCCATGTCGAATGTGATATCTTTTTGAAAAAGAACTTTTTATTCGTCCTGCTATTTTGCACATTCATTAATGCGATGTCTTAGCTCATTTAAATTATTTATTGGTTTTGCATAGACTTTCTTCTTTAAGCAATCCCAGTAAAAAATAGTCTAGTGGATTTAAATCGGAAAACCGAAGTGGTCACAATGCGGGACCAAGACGTCCGACGCATTTCTGACGATAAGCTTGGATTGAAAAATTTTTTAATTTACATACATAACGAGCTGGAAATCCACCATTTTGAAACCATCTTACTTCGCGTTTGCCCAAACGAACATTTTCTAAAAGATTAGGGAGTTAATTTTCTAGAAAATTGTGATAAATTTCTCCAGATTTCCGGACAATTTAAAAGGACCTATTATTTGGCCGTTCAATGTTCCAATCCACAAATTTACCTTAAAGTGATATTGTGATCCTTCTTCTCGTAATTGAATATGGGTTTCCGATCGCATAACTGTGAAGATTTTGAATCTATAAATCGATCCTTTTTGAATGTGCCTTCATTCGTCCATAAAATTTTATCTAGGAATTCCGGGTTTTCTCAGTGTTTTTGTAACATACTTCGGCAAAATTTGACATGATTAGCACAATCACAAGGAAGCAACATTTGCACACAAATGTGAATCGACTGTCTATCTATCTTCTATCTTCGGTCATCATCTGTCTTCGGTTTACGCAGGCACAAAAGTGAAAATTTGAAAATAACTATTGAAATAATTTCAAAATGACATTTTTTGCAGTAAAATACCAATATATTTTTTTCTAAAGTAAAGCGAAGCAAATGTTAGACCATTTTAAAAACTACAATAAATGAGCAATCTTTTAACATAACTTGCCCGGGTAAGATGGTACATTTCTTTTACAGCATGAAGAATCCAACTTAGCTCATAAAAAAAAATTTATTTATAAATCCACAAAAAAGTTTATTTTTTCCAAAATTATAGGTACCTTGGATTGTGATCTACAAAAGGACTCTTCAGGGTTGCGCAATAAAAATTAGAATTCAGAAAATCTAGTCTTGCAGCTGTGGTACTCGAAAATCTGATCAAAATTGTCGATCTTCCCGAAATTCATAAAAGTGTCAATATTTTGAAAACTAGCGATATTTTACCAGACAGTATTTTGATATTCTGGTCAGGCATGAGCTGGTCTATCATCCTTCCAAGAGATATCGTTGACTTTGATTACACCCTGTATTTAATAATATTCTTGCTTAACAAAATCAAATTTTAGTATTACTTATATAAAATTTAAAGTATAATTTAATATATTTTAGCCAGTGATTGATTGCAAGCAATTCACTTGCTGAAAACCTTATAAAAAAAATTTTATTTTGCTCATTGGCAGTAAAATTACGATTGGCACCTCGAACTAACTGTCCAGTTTTAAGATTTTAGACTTTAAAATACAACTTTGAGCAAAAACAAGTAAACTAGTGTTTTTCATGTAGTTTTCACATGTGCTAATCAAACTTTAATATACCAAAGCGTATCCACCCTATTTTAAAATTTATTCTCAATTTTATCTGAACAACCTCTCCAGTAGGTCCGTCCCTGGATTTATACACATCAATAGAACGCATTCTAAAAATAAAGTGTGTTGCCAATTTGAATTTTTTTTTCTATATGCCGTCATTTAAAAAAATACGGGTCTATTATTTTTATTTGTACTACACATTTACCAAGTTTCATCAAAATTGCAAATTGACATTCCAAAACCTTTCAGAGCACCTAAAGTAATAGGCATGATGACGAATTTTTAAAAACTCCTCTACGAGTTTCAGAAATATCTACTTAAACAAAAAAAGTCTACTTTCTAAAAAAGAATCGATTAATTAGTATAAAATTGTTATTGCAATTATTAATTTCGAAATGTACGTTAAAACGCTTGAACGGGTCATGGCGTCTGCTGTGACGTCACTTCTATGTAATCAGTTGCACGGATACACAAATATAACGCAACTATCTATATTAAGTTTGAGTTAGAAGAATTTAGTTGATTTTTATTACAAATATGAATACTAAAGTTTATAATTGGTGTGCAATCCCTCAGTGTGGATATACATCAATAAAAAATTCTAACAAGATATTTTTTTACGTTCCAGATAAAAAAAAAATTCGCATGAAGTGGCTTAATCTTACACGGCGAGATCCAAAAGCTATTTGTCTAAATTCTCCAATTTATTTTTGTGAAAATCACTTTGACATAAGTTTTTACTTCATTTCATAGATTCTAAAATATTCTATGCTAAATAATTTTGTTTGATGTCTAAATTTAATAATAAATTTGATGCTTTTTAAAGTTATATTTCATCTTTTGATTATTCACAATTATTTATCTTAATGGGAACTTTATTAATAAATAATAATAGCCTTTAATATTTGTACTTGTCATGAAGTAAAAATAAGAGCACACAAAACGCATATTTTACGGATTTTGAACTTATAAATCATTTTTTAAAGAATATTGATGTAGGTATTTACGTTGAAGTTTTGACATTTCTAAATTCTGCTGAGCAAAAGTCTTTATACGATGCAAGAAACTCTCCCAGCAGTAGCAAATCAATTTTTGGTAAATTGGAACTGTTCGCCTTAGTAAATCCCTGTTCCATTGGTAACGTTTCTTAATAAATGCAATATACAGTGCAGAGCTTGTACACAAAATTGAGTTCAACAAAATATTGTTTACATAGACGTGACGTAGTTTACTATGATTTGTGTTCTACCTATCATGGCGGACAGCTGTAATTTGCCGTTTTATTTTACTAAAAAAAAATTAATAATAAAATAAAAAAATAAAAATTAATACGTTTTTTTATTATTCGTGAACACTATTTCATTAGATTAAATACATAATTTCAATAATTCTTTATTACTATCATGCCTATTAAAGACGAATGTCATTCATACGTCAGTGCTAGTGAAACATAATTACACGCCAAATTATATAATAATTTTGTTATTTTAGAACAAACAAATAAAAGAAACGCCGTTAGCAGCGGGGCCCCATTACGGAAGTCGAATTTTTCGCTACATCTTCGGTGTTTTTACGACATTAAATGTAGTTGAAAGGGTACTGGCGGATTGTCATTTTGGTCTTTTCAAAATTGATGATAAGTGTCCGGCTGATCGGAACTTTAAAGAAAGGGTTAAGTTTTTAAGGGCTGAATTCCAGTAAACTTCAATTTTATGTCCATAGCAGTTAGCAGGAGAAAAGCCAACACAATTCGTACGAGGGCATTCCTACCCATGCTTATCCGACAATGGCTTTTGTGTTTTATTTTTAAATATTATGAAAAGACCTTAAATAGTCAACTGGAAGGCCTTCATGAAGTATCTTTTTTTTCAAAAAATCCAAAATGTATATTTTATAAATAAAAACAGAAAAAATGTGTTTTTATTTAGAGGAAAACTTGTATAAACCTGTTTTCAGATAAAGAGGTGATAAAATTATGAATCAAGGTGCAGAGTTCGCGGTGGTTCAGATTAGCAACACCATCTTTTAATTATAAAAAATGATTTTCAGCGCCATCTGTTGACAATTTTTCAAACTTACGCACAGGTATCGCTAGTATCCATAATAGCAGCGACATCTAGTAGTGAAAACTTGGAATTTACAGGGCTCGAAGGTGGCTGGGACATCTATTAAGGAAATTTTGAATTCTTAGGTTCGGTTAGGTTAGAAAAAATTTCCTTGGTTTCGGCTAGGTTAGATCAATTTCCGTTGGGTTCCGTTAGGTTAGAAAAAATTTTATTGGGTTCGGTTAGGTTAGGTTAGGTTAGGTTAGGTTAGACCAAACTCCCTTAGGTTCGGTTAGGTTTGATCAAGTTCCGTTGGGTTTCCATTAGGTTAGAAAAAATTTTCGTTCACATTACTCCACCCATCGCCGGAGGTTTCTAGAACCGCCCCGGTAGGTTTACCCCCTCCCGAGGCCGCTCAAAAAATCGGGTTCTGTTAGCTTAGAAAAAATTTTGTTAGGTTCGATTAGGTTAGAGAAAATTTTGTTAGGTTAGGTTAGGTTAGATCAAGTTCCGTTGGGTTCAGTGGGGTTGGACAAAATTTCACTAGATGTCGTTAGGTTTGAGACCAAATATTGCTCCACCCACCGCCGGAGGCTTCGAGAACCGTCCCAATAACAAAGATAAGATACATATATACATACATACATACATACATATATATATATATATATATATATATATATATATATATATATATATATATATATATATATATATATATATTCCCGCTACATTTTGACATGTGTAGAGGTAGGAGCTGAAATTTGGTAAGTGGGGCTCATTCCGATGCACAACAATACTATCAAAGTGGGGTAAAATTTGGCGCAATTTTTAATCCGACCCAACAGTTAAGGGGGTGGTAGGGGGCAACGAAACAAAAAAACTTTTCCATTACCCCCCTCCTTTCCCCCACTCCCACAATTCTTGAGCTACAATTTCGTTCTTTTTCGACGTTTTCGAAGTTTGTGCCACCCGCCCAGGTCATCCAAATAAACCTAGAGGGCTAAAATTTTGTATTCAGATTGAGTTAGTATCAAGAGGATGCCAATTGGGGATCTCAACTTTTAACCCTTACTCCCACCATTTTTGTACCAAAAGAACATGATTTTTCTTGTTTTTTAACAGTTTCGTTCGGGTCAAAATCTCCCCAAATAAACCTAGAAGGCTGAAATTTTGTGTATAGGTTAAGTAAATAGGGAGCCACTGTTTTTTTGGAGGTTTCAACTTTTAACCCTAACTTCAACTTTTAACTCTAACACAATTATTACGCCAATATTTCTTTGATTTGTTTGCTTTTTTCCTAACACGCCTAGAGACTTTCTGAGTAAACCTAGAGGGTTGAAATTTTTACATGTATTGAGTTAGTATCCAGTTAGTGCTTTTAGGGATTCCGTATTACTTTGCCCCTCCCCCACTTTTCCCATTTTCATTGGTACTGTTATATCTGTTAAAAATGATTTATTTCAATTCTAAGTAGGGAAGGTAAATTTATAAAAAAAGAAAACTAACCGTAATAAACTCTGTAATTAAAAAAAAAATATATTACTGAAGTCAGTTTTTATTTAAAAAAAATAAATTTTGGATTTTTGAAGAGAGAAATTATCTTTATAAAGGCCTTCCAGTTCACTATTTAAGGTCCTTTTATTAATATTTAAAAATAAAACACAAAAGCTATTGGCGGGTAAGTATAGGCAGGAATGCCCTCGTACGAACTGTGTTGGCTTTTTTCCTGCTAACTGCTGTCGACATAAAATTGAAATTTACTGAAATTCAGCCCTTAAAAACTTAACCCTTTCTTTAAAGTTCCGATCAGCCGGACACTTATCATCAATTTTGAAAAGACCAAAATGACAATCCGCCAGTACCCTTTCAACTACATTTAGATGTCGTAAAAACACCGAAGATGTAGCGAAAAATTCGACTTCCGTAATGGGGCCCCGCTGCTAACGGCGTTTTTAGTCGAATTTTTCCTTGACAAAATTAGAATTATACAGCCAATACCATAAGAACGGCGACAGGCGAGGGTAGGGGCGCTATCCGTTTTCGGATCCATAGAACATGATTCTGCAGAAAAAAATTGTTTGATATATATATATATATATATATATATATATATATATATATATATATATATATACATATATATATATATACATATATATATATATATATATATATATATATATATATATATATATATATATATATATATATATATTTAGTAAGTGGGGCTTGGAAATTTGGTAAGTGGGGGTCATTCCGATGCACAACAATACTATCAAAGTGGGATCAAATTTTGGGGAATTTTGGATCCGATCCAACCTTTAAGGGAGTGGTGAGGTCGCTAAAACAATAACACTCTTCCAAACCGTTTGGAAATAATGTTTCGTTCAATTATCTACAACATATCCAAAATTCAGGAGTAGAGGGCGAAAAAAGTATTTTGGCTGGATCTAACACGCCCCCCTCCTCAGAATTAACGCAGAGGGTTGCAATTTGGTACGCTGATAAAGTTTGTACCTAGGTTAAGGTTTCTGGGCCTTTTGGAGGTGCTCATTCCGATGCACAACAATTCTATCAAAATGGGTTCAAATTTACCCAAATAAACTTAGAGGCCTGAAATTTTGTATTCGGATTGAGTTAGTATCAAGGGGGTGCCTTTTGGGGGTCTCAGCTGTTAACCCTTACTAGCACCATTTTTATACGAAAAAAAATGAGTTTTCTTGTTTTTTAACAGTTTCGTTCGGGTCAAAATCTCCCCAAGTAAACCTAGAGGCCTGAAATTTTGTGTACAGGTTAAGTTAATAGCCACCCACTGCTTTTTGGAGGTTTCAACTTTTAACCTTAACCCCCACGATTTTTACGCCAATATTTCCTTGATTTTTTTGCTTTTTGCCTTGATTCTAACACGTCTAGACACTGTCTAAGGAAATCTAGAGGGCTGAAATTTTGTACGTGTATTCAGTTAGTATCCAGCTAGTATCTTTTAGGGATTCCACATTACTTTTCTCCCCCACTTCTCCCATTTTTACATCGGAATTAAATGGTATTGTTAAATGTATCTTAAATGCTTTATTTCTATTCTAATACAAGCAGCCGTCTAGTAATTTTAAAAATTAAAAAAAAAATTGGATATACTTTTTTTTAACAAATACAATACATAAATATTAAGTAATTTAAAAATGTCATTAATGTCACTGTTTATTTATAGAGTAGGAATTTTGGTTTTTAGCGAATTTCCAGAATGGAATTCAGCTGTTTATTTATAAAATAGAAATTCTGGATTTTTTTGGAGAGAAAAAATATCTTCATAAAGGCCTTTCAGTTTACTATTTAAGGTCGTTTTTTAATATTTAAAAATAAAACACAAAG
This sequence comes from Brachynemurus nebulosus, assembly GCA_035578155.1. Lineage (NCBI taxonomy): Eukaryota > Metazoa > Arthropoda > Insecta > Neuroptera > Myrmeleontidae > Brachynemurus > Brachynemurus nebulosus. The sequence continues at coordinate 94,534,668 of JAPWDM010000001.1, forward strand.
GCAGTTGGCGGATTAACATGGGTAGGAATGCCCTCGTACGAATTGTGTTGGCTTTTTTCCTGCTAACTGCTATCGGCACAAAATTGAAATTTACTGAGATTCAGCCCTTAAAAACTTAAAACGTTTTTTTAAAGCCCCGATCAGCCGGACACTCATCATCAGTTTTGAAACCACCAAAATGACAAATCGCTTGTAGGCTTTCAATCACATTTCGCTTGTAGACATTCAATACCGAAGATGAAGGGAAAAATTCGACTTCCGTGATGGGGCCCAGCTGCTAACGGCGTTTTTTTTTTTAATTTTTGTGGATGATCACATTATTATTAAAGTCAAAAAAAGTTCAAATGTTAAAAAATATGTATACGGTATTTTTTTTTTATTTGCCATCATCTAAATTGTAATCTTATTATTTCAGTAATATAATTGTACAAATGACAGTATCAACATATTAAAAACTGTAACGAATACGTGTGCACAATTTGAGTACTGAACTCTACTGAATTTATCCCTCTCTACTGACATACATACATACGAGAATATATAGAGAGGAACATATCTGACTACCGCTTTCCATCTCAGTTCGCCTATTCCTTGCCCATTCCTCAATGTTATTATCGTCATACACGTATCTTACGTGTGCTTTGACTACTCGTTTCGTCTCACGGCTAGGGAGTAAAATGGTTAATGTTTCTATTTCTAAAGCGCGCAAAGCCATTTATTTGATTGTAAAGAGAAACGGCTACAATTAATCTCTTTACAACTCCTTACGTTTATAATAAATGGCGGGGGTTAGTAGTGAGAGGGTTTTTTGTACAATACGGGAGGTTATAGTTAGAGGCATGCCATGTAAAATAAATTTACACACATATAGATTGGGTTGGTTAGTTTCCCTGGGCAACTTGACATTGTTACAAAATTTTGTTATATCATTTACTACATATTCGCACCGCGCTATCCACCTCTCTTGTAGCTAGTATCTAGTATTATATTTATGTAAGAACATACACATACATAATCTCTAATACCTTTATTTAGTTCGCGCTTAGTCGCAGGTACACACACACATACATTTATATATAAATTTGTGTATACTACATCTATGTACGCAGAATGTATGTATAAAATGAATTTGAACAGAGACAGCGAAGGTATATTCAAAATAGCGATGTGGTTATAGACATTTAAAACAAAGAAAACTTTATTAATTACTAAAACACAATATATTTCTACTATACCTATACAGATACCCCTTTCCCTTATTCATATATTCAAATAGTTCATGTAATATAGAAACATAGTGTGCGGCGTTTACACATTGAACAGCAAATGCTTGGTTTTCGACACAACTGTATGACATTCAAAATTCTTAATGAAAGTAAATTATTCTAGTTAACATTATTTATGTAAATACCAGAGGGTGGTCCTAAAAACACAAATATTTAAAAATTACTAGGGGCACTCATTCATTTTGTTCCACAATATGAAAAAAGACTTCCATAAAAATTTTAGATTTTAAAAAATGTTTTAGGGGTCGCTACTAAGTTTTAAATTTTCAAATAATCGAGGATTTTTACAAAATTTCTATAAATTTCATCAAGCTGGTGAGCACGAAAGTGACATTGATTATGAATTAAATAATAAATTAGGACATTACATTACCTTCTAATTACGTATCTCTCACTCATAGCTCATTAAATAAATGTCCCCAGACATGCACTTTGCAGTGTCATCCAGAGCCTGAGTTGAGTTTTTAGTTTCAAGTCATATGCAGTACTGTGAGGAATGTTTGTGTATACGTGAGTTTTTTAACTCTATTATTTTTCAAATTAATTAAACTATAAAAATATTTAGTTATTTGCGATAGCATATTATAGCAATTTGTAATAGTTTTTAAAAAGATACTTCATTTTATTTAACTTTATATATATGTATAAAACAATAATACTTCACAAAACCCACTTTATTTTTAATTGTTATAATTATTTCGAACATTAATTGTTTTTTATTTTATTAATAGATTTGAGCGTTACTTTATGGTATTCCATATTTGTAAATAATAAACAAATATTTTACTTGGCAAAAATACCACTTTTATTTTGAAACTGTGACAATATTGTTTCGAACCGTCAGTTCATTTTCGAACCGTCAGTTTATTTTCTTCAGAAAACATAAAAATTATATCAACTACATAACAGTATATACCAGTGGCGGATCCAGAGGGGGGGTCATAGGGGTCATGACCCCCCCCCTAAGCTCAAACAAATAAAAGTTAACAAATAAATTTTCAAATTTCAAAAAAACAAATCTAGTGGTTAATATTTTCAAACAGTATAATTTTAACTTGTAATTTTAAAATGTAATGTACACACGTAGAAAATGTTATAATTATTGTACATTAAGGCTAACGAGCACCAACCAGGAGATTTTGTAACTAACTTAGTATTTTACTAAAAGAGTGAAAAATTGACGATTTCAGTTACTTTCTATACTAATGTAGAATTTTCAGTTGTGGAGTATTTTACTAAAGAAGTATTCAAAATATTCTTTTGAGAGTAAACAATTGCTGGTGTGCACCACTCTGGAGTATAATACTAAAGTAGTAAGTAAGAGAGTATTCAAAGCCAAAATATACTCCTACCTACTAGCTGGAGTATGTAAAAGTGTATCTTTAAAAACCATTGATGACCTGCACTTTTATACCTTCTTTTCGGCTTATTTCCGTAATTTAACATTTTTGGGGGTTTTTAATTAGATGTTGTAATATGATAAAAAATTGTATTAAATAATACAGTCAGTTTTTGATTATTTGGGGGGCAAATTATTCAGGCTGAATGTGAATACCCAGCCGCTGCATGCGTACCTATATATTCTTTTTTTTCTAAATAATTTTTAACCGCAATTAAATAAAGTCAAGTAGAGAAAAAGAAAAATGATTAAAAAGTAAAGCAGTTAGAGGCATCAGACATTTTTTTTTTTAACTTGGTACAATTATTATTCATTTTTCTTTTTCTCTATTTCTTCTTGTTTCCACCGTTTTAGTTTGCTTTTTACGCAGTTTTATTTTTAAATATTTTCCTTTACCAAGGAAAATTTTCACTGAAAGCTATGAAAAATCCTGCCAGAACTTAAACAATTTTTAAATTTTTTTTTTATTGTTAAAATCGAAACTTTCTTTTGAAGACGGTTAAAATTACTATATTTTACATTAAAATGTCGATACAATCGCCCGCTAGTTAATTATCGCTAGACTTGATGCTAGAAAATTGAGAAAAAACAGGTCATATAGATTTATTTTATTTAGATTTTATTTGTAATGATTGAATTACAAAATTCAAAAGGATGTTAAAAAATGTGTGTATTCGCTATGAGCTTTTGCCTGTAGGAAATCCAGCTCGTCAAAATCGGTTCCAATATATAAGTTGGTCAGGACGGCATTTGTACATAATTTTAATATTTTCTTTAAGAAATAGTATTTTTTTTTTAAAATACTTGTTTGATTTTTTCAAAGCGAGTACTTATTACGATGTCTGTTTACCAGATTCTACAAAATAATAATAAAAAAAAAAACATTGTAACCTTACTATTTTGAAATTTTCAAAAAAATATCATAAAAGTTACCTCATATATGCTTTTTCTGGGTTAATTATTGAAAAATATTCTATTTTCCGACATTTTTGAGGCAAAATGAGCATATGTATGATTTTTATTAAACAAATTTCAGGTTTTTATAATATATTTTTGCCTTAAAATCTATAATATTTTCAAAAATGTATGATATAATTTGTCAAAATTTAAAATTATTTGTTATACAAATTTATTTACCAGTAAAATACTGTGTTTATACATATAATTATAATGTTGTCATTTGGATAGAAAATTACGTAAAAATATTATTGTTTGAATATGATTTAACGTAATTTTTATGCGATTGAAGCAAACTCTTATTAATTTTAGTAAGGTGTAAACATAATCTAAATTCTGATCATATCACATAAAAAAAATTGTCGTGATTTTTTTTCTCAAAAAAAAAAAAAAAAAATGGAATAGAGATACATTATAAAATCATTTAACTGACAGAGAAATAGAATATAGCCGAATCGTTAAATTGGATTAAAAAAATCATGACACGTTTCTTATAAAGCGGTTTTTTTCGAATTTAGCTCGCAAAAAATGAGACAGAAAAAAAAAGAATGCGAGTGCGAGTGAGATAAAGAACGACATATTTCCTAGTTTTTCTCGAAAAGTAATTTACTTAGACCAATGGTCCAAAAACATTTTTTACGTAATTTGGCTTTATCTTCCGATTGGTGTAAAAAAAATTTTAAAAAATTTCTCAATTCTGGCAAAAAAATCATTTTGTTGACAAAAAATACCCGAAAAACCTACTTCTGGGCATCCGACGTGTCTGGCTAACGAACCCATCCAACGATTTGGAAAATCGAATTCGCACACAAAATTTCATAAGCATTAAACGTTTCGTTCGAGAGTTAACGCGCGGATACATATATATATATAGATATATATATATATATATATATATATATATATATATATATATATATATATATATATATATATGTATATATATATAATATATACATATATATATATATATATATATATATATATATATATATATATATATATATATATATATATATATATATACAGTGTAAACTCTATATAACGAACTTCTATTTAACGAAAAACTCCTTAAAACGTAGAAATTACAAAGGTTTGTTTGGTTTACATTATCATTCGTATACTGAAACACTCTTTATAACGTAATAGCCACTCTCAATTGCGAAAAATGCGTCATTTTTTAAGCCAAAAAAAATTTTACTTCACTGACTTTCAAACAAAATACTGATACAGAGTCGTAAATATTTCGTACGCACAAAGGGATTCTTAGAAATCCGTTTATTTGTTTGTTGTAATTGCCTAGCACATGTTTTTGCCTACTGTACTTCCGTACTACTGTCTTATTGCTGTCTTTACGTTATCATATTCTTAGTTGCTTTCAAACTTTTTAACTGTAAACATGGCGAGTAAAAGAAAAAGTTTGTGTATTGACGAAAAAGTGTCATTTAATTCAGTCAAAATTAAAACCACTTACTAAATTCGTAAGTTTTATTCGTAAAATTAAATTGTTTTCTTTTACTCTCCATATAACGAAAACTCTTTATAACGTAATAAAATACCCGGTCCCTTCAATTTCGTTATATGGAGTTTACACTGTATATAAATTTTAGTGAATATCATTTTCGTATTCTAGGGACCTCAAAACATATTTCTGTTATGGTCCCGGGCTTAGGTCGCATCATGACACCTGCTGTAATAGCTGAATTTCCAGTTTTGGAAATTCGCTAAAATGATAAAATTACAAAATGTTTTGTTTTTATTATATTTATGTATATAAACTAAAAGTATTGTATTAAAAAATATGACAGTTAAGTTTAATGTTTCTTAGCATTAGGACGATTCCATTTAATATTTTCGCCGATGCTATGGTTGCGTCATTCCTTCTTTACTTCAGAAGTAGTAGGCCGGCGACTTTGTATTCTCGAAGAAGACTTGCAAGGAAAGTGTAGTACAAGCAAAAATAACGGACTCGTATTTTTTTATGTGCCACCGTTGCCATTTAAGGGGTGAAATCACCCCTGAATGTTAGGGTAAAAATTCAATTTTCCTTGATTACTTGAAAACTACGCCAGATAGAGAAAAATCTTTAAATTGACACACTTTATTTTTAGAGAGCTTTCTACTGATGTATATAAAAGCCAAGGTCGAACCAACTGTAGGGGCTGTTTAGGCAAAATTGGAGGTAAAATTTGAAACAGGGCGGATATCCTTTGGCATATTAAGATTTGAATAGCATATATGAAATCTATATGAAAAATACTAGTTTATCTATTTTTGCTTAAAGTTGAAATTTAAAGTCTAAAGTCCAAAAATTGGACGGCTAATTTGAGGTGTGTCTTTCTTGTGAAATTCAATAAGGTATAAGTACTCCATATAGTAATATTTATTCAAAAAAAGTTAATTTTCCCTTGTCAATCATTTTCACTAAGCAACAATAGTTTTAACGGTTTTAACTGTAAAATTATCGCGCATGCACCGATCTTTGCTAAATCAGGGATAAACTAATTAAATAAACATCGCCTAGTGGTACGAGTTGTTCACTGAACTGCAGCGGTGTCTGTTCAATAAGAAGTGTGCGTTGCAGACTGTATTACACGTAGAACACTAGAAGCAACTAAAATAAAAAAAGTGTAGTTTGCTTGGAGTCATTTGTTGGTCTGTCACAGCTTAGGTTGTTCAGTCTGATTCAGTCGGGCACTAGTTGTAGCAGTGCAAACATCGCGAACATTGATTCTTGGTCATTGTTTATCAACCACTTACAACAATGTAATACATCCATACGTGTGGTTCGAATACGTATATACGTACCAGGCATACCCCACCCGCCTCAGAATGAGTGTGACGTACATAGAGTACATAGAACACATGTCAAGGACCCTCCACATTCTCGCCGAGGTTGTACGAGTATGAGAATGTAGAGGGCATTTCGTTGTGCCTCGCGGTTGATGTTATAATGCTATTCATATGCCTCAGCCAACCTCAGCGAGGAAGTCGACGAGAAACCTCGTCCAACCTCGACGAGAATGTGGAGGGTCCTTCATACTAATGTATTCGCATATACGTGTCATCTGTTTTGGTTGTATGTGTGCTGTGTCTACGTCACTTGCTGGCGACAGTGGGCACAGTTTGGTAAACATACTAGTTTGACCCCTTGGTATTACAGAATGAGTACAGCATGGATACCAGTATTTCGGTATTATCGAAAACCGGAATATCGGACATTTTTATACGTCTTATACGATATTTTTAAGTATATTTCTGTCGAAAAAATACAAAATTACCTATGTTAGGGTAAAATATTTTATATTTCATAGATTTGAGCGTTACTTTATGGTATTCCATTTTAAAATAAAAAGACAATTTTTTACTTTACTAATACCACTTTGTTTAGAGTTTTAATTGTCTGTGACATGTTTCGGCCCGTATGGCCATTGACGAACTGTTCGTCAATGGCCATACAGGCCAAAACATGTCACAGACAATTAAAACTCTAAATAAAATGGTATTAGTAAAGTAAAAAATTGTCTTTTTATTTTAAAATATTTTACTATTGTTGAATACTATTGTTAATCCTAATGGTATTTGAAAATTCCTTGCTCTTTGTAAATAAACGGGTGATATTTAGAAACTGATATGCATTTATTTTTTTAAAATTATTTTAGAATTGCCACCACGTCTTTGGACTATTTAAGTTGTGATTTTTCACCCTTGCAGTTTTTGTGTGTATCTCTTTAAATTAAATCTGCAGTAGAATTGAAAAAATCTATATTATTTTTTGTTGTTATTCCGTTTACTTTGCTTTACTATTTTATAGTTTGTTTTTAGTTTTAGTTAGATTTTTAAGATCTAAAAATGATGTAGTTTGTGTTATTATTACCGTAAACACGGGTTACTTAAGTACAGATTTGCAAATCATCTGATAATTTCAAAAATTGAGCGTAACTGTTGTATTTATTTGGAATAGGAAATTCAGTATATTAATCTGTATATGACTACGGTTCGTTTATTATATAATATGGATTTTTTTCTTATGGCTCATAAATTTTATAGCTTTTTAGATTTTGGCTCAAATTAACCTCAAGATCGGGCTACTTGAGCCCAAACCTAAATTTCCAGGTGATTTTCATTTGAAAACAGGTTGAGACCATGTAGGATGTTGGTTACTAATTAAAACATTGTACAAACATATAAGAAACTTGATTTATTCAATTCTCCTATCGCAGTATCCTACATAAAATAGCGAATTTCCGTTTACAAAAATTAGTTTTTCTCGGAAACTAGTTGACATGGAATAATAGTTTAAAGACTTTTTTCGTGTGATTTTTTCTCGTTTCAATAGTGTAAAAATTTTTGAATAAGGAGAATTTTGGAAACAAGTTATTTTTTTCACGAAAATTTCCAAAAATAACATATTTTGGGCATCGGACGTGCCTGGCTAACGAACTTGTCCAACGGTTTGGGACTTTTAGGAATTTCTGCTATAGTCTTGCACCATTTTATACCAAAGTTATAATGAGCTCAAGTTAACTGGTTTATCAAAACTTTAAATTAAGAAATTAAGGAAATAGCTGGCGTATGAACATGTCTGAATTTGCTTTAGTATCGAACCAAATATGAAAATTATACACTTACTTTACTTTGTGAGCTATCGAAGTATTTTTTACAGGTGAAAGTTAGCAACATAAAAAAACAGCAAATTCAAATAGAGCTAAACAACACTCTCCTGACACCTAGTGTCAATTTTCAGAATTACCTAAACATAAATACAGTGAACCTAGTGCTGTTATCTATCAGATAAACCTGTAACTTACTTTCACTACTGGCTAATATAAGCACAAAACAGAAAATAATACTTTTTCCATTTTGGGCTCAAGTTACACCCTAGGGCTCAAGTAATCCGTGTTTACGGTACTGTTATCAATCATTTTCAATAAAGCATATTGCCTACTTATACAAAAAGGATTTTCATTAAGAGTGTTTTTTAATATTTTTCTTTTTTTCTATACCATTGTCATTCAATATCGAAAAAATACCGAAATTCCGGTATTTTAAATTTTAATACCGAATAAATACCGGTATTATAAAAAGATACCGGTATTCCAAGCTCTAATTTACAGAACTAATAGACTGCAGCACAGCTATACTGTATAGCTATGCTGCAGTCGTTTTCGATAAAAAAAATGATATTCGAAGCTGATAAAGTTACAGTCTTCAAATGTCGGGAATGTAATCGTGTTTGCAGTACTTTATACATACAGACACGGCTGTATTACAGAGTAACTTCTGTCTGTGCTGCAGTTGCCTTTGTATTTAAGCGTCCTGATACACTGTTTTATGCTTTGTGTCCACATGCAAGTTTTTGCAGACACTACTTGCACAGACGTGTCCACGTATTTTATACTTTTTGCAAGTTTTCTTTCGCAAGTTACTCTCAGAAGTCGCTTTATATAAGGACTTGCAACTACGTATACACATGAGTTATTTTTTGTTTGTAAGTTTTGTACATAGGGTCATTTCACTGGTTTTCGTCCAATTAGTGGAGTTCATAAGTTCCTGACATAAGAAAAGTAATATGTTCTCTTTATCCAATATTAACGGAGTATATAGTTATTTATTACTTATATTTTCAATTTTAAGTTTAAATAAAATGATAATTAATTACGTCATTGTTTTTTATAAAAAGATAATAACAATAAATATACGGATATCACTAATTTTCCTCCAAAACAATTAGTTGGCGTCTTGCAAGTGTAGGCTAGTTTTCAACCACGATTTACGATAAGGACTGTTACATATGAACATAGAGCGGATATTATAATTTTTTATAAATCGGATTAAGTAAAAATTATAAAATTATAAAATCAATAAAATTACTAGTCTTATGAACATATCAGTGTGAAATGTTTATAAGGTCGTTTTCTATTGTAATCAAAAATCATAATCGTAGAGGCCGTGAATTTTCCATTCGATGAATTGGGATGCGGTGAACTTTCCGGACATGGTAGTATCTATCTCTTGTGAGGTATGGTTCCAGATATATATCGCTCAACGGTTTATACAGGGTTAGTAAAAAGTATGAAAACAGTGAAAAATCTCAGCGGGAAAGCATTTTTGGAATAAATGATAGTGACAAAATTTTCAGCATTTTTTACGGCGCATCCGATGGTGACCTTGACTTTGACCTCAAGGTCAAGGATTAAAGTCGTATCAAGGTCAAAACCGTTTTTTTAAATGGCCACCCCCTCTTTGACTTCGGAAATGGAAAGAGCGGAAAATTCGGCATCCGAATATGATCTTGAAGTCAGTGATCAAGATCAAATTAAAGTCAAATACTGATTTTTACAGTAATTTTTCATTTTTGACTTTTTACGTTTTACAGTAAGTGCAGACAGGATGTAGTAGACCTGCGCAGTAACGTGTAGCCAGGAAGTAGACGTGAGCTCTAAGTGAAAGTAGGATTTGGATGTGCGAAAATTTTTCGTTCAATTTTGCTCCTGCAATTTTTTTTTTCTGAAATTTTGAACAAAGGGCTTAGGAAAACCATTCTATAGATCGATCTGCTGATTTTCAGGTTTATTGGGGGTAAATTGAGGTATCAAAATTCGTGCAAACATTCTATTTCCCATCAATATTCGCAAGAATGCGGACAATTTTTCGTAACAAGGAAAAAAGTCCCTTTTTTCACTTTTTTCAGGTTAAAATTCAGAATGAAACAAATTTTTTCCTAAAATACGTTGCACAACCTTGTAGAAAATTTCGAAACTGTCCTTCAGTTTTCCGTCTGATCACTGGCTGCTGAGTTACAAATCGGATGCTTAATTACAAATCGGGTAGGCACTGTTTATATTTTCTATGGCAACAAATAAACATAATCTAAATTTATTATTTTTATCATGATCAAGTGAAATATTAATTTTATTAAATTTCAAAATAACTACAAAATGTTAATTAAGAATAATAAATAACTATAATTAGTTAATAATAAGAATAAAAAAATTTAAATAAATCTCTACATATATGATGGAAATATGCAATAGTGACAGCGATTTCTCAAGTACACCTCCAGATATTTCTGAAGCTGCAAAAATTATAACATTAAAATAAATATTAACGTCCATTATTATTATTTCAAGTATCTTTTAAATAAAAAATACATTTTATAAGACTGTAGAAAAAATTTTGTGTGCAATTCGAGCACAAAATGATATTGCCGCTCTCATGAGAATAACGAGCTCCGCCTGACGGCGTCGCACGTCACATTCTTAATCGAACGGCAATTTACCATTTTGCGCTATTAATACACAAATAACTATTATTAACACATAACAGCCTCCACTTTTACCAAAAAATACCCGATAAAATTAGAGGTTGGGAGTAGGGGATGAAACCCAAGTGATTTGATAACTTTAATTTTGGTATCATAATAAAGGTTTTCAAATACCATTTAGAAACATATATATAGTTTCTATAACAAAGAACTCTTTACAAAATATTTAAAAAAATTGAAAAAAAAAATTAAAATTTTAGGTGGTGAGTTTTACTTCCATAAACCACTTATGGGCACGTTCCAAAACAAAATGTGTCAGAATTAAATTTTTTTTGTTGACAAAAAAAATTGAATGTGCAAAATTATTTACGACTAGAATGCTTTATTTATACGTTCTAATTATTATTAATAGTATTCTCAGTCAGGCAAAAATTTACGTTAAAATATTATTGTTTCAATACGGTTGTACGTAATTTTTATGCATTTGTAGCAAACTCTTAATAATTTTAGTACGGTGTAAATGTAATCTAAATCCATCTGTGGAAAAAATTATAAAAAAATTTTGCAAATTAATTTGTTGCTAAGCATTTGGAGAAAAATAATTTTGGAATTTTTGGAAGTATTAATAAGTATTTCTGTAGATACCACCAATAATATTTTTATCTACAACTACTATGAAATTATTTATCTACTGTGCAAAATACTATTTGTATTCTATAAAGAAATAAACAACAGGATTGTCCAGTTATCATCAATTGGCACTTCTGCTGTTTTCAGCAAATTCCATACATATGGTAATTAGATATGCTATAAAAATATGAATATGACCTGAAAATATGAATAATACTTTACAGTCGTCGAGCGAGCGAAGCGAAGCACATAAGGAATTGATTTCGTACAAAATTTCAGAATATTAAATTTAAATGGACGTGTGGTCACATTGCCTGTCAGTTACACCAAAAAAGGGCGCAAATTAAAACCTCAAGAAATTTGACAGTTTTTACTTAAGTACTGTTGAGATCTCTGTGAAAGATGAAAGTGACGTTAAAATGGTTTCCCATGGCCTTGGTGACTTGAAGGGCCTAAAATAGAAACAATTCTAAAACTGTTGGTATAGGTACCCATACTAAGTTCTTACGGTGCGGAAATTAGCCATGCTAATAAAATATGAAGACAGTTATTTTAGAGTCATTGGGCGAGCAGGGTATAAGTTAACCGATAAATTTTACCTATAATTTAACATCGTTTAGCATCTAACAAGTAAAGGTCCCGAGGCCGGACCTATCGATTTCGATGAAACTTAAATATATTGTAGAACACTAAAAACTAAGGGACCCGTATTTTTTTTTATCTGCGGAAAAACGGTTTGAAGGGGTGAAATCGCCCTCCAAAAATTGGGGTAAAAATTTAATTTTTCAAATATCTCGAAAACAGTAAGAGATAGAGCAAAAGTTTAAATTGGCGATATTACTCTTCTTTAAAGAGCTATCTATTGATATGCAATTTGTTCAAATTACATCAACAGGGGTGGTTGGGGGTTAAAATTTGGGGGTTAATTTTGCAAAAAGGGGGTAAAAAATAAACAATATAAAAATTTTGTTTACAGATTTGAAATCTACGTCAAAAAATCTAATTGACCTGTTTTTGCTCAATATCCTAATATTAAGTCTAGGGGTAGTTAACTAGAGGGTGACTATGTCGAATAATCGTACTATTTCGGTATTTCAAGAAATTCTTCTTCATGGAAAATAGCTTAAGACAATTAGAATAACGTAGAAATGAAATTCTCGAATTCAAAATTGAGTTTGAGCAACATTGGAGAGGCGGTGAGTCACCCTCTTAAATTACATACTAATTTACATACACAAGTTTTTGCAATTAACACACTGACAGGGGGTAATAATGTCACAATAGATGGTTCTGAAGTTAGACTATTGTATGTAAGGTTTTTATTAGGTTTCGTTATTTTAGGTTAGGTTATGTAATTTTCGGTATCGATAATTTTCGATAAGGAAAACTATAATATCCATTAAAAAACAAACCTAATAAAGACCTTACATATGACAGTCCAACTTCAGAACCACTTATTGTGACATTATTTTACCCACAATCAGTGTGTTAATAGCAAAAATTAGTGTATATAAACTAGTATGTAATTTAAAAGGGTGACTCACCCCCTCTCCAATGTTGGTCAAACTCAATTTTGAATTCGAGAATTTCATTTCTACGTTATTCTAATTGTCTTAAGCTATTTTCCATGAAGAAGAACTTCTTGAAATACCCAAATTGTACGACTATTCGATATAGTCATCCTCTAGTTAACTACCCCTAGACTTAATATTAGGGCATTGAGCAAAAACAGGTCAATTAGATTTTTTGACGCAGATTTCAAATCTGTAAACAAAATTTTCATATTGTTTATTTTTCAGCCCTTTTTTGCAAAATTAACCCCCAAATTTTAACCCCTAACCACCCCTGTTGATGTAATATGAACAAATTGCATATCAATAGATAGCTCTTTAAAAAAGAGGAATATTGCCAATTTAAACTTTTGCTCTATCTCTTACTGTTTTCGAGATATTTGAAAAATTAAATTTTTACCCCAATTTTTGGAGGGCGATTTCACCCCTTCAAACCGTTTTTCCGCAGATAAAAAAAAATACGTATCCCTTAGCTTTTAGTGTTCTACAATATATTTAAGTTTCATCGAAATCGATAGGTCCGGCCTCGGGACCTTTACTTGTAAGTTGTGTAGACACATTATATATATATATATATATATATATATATATATATATATATATATATATATATATATACATATATACATATACATATATACATTATATACATATATATATATATATATATATATATATATATATATATATATATGTATGTATATGTATATGTATATATATACATTATATACATATATATATATATATATATATATATATATATATATATATATATATATATATATGTATATAATGTATATATATACATATACATATACATACATATATATATATATATATATATATATATATATATATATATATATATATGTATATAATGTATATATATACATATACATATACATACATATATATATATATATATATATATATATATATATATATATATATATATTTGTAGTGAATATCATTTTCGGATTGTAGGGACCTCAAAACATATTTCTGTTATAGTCCCCGGCTCAGGTCGCCTTATGACGACGACTGAAATAGCTGAATTTCCAGTTTTGGAAATTCGCTGAAATCGTATATACAGACTGATAAATATTTTATAAATTATCTTCTTGATAATTCGTCACACAATTAGTGATTTACCACTGAAGGTAAAAAATTTGTACTTCAAAATACGCTTGTACAATCGTATTAAAATACTGAATCAGAATACTTCCAAAGACATATAAACATTAAAAAAGAAAATTGAATAAAACTACTTTGTAAATATTATTAATAAATGCAGTAAGTTATACAAATATCGGATGGGTGTTTTTATTTAACATTAAATTTAAAGTTAATTAATAAATTCCAATGCACAAGTAAAAGTAATATAATGCACAAGTAAAAGTAACATAATAATAGTATATGCGATAACAATAAACGAATAATTTGTACGAAAATGAACGGAAGATTATAACGGAAAATTTTAAACACGTAGAGAAAAGTTTATAACTTCTGCGACTTGACCGATCACATGTTGGAGATGGAAATATTATTGAATAAAAAAAATTAAAATTAGCTGCCTCTAGCTGCCTTTGTGTCATTGGTGTGGGTTCTTGCAATGTAAAACGTAGCTTTCTGCAGTTCATACATTAACGACGCGGAATCAGTTGTTTTTCCTGAACATTAAAATTTAATTGTAAAATCCTTTTTCCTAAAGGAAAAACTATTAGCAAATATTATATAAAGTAATATAATGATAGATGTATTTTAACTTAGAAAATTATTAGTAAACTAAATTTAAAAAAATATTAAAAATAAATTAATCTACAAAAATAAACCACAGTAAGATATTTAAGAAAGTACAACTAAGCACTAAACACGAATAAAGAATAGTTAAAATAATCGTTCTCACAATAACTTATTTTGCTGGAATTGTGTAAAGGACCAATAACGATTGAAACATAATATAAGAATAAACTGTTTATATTCCTAAAAAAAAAAGTTCCAAAAAAAAAATTGTTTTTTAGTTAATCGCTAATGCTTCTATTTTTCTTTATTCTTCTATTTGTGTTCATTGAAGCTCGATGCGCGAGACAAGATCGTTGCCTGTGGACTTCTCAGAGATAGAGTTGGGTGCCTTTTTAAAAATCCAGTTAACCATTCCTTGCCCGCCATGTGATCCTCATTCCACTTCTCTGGATATTTCTTTTTATATTTAACCGCTAAATCATAAGCCAACTTTCGCACTTCGCTTGGAACTAATCCAAAATATACATTGGAACACTGAATAATGTAGTCTTTTAAAATAACTTCTTCTTCAGGAGTAAAAATGCGATTGACGCAGCGGTATCCGACTTTTGGAGATGAAGCTCCTGCTTTAAGTTTCTTTATAAATCTGTACAATGTGACGTGGCAAACATTGTATCTTTTTGCCAGTGCTCTTATTGGAACATTTTCCTTGAAATGTTCATCGGCTGCTCTTTTATAAATTGCAGTATCTGTTGTTCCTCTATTTGTTTTCCGAGTTCGCTGCCGTGGCATTCTATGTTGACAAAATAAATTAAAAATAAATATTAAAGCATACATATTGATAATACAATTACTGGGGGACAAAAGTAACGAGTTAATTTTGTTCCACTTGTGTCATGTTACTTTTGTACCCAACCACGTTTTTGATTTTAAAAACGTAAATACCTGAAAAGTGGATGTGTTGCACAAAAATAGTTTATAACAAGGTAAAGATAATTTAATCAGAAATTGCTATACAAAAAATCACATCAATATCGTTATCTTAACACTACGTAAACACTAAATTATTAAACATAAAAAAATTTACTTTTGACACGAAAAATCATATAGCTTGTCATAACACAACTACCAAGCACGGCACATGCGCATGGACTGAGCGCATGCGCGGGGGTATTGTAGGCTAACAATCAAACGGTCGTGCGTGTCCTTGAGTCGATTGTACAAGTCAACAGGACGTTTGTTACTTTCGACCCGCCGTTACTTTTGTACCCGGTCTCCCCTATAGTGTATTGCTGTTTATGAATAGGTACCCCGTTTGTAATACAATTGATCATGAGTCATCGTTAAAAAATTAAATAATTCTTATATTCCAAATAAATTAATCTTCTATTTTTTTCTAAAAACAAACCGGAAATTTAAAATTTACGTAAATGCAATAATGAAAGAGATAAAGCCAAGAAAATGGAAATTATTTAAATTCATAAGTGATAAAGCATGGTTAAATTTAAGTGAAATGGACCCGATCTATGTATATGTATAAAGTTATTTAAAAAAATATATACGTAAGCACATTCTAGGGGTAGCTATAAGATTTAAATATATAATTCCACCAGTTGAAGCGAAAAATTTACAAATTGGTGAAAAAAGGAAACGTGATCACCCATCCAAAGCGAAGAAAGCTTTAATTGTACAATAATATTTTTGTCTTCGTAATTTTATTAAGCAAAGTTTGAGAATTATACATTGTAGTATTTAAGTAAATATTAAATTTATATAAAAAACGAATTGTTTTATTTATACTTTCATTGGTCGTCAAAAAAAAAAATTCCCAAAAAATATTTAAAAACAGGCCGTCACACGGGAGAACCCCCTTAAGAGATTCCGATAATTTTTCTGAGACCTTGCAGTAGGTCCATATTGCAATTTTATCTAAAAAAAATTCAAACAAATATACGATATCCATATTTTATTCCTATGCATATACATATGTATAAAGATATATATGTAATCTTTTTAAAGAGATTAAATTAAATTTAAAAAAAAGTCATTCTTGATTATGTGAAATATTTCTAAAAAGGCAACATACAAATAAAATATCACTTTGTATAATCATTGTAGTAAATAGTGCACAAAACATAAAATTCTATTGCTGAAAATGGTAAATAATAATTGTCTTAATATAATGTTCAAAATGTAAAATATTATTGCACAAATAGTGATTTTATTGCTTGAAATATAAGGTAAATATAATGCACAAAAATATAAAATTCTATTGCACACAGTGTAAATTGCATTGCTCAAAGTGTATAAAATAGTGCGCGCTTAAATGATAGCCTTAATATTTAAGTTACTGTCTATGTACATTACTTGAAGTCACTTTGAGTTTTTAAAATTTTTCTAATAAAAAATTATATAAATATGTAAATAGTAAGCTGTCTTACGGTTATTATGTATAAGTTTATGCAAAGGCACTACATCCATGTTAAAACAATTGTATAATGAGTTGTTTAAACGTATTAAGTTACTAGTTAAATCTTAATTTCGACTGGTGTTGGCATGTACTAAAACATTTGATTTTAGTTGACAGACAAGCAGCTCACGTACTTCAAGTTTTTAAAAGTTTAGTTCATTACTTAACAATTTAATATTATGTGTAAATATCATAAGGTACTGTATTATAAACTATGTACATAGTGTGCATACATACTACATCCCTTATCTACAACTACTTGGTAAGTGGCGCCGCTAGTAACCACATAAACGTTATACGTTGGTTCGGCCAACGCACGCTAGATATCACTGGTCATAACATTATTTCAATGGTATTAATAAAATCTTGTACAATATTTAATAACATAATAAGAAAAAATTTATTAAATTGTTTTGCTCAGTTTTCTAATAAAATAAACGTACAAGTTAAAAAAACTATTGTATTTATTATTCTTGATTACTAATTACTACAATTATTATTATATTATTTTAGTTACGGTTATTCCAAATAGCAATGATAAAACAAAATAAAATGGTTTAAATCAAAACCTAGAACATAATTTTGTTCAATAACTTTTTGCCTTAAATCTTTCAAAAGTTAGTTTTAAAAAAAAAATAAAAATAAAGTTATATACATATAAAAAAAAGGAGTTTTTCTATCTTTTACATATTTAAATATTCACATCTATATACGGGCATATAAATGAACCCAACAAAGCAGATGAAAACTGAGCAAGAGAGAATTATATAAAACAAAAGAAAAATTATCTTGTGTCTTTCTTTGTATAAATTTACAAAAGTACTTATTTAAATTTTTTAATTTTTTATAGTTTAGTTCGTTTCCTAATAGAAAAGAGTTTCGCGGTAAGTAGATCAAAAATAAGCTTGCTTTTCTAAAAAAAAAAAATTACAAACATTTGTTAAAATGAATTTAAAAAGGCGTATACAGGTAATCTAATTAGTAATGTAGAGGATGTTAGAGCTAATTAAAAATTTTTGCTCGAATGCTCTGAAATTATTGCTAAAGTGCTGGGTAATTTAAACCCTACTTTATTCTATTGGAATGTAGATGAAAACAAGATATGTATCACTACGTAGACGTGCATGGGGTTGCTTTAATATGTGCAGTATTTTTTTTTTTTTTTTCGTAAAATAAGGACAGTTTACTTTAAAAAGCTATGTTATAAGTGGATTTGTATAACGTATGCATATAAAATGGGTTGGTTGTGGTTATAGTCATTTTGTAGAGATTTTTATTTTTTATTCATGAGAAAAATTAACTGGTCAAACTCTTGAGATTTGTCTTGTAACCACATTCAAAAAACAACAGATGTACTTTACATAATGGATTAGCTAGGTGTTGAACGAACGATTTTAAGAATTATTGACAACTAAATCAAAATTTCTTAAAATGATAAATATTGATAAAAAAATCTATTCCATTCTCGAAAAATATTTATCCTTCATTCAAACACTAGATTTTTATATCATATACGTATATTCAAGATATGGGGGTGTACCGGCACATAATTACATAGTTTGCCGTGCATAATAGTATATTGTGCAATAAGTGCGGGGAATTGTCGATTGCCCACGAAAGCGAAGTTTAGCGCACGAACGTAGTGAGTGCGCTCATTCGCTTGAGTGGGGCAATCGACAATCCCTCACGAGTTGCACATACTATTTTTTATTACGAATTTCACATAGTTTTTTCTATTATTATCACTATTTTTGACATTTTTATTACTTTTTAAAATAATATTTTTAAGTGTTCGTCGTTTTTTTCTGAATTAATTATCGTTTAAATTACTTTTGTTGGTGATTTCTATAGAAATAATTATGAAATATTTATTAAATGAAAAATTAAGAGGCGGCTTTGCGTGTTTTAATTAAATTTTGTGTGTTTTATTGTCAATTTGCGTGTAGAAAGTTACTTTCCACACACAAAACAGTATGCGGGAAGAGTACAGTGGGCAAACAGCTATTTTGCGTACAGAAATGTGTGCGTCAAGTTAGTATTTCTCCCGCATGAGTAATAAAAAAATTAATTATAAATTAATAATATTAGTATGCTGGGAGAATAATCTTGGTAACAGATAACAGAGGAAAATACAAGATTTTGGATTGAAAATCGCATTATTATTTCTCTTACTAAATATCGACAAATCGGAGTCGCACACACCATAATCATATAATTGGTGACCCCGACGTGAGGTCACCAATTACATGATTTCATTATAGGGGTACGAATTTTTGAAACGTAGTTTTGAGATATATTTAAAAATATATGTATATTGGGTCATTCGGAAAGTTCGTGCCAGTTTCGGAGTCACTCGGATAAATTCGTATTTCTCCGAGCAAGCGCAGACGCAACATTCACCAACACGTGTTAGGCCGATAGTGTTGCTTATAATATGTATCATATATCTTTAAAACAGTTTCAGGTAATTTTTTTTTTTAAATAACGATGAGCAATCTTAGGACATTAAGGAACATTATGTCACGTTATACGAGTTTAAAAAAGGTATTAATGCAGCTGACGCAACGAGAAATATTTGTAGTGTTTATGGTGATAATTAGTCTAGTTTACAAGTTAAAAAACGTGAAAAATAGAAATAAAGCTCTTAAAAATATGAGCAATAGCTCATTCGATTCGTAATGACCTATAGAAAAATGTATTTTAAAGATTTTACAGCACATCAAAATAAATTACAAAAACAAATAAAAATTATTATTAACAAAATAAAATGGAAAAAAATCGAGGTATTCAGTTTTTTTTTTTTTTAATAACTTAAAAATTATTAATAGTTAAGAAATGAAACAAAACGATTCTTAAAGAGAAGGAAATTTGCAATAAAAAAGTCCCAACTCCCGGAACTCTACCTCCATTACTACTAATTTTAATTTAATACCGAAAATCGGG